>VWYP01000786.1:11798-95005 GCA_013400435.1 Pycnonotus jocosus | reverse complement strand
CAGGGGCCGTGGATTCTTTGCTTTATTAAAAGGCAAGAAAAGAACGTGGCTGAGATGTGTGTGTGTATGGATCTGTGTGTGTGAATCTGTATGTGTGAATCTGTGTGTGCACATCTGTGTGTGCAGATCTGTGTGTATGGATCTGTGTGTGCTGGTCTGTGTGTGCAGGTGTGTGTGTACAGATGTGTGTGTGCAGATGTGTGTGTGCGGATCTGTGTGTACAGATGTGTGTGTGCAGATCTGTGTGTGGGCAGATGTGTGTGTGCAAATGTGTGTGTGCAAATGTGTGTGTGGATATGTGTGTGCAGATCTGTGTGTGTAGATCTGTGTGTGCAGATCTGTGTGCGTGGATCTGTGTGTGGATCTGTGTGTGTGCACACCTGTGTGTGCAGCTCCCAGTGCTGGAGCTCACCTGCAGCCCCAGCCAGCCCCGCATGGAACCCCAGAGCTGGGACCTGGTGCCACCACAGGCACAGTGCCACCATGAACACGGTGCCACCACACACCTGCTGACATGGTGACCACAGAACCCAATGCCACCACAGACACAGTGCCAGCACAGACCCAGTGCCACCACAGACCCAGTGCCACACAGACTCAGTGCCACCATGCACCTGCTGCCACCATGGACACTGTGCCACCATGGACTCAGTGCCACCACAGACCCAGTGCCACCATGGACTCAGTGCCACCACAGACCCAGTGCCACCATGGACTCAGTGCCACCATGAACCCAGTGCCACCACAGACCCAGTGCCACCCCACTCTGCAGAAAAGTGCACAGGTCCCCTCACCCCCCTGCCCACTTTCTGCCCTCCACAGCCCCTCCCTCCCCTCCACTCCCCAGCCCAACGCTTTCCAGCCATTCCATGAGCAGGATGGAGACCTGAAAGCCACCAGCTCCAGGGTCACTCCAGAGATTCCCCAAGCACTGTCCCTGCTGCTCCCGTCCCTTCCCACCAGCCAGAGCCTTCCTGGCAGCATCCCAGCCACCTCCAGAGCCGTGTCCATCCCACCCCATGCTGGAATCCAGCCCAGCGCTCACCTGAGCCTGCAGGTGTCCTCCGGGGGCTGCTCCTGAGCCTCGGGGCTCTGCCTGTGCCGCGTTTCTCGCCGCTTCTTCTCGCCGCGGCTCCAGAGGGAGGAATGAGGGGACGTTTGGGCATGGCCCGAGTGCGTCGGCGTTGGCAGGAGCCCGGAATGTCCAGCTGACATTCCAGAGGGGCTGTGCCAGGGAGAACCACCCAGGGTGGCACAGGGAAAGGGCCACGTGTGAGGGCCGGGAACAGAACGAGAGGAGCCGGCCGTGCGCTCCGGCCGGTTTGGGAAATCGGCTCTCCAGGAAAACAAGCGGGCGTTTGTCCATCTGTTTTTCCCGGAACTCCCCCTGGGCTCGGCCCCCGACGGGTTTGTCACCTCCCCGCAGAGTGAGCTGACACCGGGAGAGGGAACGGAGCTTCCCAGAGCTCCCAAACCACCGGGAAAAACAGCCCAGGGAGAGGCAGGAGGAGAGGCACGGGGTGGTGACACTGTGGGCAGGGTGGTGACGGGGGCTGGGGGACACCAAATCCCCCTTTGTGACAAAGATAAGGTGTGAGCAAACCGGGGGAAGGCCGGGGTTTGCCCAAAGCTGGGCAGGAGATGAGAGGATCCAGAGCTCTGGCCCTGCCAAAAGGAAAAGGGACACGTCAGAGCTCAGGAGCCGTGTGGGGAATGGAAAAGTCCCAGGGAGCTTCCTGCCAGGGCCACACTGTCCCCTGCAGCCACTCAAGGACACCGTGTGCCCCCCAGGCCTCACTGTCCTGTCCAGCGTGTGCCAAGGGCTCCTGGCAGCCCCCAAAATGGGATCCATGTGGGTTTTAGGAAATCACAAGGAGCACCCAGCATGGGCAGTGCCCAGGACAAGGAGGGGACAGTGTCCATTGTCACCCCCAGTGCCCAGCAGGAATTTGGGGATTTCAGCAGAGCCATGCCCGGGCCTGAGGCCCTCCAGGGATGCCATGGGGGAAGAAAACCTCCCAGTTGGGATAAGGATTGGTGGATGTGGAAATTCCCACTAACTGGAGGGGAGAAACCAAGGTTGGGGACGAGCAGAGGGATCGAACCGATGGTGGGGGCAGAGGCTGAGATTAAAGACAAGGATGAAAGAAAGATCCAGATTCCCAAGGCCTGGCCTTGCTCTGCTTCATGCTGCAATCTGAGCACAGGAGAGCTTTTTTTATTTGTTCTTTTTTTTAGTAAGGTTGGTTCCTGAAGGAGAAAAAGCTGATCTGAGCACTCTCCACAGCCAGACCTGGGGTTTCTGCTTCTCTCTTCTCTTCTCCTGTCTCCTGAGTCCAGCTGAGTTTGCTCCTCCTTCTCCAGGGCAGGCAGGGCAGGACAGGGCTCCAGAGCAGCTCCTCTCCCCGTGCCCAGCAGGTCCCAAAATCCCTGCTCTTGTTCTGCCCCTCACCCGCTCCAAAAACCCCAAAAGGGCAGCCAGGTCAGGCTGCAACCCCCAAATGTGCCAGGCTTTCAATCCAACCATCCCAGAGCTGGGAGGGAGGGGCCAGGCCCATGCTGGGGGCTCAGTGAGGGGCAGGACTGAGCACCCAGGTGGGCACTGGGGAGCCCAGCACAGCCCCTCTGGCAGTGCCCACCTGGCAGAGCCCACCTGGCAGTGCCCACCTTCCCCTGGCAGAGCCCAGCACAGTTCCACTGGCACAGCCCACCTGCTCCTCTGGCAGAGCCCACCTGGCAGTGCCCACATTTGCCCATGGCAGACCCCAATTTCCATTCTGGCAAAGCCCAGATTTCATCCTGGCAGTGCCTGCATTCCATCCTGGAAAAGCCCATTTTCCATCCTGGCAGAGCCAACCTGGCAGTGCCCACATTTGCCCATGGCAGACCCCAATTTCCATTTTGGCAAAGCCCACATTTCATCCTGGCAGAGCCCACCTTCCATCCTGGGGGTGCCCCCTTTCCCCCCTGGCAGTGCCCCCCCGGCAGTGCCCCCCTTTCCCCGGCAGTGCCCCCCTTTCCCTGGCAGGGCCCGTCCTGCCGGGTCTCTCCCGTGTTTCCTCCCCGTGCCGGGAATGCCGGGCCGGCACACGGAGCGTTCCCGCTCGGAGCGGGAGCACCGCGGGGTCCCGGGGCTGGGCAGAGGTGATTCTGTAACTCCCAGGGGAGAGAGCATTGCCTCGGATTAAACTTCTGCTAATTAGGCGCTAATTACGGGCACAGCGCTGTTGCCACCTTGGTCACCCCCCCTCTCCAAAGCTGTCCCAGTCCGGCTCGGGCTGGGGACAGTGGCAGAGCCTGGGGGAGCCAGGGCTGCCCCTGAGTGACCCCCGAGTGACCGGGACTCATCCCGATATTCCCCCTGCAGCGCCTCGGGCGTTCTCCTCCGTCACTGGGACATCACTGGAGGCTCCGATGTCCTCCTGCCACCCAAGAGAACATTCCAGAGAGCTGCTGCAGTGCCAGGAGCTGGGCTGGGGAATGTGGGGTCACAGAGCTCACACCCTGCTCTGGGTGAGATGGGCTCAAATCCAACGGTTTCCATGACCCACTGGGGTCTCCTTGCTTTGGAGAACCTGTTCAGACCCCCATGGGGTTTCCAGCAGATCCCAGCGACCCCAAAGAATTGTTCCTACAAAAGGTGCTGCTGGACAGGTGTGGGAGGCTGGGACAGGGGGACTCAGGGGTGGTGACACAGCGAGGGACAATCACTGACATTCACAAACCCCTCCTGCAACACCTCCTGTCCCTCAAAACTGGGTGGAATCCTGGATAAACCCTGGAACGATGGAGATGGATGGATGGATGGATGGATGGATGGATGAATGGATGGACGGATGATGGATGGATGGAGGGATGGTGGATGGATGGATGATGGATGGATGGAGGGATGGATGGATGGATGATGGATGATGGATGGATGATGGATGGATGGATGGATGGGTGGATGGGTGGATGGATGATGGATGGATGCATGGATGGGTGGATGGATGATGGATGGATGCATGGATGGGTGGATGGATGATGGATGGATGGATGGATGGTGGATGGATGGAGGGATGGAGGGATGGTGGATGGATGGATGATGGATGGATGATGGATGGATGATGGATGGATGGATGGATGATGGATGGATGATGGATGGATGGATGATGGATAGATGGATGGATGGATGATGGATGGATGGATGGATGGATGGATGGGGCCATGCTGGAGGGAGGCAGGACTCTCTCCCTAGCTGTGCCCGTCCCTCCCCAGCTCCCCTGGATCTTTCCAGCAGAACTGGCCCCGTGCCCTGACTCCGTGCCCATCAGTGAGGTGCACCATCAGCTGTCCTGTCAGCAGCAGGAAAAACAGCCCATGGGAAGGGCTTTAAATGGAACCAGGAAAGGAAAAGATAAAGAGCTGGTTTCATTTCAGAGCCCTCGTTGGGCCACGTTTGCCTCCCTGACAGGGAGGGAATGCAATGGCTCCATGAGAGGTTATTTATAGAAATGTGGCTAATTATAGAAATTTACTTCAAAAGAAAGTGAGGGGGGCCCTCAGCAGCTCTGGTTGGCAGCGGGGGCTGGGAGGGGACCAGGGTAGAAGGGCAGAATCTGCTTTTCCCAGGAAAAACTGCTGGCACTGCCAGAATTCCCAGTCCAGAGTGGCAAGGAATGGGGGAGGAGATGGGACAGGGGACACGGTGAGGGTGACAGTCACAGCCACCAACAGACAGCAGCACCCCCTGGCACATGGAATGGCTCCAAACAGCACCACTGCCTACCCTGGATCAGACTCCAGCTGTAACTTAGCAACCTCACCTGGATAAAACCATCCCACCAGGAGCGTGGGGCTGAGGAGAATCAGCCTTGCACTGATTCCCTTCCTGATATTCCCAAACCTCAGCAACAGCTGCAGCCAGAGAGGAGGCAGCTCCTGCTGGCCACGGAGCCACTCCCTTCCTGTGCCACTGGAAATCCCCTTTGTCACCCAGAGCCGCAGCATGAGATGAATCCATCCAAACGTGAGTCACCCCTTTCCATTTCCCGGTGGGGAACGACTCCTGCCACACCCCAGAGCTTGGGGGAAGCTGGAACTCCAAGCAAAAGCACTTGGGACAGTCTGTGATGTCTCAGCACAAACAGAAGTAGTAAGTTATTGGTAATAAATTTATTTTTGATATTGATTTTTTTACAGAGCTAAATGAAACATAGAAACAGCACCAAGCCATTGGAGTTTGTTCTACAAAACCAGGTTTAATATAAAAAGATGACAGCAATGCCTGACTCTGCGCTTCTGGACGGTTAAAAAAGCTCACCCCAACCCCACCAAGAGTTTAAAAAGGTTTAAGAACAGAGGCACTGGTGTTTGAGAGAGTTTCTCTGGCAGCAGTCATGATCTTGAGACATTTTGGAAGAATCGAGGTTGCCTTTATTTCCTGTTTATTACACTGCAAGGGGCTGGTCCTTGCCTTGGAGAGCTGTTCAGTCTCCTGCCCAAACACCCACACCCAAAAATTTGGGGTCGGAGCCACCTCCACACAGGACATTCCCCATTTAATGGGAAAGATCTCCTGGTTTTGCTCCTGCTCCACCCACAGGAGTCTCCGTGGTCCCCCAAGGGGTGCCAGGGGAACGCCCCACGTGGGGAGAGGTGCAGACTCTGCCAGGTGAGCACAAGGAGCACACCTGGAGTGGCATCACGTGCCCAGGGCTGTGCCCTCAGCCAGCCCAGAGCCCAGGACAGGAGCAATCCCAGCACCCAGCCCCAGGATGTCCTCGAGGAGAGCAACATCCAGGGGTTACAGGGCTCAAATCACTGCTGGCTCCACTCTGCAACTTCTCCTGCCCGAGGCCAGCCAAGGATTTGGGTCCTGCAGCCTCAGGAGCTGCTGCAAAGCTCTGGGAAGAGCAGAGCAGCAGCTCCTCTGCTGAGCCTGAACTGCCATGCACTGGTGCCATTTCCTGGAAACAAACGTTCCTTGGCTGGACAGAAACAGAAGCTGATTACAGACACGAGATAACGATGCAGCAGGGCTGGGACAGACCCAGGCTGCTCCTGGGACCCACAGGGGGCTGCAGGAACAGCCACAGTCCCAGAGCTGGCACATCCCTGCTCTGACACAAACACAGACACTGCAGCTGCCCAGCTCAAACACGAACACTGAGCCCTCAGAGCCCTCCCAAAGCTGCTCTGCAACAGCCACGGAGCAGTCCTGGGCTGCAGCCACAGGAAAGAGCCTTTAGAAGCTTCTTATATCCTTTATTTTCCACCCAAATTCCCCACCCCACGCCCCTAAAAAATAACAAAAGCACACAGACTGCAGACTTAAAAGTGTAACAGGGTCACAAAGTCTCCTCCACCACCCCCAGCCCAGCCCAAACCACCAAGGCACATCAGGCTCCCCCCTCTCTCCAGGCCCACCTTCACCCAACTCCCCCTCTCCCCAATTTTGGATGAAGCCAACACAGAACGTTTTCCCCTCTGGGAAGCAGCAAGCGCTCCCTCACTGCCTTTGCACTGATAAAAACAAACAAAGACACTGCCTGCACTGCCACCCTAATGTTTCCATGGGAAATGGGATCTTTCAGCACATTCCCTCCTGATGGGCTCTGCCACCAGTCGGCCTTTGCAGAACTGAGGTCAGATTTTGCACCCCCAGGCTCTGGCAGAGCACCCCAAGCCCTGGAGAGGGGTGTGCAGTTATTCTTTGTAGGTTGTTGTTTGCTTGCCACGGGAGCCAGGTCTCTGTGGAAGGCTCACTTTGGTGTAATTCCAGCTTCCCACCAGCTCAAGCCCATCTTCTTTCCAAGCCAGTATTGCCCTGGACGTGTGTGTGTTTTTGGAGAGTTTTCAGCAGTGAGAGCAAACAGAGCCAACCCTGGGGCCAGGCCCTGCTCCTCCCACCAGCAGCGAGGGGCCTGAGCCCTGCACAGGGTCCCTGTCCCCAGCCAGAGCCAGGGCTGCTCCCCCTGCTGCCCTCAGTGCTCAGAGTCCGACAGGTACGAGGGCTGAGTCCATCTCCACACCAGCATGTCCTCCCCTGCCACCCTGTGCGATTCTGTCTGGATCCGGGACTCGTTGGAGGCCAGGAACTCCACGGCTCTCTCCCACACTCGCTTCATCTTCTTTCTGCAAGGAACAGCAAGAAAAGAAATGAGAATCTGGTTGTGCTTCCCTGCCTGCAGCAATTGTGGATCTGGCTGCCTCCTGTTTGCTGTGCAGGCAGAAAAGGGCATCAAACAAGCCCTGGTTTAGAGATTTCAGACCAGGGCACGGCCACACAAATCCTGCCTGGGGGGAAGATGAGAGGCTCTGTCAGTGCCCTGAATTTCTGCCTCAATTTGTGCTGCAAAGGCACTCGATGAGCAAATGGCCCTCCTCCATCCTGCACACAGAGATCTCAGCCAGGGGGACACCCTGGTGTTCACCCCAGCTTTGGATCCAGCAGTTCTGAGCATCTCACACCCCCAGGATGGCTCAAACAGCTGCAGTCAGCCCTTGGAGGAAAAGGAATCCTGTGTCTGATACAGAAGGAGCAGGTTTAACACTTCACAGGAGGACAAAGCAGCTCCATTTAACAAAAGCACAAAAAATAAACCTGCAGAAATGGAGCAAAGCACCAGGATCCAGCCCTGCAGCCCCACCACCCACAGGGCAATGACCTCAACCACAATTCCTGTCTGAGAAAGCCCCAAACCCAACCTGAGAAAGCCCCAAACCCAATCCTCTCACATTCCAGCTCCCTTCCCAGCTGCACAACTCAACCTGGCCCCTTTCCAGGCACACAATCACTGCAGAAGAACCCAAATATCCTGTTGAGCTCATGGGAATTGTCCAGTTCTGGTCTGGAGAGCCAGGTGGGATGGCTGGGAAAGGGGACAGCACCAGACACCCAGCAGAGGACACCTGATGCTCCAGGTCCAAGCAAACCAAACCCAGGTAGTGCTGGACAGAACAAGTGACAACACCACCTGTGGCACTGCACCAGTGACAACACCACCTGTGGCACTGCACCAGTGACAACACCACCTGTGGCACTGCACCAGTGACAACACCACCTGTGGCACTGCACCAGTGACAACACCACCTGTGGCACTGCACCAGTGACAACACCACCTGTGGCACCAAGTTCCAGCCCCAGAGCTGGCACAGTGATCTGCAGGCACAGCCTGAGCTGTGTCCAAACCTTTCCCAAGCCAAAGGCTGCAGGATTCTCCTGCAGAGATGCATTCTGGAGCTGTGCTCAATCCCATCCTGCTGCTTCCAGCCCTCCTGAGGGCCCAGAGCCAGCTCTCACCTGCTCTGAGGAGGGATCAGGCTGTCCCGGACGTGGAAGATGCCAACGTAGGGGTAACGCTCCAAATTCCTCTCCCATTCCTTGTAGTGGTCCTGGACAACAGCTGGAGGACAGGAGGACACAGCAGTGAGGGCTCAGCCTTGCAGGGAGCAGAGCAGGGCTCCCTGAGCCCCCACAGCTCCTACCTATGATCTTCTTCACCATTTCATACATGGCCTGCTCCTCCTCCTCCATCTTCCGCCAGCGATAGCGGAGGTAGATCAGGATCCCCCAAAGGGTTATCAGACCTAGGAGAATAAAACCAGAGGGGATTCAGGAACTGACAGCTGGGTGCTTGCTGGATGCAGTTTGAGTTCTGACACTGTGAGCCAGGCCTGCTTGGAACTGAATCCCAGGGATTCCTTTTGTTCCCCAGAGCAGCTGCACCCCAAAACCCCCTGGGTGCTGCCCCTCCTGCAGCACAGGAGCACCTGTGGATGTGGGATGAGGTGGGAAAGCCTCAGCACAGAGTTGCCCTCACAAAAAAACCTCAGCACAACCACACGGCCTCAAGTTCAGCAAATCCCAGAGGAGGCTTTGCCAGAGGCCTCCCCAACAAGGATCACTCTGGAAAACTGTCAGGTTTCACTGCTCCATGGAGAGCTGCTGGACAGGGAAATAAAGCCTGGGGCTCCAGTGGCAGCCCAAAATGCAGGAGATGTGTATGGAAGGTTTAACACTGAAGATGCCCCCAGAAGAACTTCAGTGTCTGCAATAAACAGAACTGTCCCTTGTCACCCCCTCCGTGTCAGGCTGGATTAGAAACTCCTGCAGTCACACAGCCCTCGTTATCACCTCGCTGGGTAAAACCCCTGTCTCAGCTGAGGCGTGACAGACTATTCCAATAAAACCTCCAATCCTGAAGTGCTACAAGTCATTATTAAAGAGGCTGGAGGACTTGGGAGCTTAGAGCAAGAAAAAAAGAAAAACTGACTCCTTAAGGTAAGTTAACACACTTATTCTGCAGCCCATAATAATGGGCACTTGAGGAATACCCAGAGAGCTCATCAGCTGCCTGATTTAAAGCAACTTTTAAGCACTCACAGCACAAGAGGAGGGCTGTGGGTCTCCTGTGCTGCCAGAACAAAGGTTAATTAGACATTAACTCATCAGCAGATTTATTTCACCTCTGTTAGGCATTTCCTCTGGCTGAGGAATGTGTGATCACAGGGCTCCATCCCTGCAGCTGAGCCCCGAGAGCCACTTACTCCAGAAGAACAGGAACAGGTTCATGATGGCCGTGACCACGGCCCGGCGGAAGCGGCAGCCCAGCCCCATCTGGGGGTGGACAGATTCCAGGCAGAACACTTCCTCCACGCTGGAAACCGGCTCTGACAGGTCCCTGCCTTTCAACCTGAGGGGAAGAGGCAGAAAAAAATCTCACTGAAGAGAGCAGGCTGCAACTGCAGTCTTTAATCAAGGCCGGGAGAACGACCAGGCTGTGGATGCAGCAGCTCGCAGGAAATGCCCCCCACACCCAGGCAGAGCCTCCTGCCAGGACATTTGGGGACTGTCCCCAGGTTTGTTCTTATCTAGGGTCTGGCTGCTTAGCCAGGGATGGATGTGGCTTCAGGAAGGCAGGGAGGCTGCAGCTCCCACTGGCACAGTGAGAATCCCTGCACTGCCTCTCTGACAGCCCCTCTCAGCGTGCACGAGATTAAACTCGGAATTGGATTCCCACCTCCCAGCACGGAGATGGAAACGTTCCCTGACTCAGAGTCACTGCTCAGCCCCGGCAGTGGGAGCTGGGGGACCCAGGCTGGGAGCAGGAGCAGCTCAAAGAGTGACAGAGCAGCAGCACAGAGCCCTGCAGAGCCCTCAGCACCCCCTCTCTGCAGCACTGCTGCTCCCAAGCCCAGGCTCGCTCCACACGGAGCCATTCCCAGGCATCGAGGGGTCCAAGGGACAGCCAGCAGAGCCAGGGGAGCTGGACCAAAGGGGATTGTATTTTTCAATCTCCTAATTATGAACAGAACATTAAACAAAAGAAGTTTGCTGCATTTACAGGTGCTCAGCTCACAAGAGCTCGGCCGTTTCTGGGTTCTGCAGGAGCTGCACACACACACACACACACACACACACGGTTGTTTCCCACCCCCTTGTCTTATTTACAACTCAAATTCCACGGAAATATTTAAAACATGCAGCACAATCACCCAGTGCAAAGCTCATTTTCAGTCCTGCCTCTCAGACTAGCAACTAAAAAATAATCTCCTGTAGCTAAAAATGCCAGGGGCAGGGTTTTGGGGATGCTGCCACGCTGGCTCCGGGGAAGCGGAGCTGTTTGGGGACCAGCCAGCAGAGCTGCTAATTAACAAAATAAAAAGTGGGAGGATATTGTATATCCCACAGCTCCTGACTGGAAATGCACTGGAGTATAAAAATACTAAATTTGAAAACTCTGCATCCCAGCCCACCCACAAATCCAGCCCTGCCCCTAAGGATGCCGTGCCCCGTCTGGGGAATTTGCACACCCCAGGAATCAAAGCAGCAGATGCTGTCTGATCCGTGGATCACAGCAGCAGCTGCAGGAATATTTAAGAGCAAATGGAGCAGTGGGAATTCCAACAAGCCTTGCCCACCAAGCCCAGCACCACAACTGCTACAATTCACTTAATCAGAGACACATTTAGCAATGTGAAAATGCAAACAACTGTTAAGGCTTTAGAGTTAGAGCAGACTGGAGGCAGCCCACGCTTCCCAGAGGAAGGTGAGGATGGCTGCTCACTCTGGATAATGCTCTTTCCGTAGGTTATGGACTGGATATTGTGGTTTTTCCCTGAAAACTCAGTATTGCTGTTCTTTCTCATGGATGGAGCCTGTTGGTTGAGAAATGCCCCCTCAGTGACCCCCAGCACCCACAGACCATCCATTCAGGAGAAATTTCTCCATGGAAAGGGTGGTCAGGCACTGGCAGAGGCTGCCCAGGGAAGTGCTGGAATTCCCATCCCTGGAAGTGTTCACTGAATGTGACACTCAATGCTCTGGTTGGGTTGTCCAGATGGGAATCAGTCACAGGCTGGATTTGGTGATCCCAGAAGGATTTTCCAGCCTCAGTAATTGTGGGATTCACTGTGCTCCAGGTGCTCTGCCAGGGACACCACTGACACTGAAGGTATCATTTAATATCCCCTTCCCTCTGCTGATCCCAAAGGGTGGGTGACACCACCCACTGCACAGAGGGCTTTGCTGGCCTGAATCCTCTGATCCAAGGATGCAGCTCCACAAATGCACAAATGCTCTGCAGAGAGGTTATCCTGGGAAAAGTGGGCAGGTTAAGGAAGAGCTGTAGGCACAGGAGCGTGGGCAGGACACCAGGACCACTCCACAGGAGGAACAACAAAACCAGTGATGGCCACAAGCAGCCCTGACCTCCCACTTCCATCTCACCTGCAACACATCCCTGGACACAGGGTCCCACAGCTGGGCTGGGAATGAGACCCCTGGAGGGAGCTCAGTTCCACCCTGCTGCAGGGCTGTACTCTTCCTTTGGAAGTTTGCCCAGCAAGCTGTGCCACAGCCAATCCCAGCCAATCTGCTGGAGCCTAACGAGCTGTGGGAGCTGAAGGGCAGCACTGACCCTGTCAAATTCTACTCCAGACAATATCCAGATCCCCAACTCTGACACACTGGGCTCCAGCCCACCCAATTCTCAAATCCCTGTTGCTGCTCAGTATCAGCAGATCTCTAACTTTGACACAGAAGGTTTCTGCCCACCCAATTCCCAAATCCTTGTGGCTGCTGAGTATCAGCAGATCTCCAACTCTGACACACTGGGCTCCAGCCCACCCAATTCCCAAATCCCTGCTGCTGTTTAGAATCAGCAGATCCCTAACGTTGACACAGGGAGTTTCTGCTCATCCAATTCCCAAATCCCTGTTGCTGCTCAGTATCAGCAGATCTCTAACTCTGACACAGTGGGCTCCTGCCCACCCAGTTCCCAGATCCCTGTTGCTGTTCAGTATCAGCAGATCCCTAATTTTGACACAGGGGGTTTTTCTGCTCACCGGATTCCCAAATCCTTGTTGCTGTTCAGTATCCAGTGCAGGGCAGCTTCAAACTTCTGTGAGGAACTGCCAGTTACATTCTGTGCAAAGGAAGCCATAAGAAGATTAGCACTCCATTCATTTAAAATACTGACCAACACGGTTTCATTACAGCAGTGGGAGAATTCATTCCACAGGGGCTGTGCCCAGGTTAATTCTTATCAGGATTCTGCAAAGTGGAGGGAGGAGAACTAAGCCTGAAGGCCTGCCTGGCCTAAAGTCTTCTGACTGGGGAGATGATGCATGAAGCACTCAGTGAAATAACACCATCCCAGACTGTTAGGGCTAACCACTAAATACAACATAATCTTACTGACAGGTTACCAGGAAAGAAATGGAATGCTGGATCAGAGCAGTCTGTCTCCTGACACTCTGCAGTAGAGAAAAATCCTTCTTCTGCCCAGCCCTCAATCCAGGGAAATTTCTGGTTTCACAAGACTGATGGCTCCAGTGAAACAACAAACCATTAAGATTTACAGGGGGTGAATCAGAGATGGAGGAGAAAATTATTTTCAAAAGAACTGCTGAGAACAGGACTGGCCAAAGGGGAAGTGAGAGAGATGGGAGAGAATCAAAGCAGGATGAGGAAGCAAAATGGATGGTGAATTGTTTTAGTGTCTATTATTTATTGCTTTATAAGAGACTGAGCACTGGGTTATAACAAAGCTGCTCAGAGCCTACTCACCAGCACGTGATCCTTCACCTCACTAATCCAAATGCATTTGCTTTTTAGGTTCTCAGGGTTTCCACATTCAAAATTACCTGGTAAGAAAAGTCAAATAGAAAAACCTTGTTTGTAAAAAAAGCCCTTGAACAGCTCAGAACCAGGCTCTGAATGCACACCATGAAATGCTCCCCTTTCCAATCAGCCCCAGCCCTGAGCAAAATGATTCCAGGGTGAGATTTATATTGCAGGCAGATCAGATTATGACTATTAATAAAATGCTCAGCCACTGCACGGAGGTTGGATAAGGGCAATCAAACCTCTCACTTCAGAGCTGCTGCTGCTGGATAAGGGCAATCAAAGCTGACACTTCAGAGCTGCTGAACACACAATGAGGGGGAAAGTATTGCTCCTGCCCCTTGCAGAGCACAGAACCACAGCTGCCACCAGGTATCAGGTGTGGAGCTAATGATCAGTGTTCAAAATGCCTCCAAGGAGCTCAAATCACAGCTCTGCCTCTAACCCAGGCAGAGGAATGCTGCCAAGGCACTAAAGCCGCTAAATCTTGCCTCGCCAAGTTGACTAAACAAATGTGCTAAGTAAATCTGGTGGAAAGCCGAAGTCAGATTTGAAAAGATTTAGGAATTCTGTGCAGCTTCAGTATCCAAAGGCTTTCAGCCTTGAGGTCTGAAATGCAGAAAATGGAGCTGAAACCCTTTTTCTGATTACCACTGCTGTGAATCTTGCTGAACAAGTCCTTGCTCATACAGTGGATTTCTAGCAGCCTACTCCATCCCAAAATACAGTGATGGGCTGGATCTACTCCTGGAGCAGGGACTGTGCTGGGTCAGCTCCTCATCTAGAGAGCCTGTCCCACTCTGTGGTGAGGAAAAGGAGAGGCACTCACACATCTGCCACCACATTTCAACAGAAATGACAATTTCTTAGGTCACTTCATGTGTAAGAACACATCAGTTTACACTCCTGGCTCTATCTTGACAACAATTTCAAGCTGCTGGTAGAAAAGAATAACAAACCCAACCAATCCTACCTGAAACTCCCAACACTTCAAGTACAAACAAGGCCCACTCACCCAGGCAGGGTGACAGGAGTGCATTAACCAAGCACCACTCAGAATAAAAATAAACCCACCTTTCCCTGTTTTCCTATTCCCTGCCTGCCTCAGAACCCCTCAAAGGGAACTGCCTGTTCCATAAACCCCTCCAGAGTGGGAGAGAAGAGAGCAGGAGGTGGGAGAGGCAGTTCCTGCAGGCTCAGCAGGGGTGGGGATGTGCTGGCACTCACCTGCCTGCACGGACAGGTAATTGTAGAGCTCGTGCAGCACGGCCATGGTCACATCCTTGTGCTTGGCCTGGCAGAACTGCAGGGCACAGACAGGGACAGGGACACACATCAGCAGGACAGGGGACAATGGCAGTGCAGCTCCAGACACAACTACAGCACTGGAGCCTGGCTCAGTGCTGCATCACCAGCTCCACCCAAATCTCCTGAGCAGAGGAACATTCCAGACACAAGTGAGCCCGAGCATCCTCTGGAAGTCCCTTCCCAGAGGAACTGGGGGAGTTTTAAGGCCCCTTCCAGCCCAAATCAGTCTGGGATTTTGGGATTCTGTAAAGTGCCACCAACCCACAGCCCAGCCTGCAGCACCAGCCTCGGACCCACCACAGATGGATGCACCACCTCCAGAAGTTCCAGCACACCAGAACTCAGAATCCAACAAGAAACCTTCTCCCTCCTAATCATGGAATGTTTGGGTTGGAAGGGACCTTTAAAGCTCACCCAGTCCCACCCCTGACACCTTCCCCTATCCCAGGCTGCTCCAAACCCTGCCCAACCTGGCCTTGGGCACTTCCAGGGATAGGGCAGCCACAGCTTCTCTGGGAATTCCATCCCAGCCCCTCCCCACCTCACAGGGATCATCCAATCTCATCTTCCACCATCCCAGGGTGCCATTTTATCCACCATCCAACCTGGCCTTGGGCCCTTCCAGGGATGGGGCAGCCCCAGCTTTTCCAAAAATCCATCCTGACAAAGGCAGCAGGGCTCCATGGTGGAGCTCAGGGAATTAGCTGGAATTAAATCTTGCACTGTTAAAGCTGAAAACAGCTTTATTGTAAACCAATACCACTGCTGGTACAACTGTGAAAAAGAAATTGATTCCCATAATTGGGAATTTAAATTTTTATCTTTCAGAGTCTCATATACACTCCTAACTTAATCTGGCCCATTAATTCCAACTCATCAAGTCTCAATTTTTTCTGTAAAACGATAGAAGTAATCATTTTACAGTGATACTGTTATGGGTGGAATAGAATACCTGGAATAATCACTGTTCTGTGAGAGCTCACAAGACTGAGGATAAATAAATAAATGCTTACATCATCCGTTCTTTTGTCACAATCCACAGGCAAGAGATTAACTAGGAGAGAGAAGAGGGTGAGTTAGCTGGCTGCAAACAAGAGCTTTGATCAAGAAAATAATTATCTTTTTAAAAGCAGGCTCAACTTAAAGCCTGGTTCTATTATTCATCTCCCCCTGGCAGCACCTTGAGATGCAAAGAGCCCCTCCAGGAGCTGCCTTGGGAGCAGCCCTGAGGAAAAACACGCCAATGATGGAGCTGATGAATGTGTTCAGCTGGGGAGTGAAAATTGGGCTGGATGTTTAAACAGCTCCTGTTTGAGGAGAAGCTTCACACTGATCTTTACACTCCAGTGTTGCCTCTTGGTGCCCACCAGTCACCTGAAATATGCCAGCACAGCCGGGGAGGAAATGAATCCTTCAAACCTGGGCAACATTCCTGCCCCCAGAACTCCTGTCACAGCTGAAACAGGACAATCCAGTGACAAGGGCCAGTTTTATTTTATCCTGGCTTTGGGAATGCAGCAGCTTTCCCAGCCCACACCACAGGCACAGTGTGCCCAGGCTCAGAACCAGCACCTTCCCAGAACAGCCCCCAAACCCTTCTTTGTTCAAATCAAAGCCTGAAATATCCCCATTTCCATCTGTTCCAGCTGGGGAGCTCTGCTTTAAAAACCAGCTGCTGGGGAAATCCCTTTTCATTTCTCACGAAGAGACACTGCCACACTTTAAGTGCTGAATTGATCTGCTGCACTTCCCCCTTGGACAGAATAAAGGCTGGGAAGGGCCGTGCTGGCAGAGGGAACATCAAAAACACGCCCCAGGTACTACACAGACATCGTGTCACACCATAAAATCCATCCTTGGCCCAGCAGGCATCCATAAAATCCATCCTTGGCCCAGCAGGAAGGGCACTCCACATAAATCCCATGGTTCTGAGGGACTGAAGGCCAAACTCGTTTGGAAAATGCAAACTTTTGATCTGCTTCCCATGACTAACAAGGTTTCCCGTAGGAAAGGGGAGATGGGAAGAGGGACAGGAACAGAGGTGTCAGGTTATGGCAACAAGGATGACAAATGTGACGGGGATGGAAGCAATAAGGGGAAAGCAGGAAGACAGGCTGAGGAATAAAGTTTAAACAAGAATTAAACCAGTGCACGTACAGCTGTCCTCTCTCCCGTCCAGCCAGCCTGACCCAACCATCTTCACCACGAGGATGCCCAGAAAAATCAGCAGCAGCATCAAGCTGGCGAGGCAGAGGAACTGGGACAGGTAATACTCCAGGCCTTTCCCCTTGCCCTCCTGCTGCTGCCTCGGTGCTGAGCGCAGCAGGGCCGTGCGCGGGGTCACTCCGTGCCCCCCATCGCTGGCTGCCCTCCACGGGAAGCGCCGGATCAGCCCTCCAGCCCGGCTGCCCGCATCCCGCTCCGTCTCCTTCCCTACGCTGGAAGAAGCCAGGTCCTCCTTCCCTCTCCTGAACAGGCTGCTGAACCTCCCAGGGGCCGCCGAGGAGCCCCACTGGGTGCTGGGGGTCACCTCGCTCTCCCGTCTCCACCAGGTGTTGGAGGAGAGCCCTGTCCTCTCCCCCGCAGTGTCCCAGGCAGCTCGGGAGCTCTGCGCCCCAATTCCTGCTCCCGATGTTCCCCAATGGCTCCTGGACTTCTCCTCGCCGGGAAGGGGTTTGGAGGCTGCCGAGGAGCCCCAGTAGGGTGTGGAGCTCAGCCCCCCAAGCCCATCCAAGCCCGAGCCAGCCCGGTTGCCGAGCCCCCCGCTCCTCTCTGCCGAGGGGCTCCACTGGGACGCGGAGTTTGACCCCCGAAACCTGTCCAGGGTCGGTCTCAGGCCACTGCTGAGCCCCCCGCTCCTCTCTGAGGCGCCCCACTGCAGTGAGGAGCCCCGAAACCCATCCAGGGTGGCCCCCAACCCCTGGCTGAGCCCCCGGCCGTGCTCTGTGACATCCCTGGATGTTTCCCAACGGGACGCAGAGCTCAGCTCCCCGGCCCTGTCCGCCCCCAGGCCCCCGCTCCTCTCTATGGACGCGTCCCACTGCGAGGGGGAACTGAACCCCCCGTGCCCAGCCAGGGATGTCCCCAGCCCACCGCCACCTCGCTCCACAGTCGTCCCCCACTGCTCCGAAGGGCTCAGCCTCCCGAAGCTGTCCCGGGACAGGCCGCCCTCAGCCCTGAAGCCTCCGCCCCGGCCCGGCGGGGACCCCCGGGGGTCCCCCCAAGCTTGCCCGCCGCTCTCCCCCGACGTCCCCCAGCGGGACGCGGGCGCCCTCCCCACTTCCTCCTCCTCTTCCTCCTCCTCGTCCTCCTCCTCACTCTCACGGGCGGCCCCGCTGGTGAAGCCGGAGCGCTGCCGCGAGGGCGAGGCCCGCGGNCGGAGCTCCGCGTCCGTCAGCTCCGCCATGGCCGCGCCAGGCCCCGCCGGAAGCGCCCCGCGGGCGGGAAGCGACGCCGCCATCTTGGGAGGGGCCCCGCGCACCCCTGGCGCCGCCATGTTGGGAAGGGCACGGGGCGTGTGGGGAAAGGGCGCGGGGGGCGGGCGCCATGTTGGGAAGGTCACGGGAGGGGCGGGCTCCCAGTCCCGCCGTGTCTTGAGGGAGCTGCAGCTCCCGCTCCGCCCTGCTCACTCAGGACCGGGGAAAAGGGAGAGAAATGGGGAAAGCAAAAGGCGAAAGCTGCCTCATCTGCGGGACGAGCCGGTGTCGGTGATGGGTTGTCCCCTATCGTTGTGTGGGGCTGCTCCTGGAGCAGCTCCCGCCTCACTCACCCCGATGTTCTGACACTTTTAGGGTCATTCTTCAAAAAAAAGTCCCTTTTCCAGCCACCTGCCATCCTCACACACGTTTCCGTCATCGTTGCCCGGTTGCTGAGCTTTGCCACAACCTCAGGCAGGACCAGGATCCAGATCCATGAAATATTTCCTGAGAAAGGGGTGTCCCTCCACACCCCACACCTAAAACAGCAAACCCAAGCGTCGACTTGTAAATTTATTTTGGCACAGCTGTGATGAACAGTAATTGCTTTTTCCTGCCGCCACCGCCGAAGAAAGCGATGAAAGCGGCTGAAATACGGCGCCGTAATGTTGGAATTTAATTAAAGGTAATGGAACAGCGGTGCTGAAGGTGCTGAGGGCTGGCTGCGTGTCACAGGTTTGGTGATGGATGTATGACACCAGGGTGGGGGACACGCTGTGGTCCCTCGGGAATGGCACCTCTGGGGACAGGGAGGCTCTGGAGGAGCACGAGGCTGAAAGAGCTGAGCTGTGCCTTCCCGACAGAAATCACAGAATGCCAGAGTCAATGAGGCTGGAAAATCTCTCCAGCGCCATCGAGTCCAGCCTGTCACCCATCCCCACCTGAGTGCCATGTCCAGTCTTCCTTGGACACCTCAGGGATGGGGACTCCAAACCTCCCTGAGCAGCCCCTTGCAATCTTTAACAATCTATTCCATGGAGAAATTCCTGCTGATGTCCAACCTGACCTTCCCCTGGCACAACCTGAGGATATATCCTCTTGTTCTGTTGCTAATCCTTCTTTCAGGAACCTTCTTCCTTAGCAGGTCCCTAAAGCTCACCTCACTCTTCCCAATTTATCCAAGAAAGCAGAAATAAGATGCTGAGATTTGTTTGTCAGGTTGGCAACAGCAAATACATCCTCAGCAGAGGCCAGGGAGCCCATTAAAAGAGCAAACTCAGCTGTGCTGGGAAGTGTGAACGTGCTAAGCTGAGACTCCTCTGTGCTCCACTGCCAGCTCATGATGTGGAGAGGGGTCTAATGTAAATAAAAAATTCCAATTTGCTTCTATCACACGGATCCTGTGAGCTCACAGCTCTCACTGCAGAAGCTCTGCCTGGACATGCAGATGCGTGCTGGCTGAGCTGATGCAAACCTGGGAATTAGATGAACTCACCTTGTTCTGGAGAAAACAGCAAAAAAACCTCCAAACCCATCTTTTCAACTTGTGATTCTGCTCATCAGGGGAATTACAGCAGGCCCAGCAGCCTCATTGCACAGTCTTTGGAGGGGAGGACAGGGGATTGGTGTTGGACAACTGGAGAATGGGGGAAGAGCTGTGATTCCTCCTCAGAAGGAGGTTGGCAGCACCAAAGCTCAGCAGGATCAGATGGAGAAAAATTCTTTGTGGAAATCCATGGCCCCTTTCCCTTCCTCGCCATGGGAGAATCCCCACCTTCCCTGGAAGGCATTTGGACCCCAGAGGGAAAGCAGCAGGAACAGACGTGTCAGACCCTGCATCCCCATGGGCAATCTTAGTTCCCATCCCCTGCCCACAGTGCCAATGCTGAATTTGACTGGGGATTTTCTATTTTTTGCAGCCCCTTCATCATCCTCGTGGCTCTGGGAGCACCAAGCGGTGCCGAGGCTGCAGATGGGCTCGGCAAAAAGCGTTTCTTGGCTGGAAACAGCCGGAGCTGGCTGTGGGAAGCTGGGACAGCACGGAGGGACAGCCTCCACCTTCCCTGCGAGCCCAGAAGCTGCCTCAGAGCTGCTGGCAGCGGCTCCCATGCCAGAGGAGCAGACGCGCCGCGCCGGCTGCTCCGGTTCTGGCAGCCTGGGGACGGGGCTGCTGTGAGCAGAGCCCTGGGAATGGATCCGTGCTGGAGCAGGGAATGGCTGCACCCCAAACCTCGCAGCTGAACCCTTCCAGGGCTGACTGATGGGCTGCTGAAACCCTGAACTCCATCCACCTCCTTATCTGTGGCTTTGGGTGACAGCTCTGCACCCAGGGAAGTGTCTGGGCTTTCTTTGGAGCCGACTGTGCCAGTTTGTCACCCTGTCACTCACAGCCATGGCACAGGTGTGACCCCAGAGCCCTCACCCTGCCCGTCCTGGGCCTGCTCAGTACCTTAGGAAGGCAGAAGTGACTCCATTCCCTTCCCTCCTCTTTCCCTGCCTCTTTCCCCCAACTATTGGGCTGCTCATCTCACCATGAAATTCTGGTTTAGTTTCTGGAGCAGCAGATTCTTCCTGCCTGCCTGCAGGTGTGACCTGGGTGCTGCTGGCTGCCAAAACAGCTTCCAGGGCAGGAGGAAAATGGATCTGTCCTGAAACCTGGAGACTGCTTCCTTCTTACCCAGAGCCAGAGCTCTGACAGCCTGGCAGATGGAGGGACCCTAACCAGTCCCATCATCTCTTTCCAGTGGAAACATTTCTGCTTCTCCTGCTCATGCCCCTGTGGGTGGAAGGAATTCACTCCCCAAAGTTAAAGGTGTACTTTGGTGCCCTGTTTGGACACCACAGCTGGTGCTGCAGCACAGGGCAGGGGTTCCTGTGGGCTCTGTCACAACCAGCCATTCCATCCTGAGCTCATTTATAACTGGGACAACTGGGAAGAGACAGAGGCAGAATCCATAGCTGGGATCAAAGCTGGCCCTTGCTGATGCAGCTTGTCTGGGTCCAAGGCTAAGAGCAGGGTCCTACTGGTGGATCTCCCTCTGGAATTTTCCACAGCGTCAGCCCCCATCATCAACCCAGTGGGAAATGCTCCAGGAAGCAAATCCAAGAGGCTCATGTTCACTTTCTCTCTTTCCGTCACTGGAAAACTTTCCTTCCTGGATGCCACAGGGGAGGTGTTAGTCTGGAAAACGATGGGAGTGAGGGAGCTGGGAAAAGGGCACAGTGGAGGGACAGCTCTGACCTGCGGTGGAGATTATGTAGGGGGTTTGGGAGCAGTTTGCCCCTCAAGGGAGAATTCTCGGTTTTTTCATGTGGCAAAATCAAACTTGGAGTAAAGGTTTGGGTGTCTCAGAAGTAACGAGGGAAGAGGTGCCCTCTGAAGAGAGCAAGACTCTGACCCTGCTGCACACTGGTGTAAATGTGGCACAGCTCCTCCTGTGATTCCCATGCCAACTCTTCCATGGATATCACCCCTCTGCAGATGGAGCTCCTGCAGCCCAGACTGCTCTCACTCCCAGCCTAATGGAATGTGTTATTTCCCATCTCCCTCCCACTCAGAGTCATTACAGAGCTTCCACAGCTCACACTGCCTCAGCAATACTGGGAGCTTCCTGGAGCTGATCAGTCCCTGGACAAGGAGTGTGCCTTTGGATCAAACATTAGAGCTGTAATCCACTGCACACTGCCTGTTCCATTATCCATTGGGAGCTTTCTCCTCTCCCGAGGGCTGCTTACGGCAGAGTGCTCTGAGGGGTGTTGTTCCAGCACAAACAGAGCTCTTGGAATGAGCTCAGTGAGAACAGAACTCCTGTTAGGTTGGGAGGATAAAATTGGATTGAAATTGGATATATTCACGTACATGCCATTGATCTCATCCATCCGTACTTTACATATGTTGGATTTCCTGCTGCCAGCAGAGAGGAGTAGCTCTCAGATAAGCCAAAAGGTATGGAAATGGAAAGCAGGATGTTCAAGTGGAATTAAGATTTCACCTTGGGGTGTGTTTGAGAGGCAGGAGAAAGGGCAGAGCTCGGTGCCGTTCCCTCACACTGTGCCTGGCACAGCCGTTCCTCACTGTGCTGGTGGATTTATAGCCCCAGGCTGATAGAAGGGGTTTGGGCACAGGGAGGGGCTGCCCATCAGGGCTCCTGCTCCTGGGAATGTGCCAGAGCACCCTTCTGGAGCAGGGAACTGGGTTAGAGACCCAGGTCCCCTCCTCAGTGTCACCAGTTCAGCCAGGAGATCTGGTAAAGGTTTGCCTCGGTTTCCCTCATTGCCAAAAGGGAGTGCTAAGACTTAATCCTCCTCAGAGATTGATTCCTCTGGCTTTGCCACACACTTTCACAGAATCACAGAATCCTTGAGGTTGGAAAATCTCTCTGGAGTCATCGAGTCCAAGCTGTGCCCAATCCCCACCTTGTCACCAGCCCAGAGCACCGAGTGCCATGTCCAGGCCTTCCTTGAATACTTCCAGGGATGGGCACTCCAAACCTCCCCTGCTAAGGCCTGAGCGCCCTTCCCATGAGGAAATTCCTGCTGCTGTCCACCCTGAGCCTCCCCTGGTCCAGCCTGAGGCCGTTCCCTCTCCTCCTGTCCCTGTTCCCTGCAATGAGATCCCAAATCCCCCCTGGCTGCCCCCTCCTGTCAGGGACTTGTGCAGAGGTTGAAATTCCCCCTGAGCCTCCTTTTCTCCAGGCTGAGCCCCTTCCCCAGCTCCCTCTGCTCCTCACAGAACTCTCCAGAGCAGTGCACAGGAAAACAGGGATGTTCTCCAGAACCTGGAGCCTTCCCTCTCTCTTCTTTCCCACATTGGGTGCTCCCCATCTGTTTGAGAAGCTCGCAGGACAGAAGACAAAAATCCTCCTTTTAATTATGCTGCACATTTATTATCTCACCTCAGATTTTGGTAATCTCTCTCACAGATTTCATTTACATAAGTGGAGTCTTTCAGCTTGAGCAGCTCCAACGCTTTCTCTTCTGATCCTGCAGATATCAGTCAGCTAAATAGGAAAGAGAGAAAAGCACAAGTGTCCTTAAATCTGGCATCCAGTCTTTCCAGAGCTTTATGCGTTGTTTCCTCCTCCTCAGCTCCCCAGCTGAAAGCTCAGAGGCAAACTGGGATCAGCACAGGCAGAGCAGAGCAATCCCACAGGGGAGAGCAGGACCCCCATTCCTTGGCTTAAACATCCCAGAAAAAGCCAAGGCACAGGGACAGCCCCATCCCACCATCCCTCAACCCGCAGGCAGGAAGAGCTGCACAACAGCCTGCCCCTGGATATTTGCTGCTGCAATCCCCCGCCACGATTTCCCAAAGGAAAAGGAGGATTTGCAGCAAATTGGAGTGTAATTAAGTGTCAGTGTTAAGCCCCCGTGCAGGCAGAGGTGTTCCAAGCTGGCTGCACGCGTGCTGAGCTGCCTCGCAGGTACAGCTGCTGTTACAAGCTCTGCTGGAAATTGTTCCCTGGAGACTGAGGACTTTTTGGGAGGAGGAGGAGGAGCAGGGAAGTGGCAAACAGAGCTGCTTGGGAAGGGTTGTGCTGCTGCTGCCAGTCAATATCAGCTCTGGGGCACAGGCAGCACCTTAGGAGGGAATAACCTTCCCAGAAGGGTGCACACGGGAGTGGTTGGGATCTGAGGGCTCCACAAAGTGAGCAAACATGACACAAAAACCCTTCTGGGGAATATAAATATCTCCGTGCTGATGAGCTGGTGAGAAGAAGGAAAGGCAGAACTCCCAAGGCAGAAATCAACCCTCTGACAGTACCAGCTGGGGTGTCCTGTAACAGCTCTGCCAGCAGTTTCTCCAGGACATGTTGGTATTTTTCCAGCTGCCTTGGGGTGAGCCAAGCTCTCACAGGAAGGGCCTGCTGTGGAGGAAGCCAGAGATGTCAGAACAAAAAGCTGAGGGGAGCAGAGGGAGGGAGGTTGGGGTGCTTTGACCCCACTTTGGTTGATTTGGTGGAGGGTTTAGGGTGGATTTGGAGGGGAAGAGGATGATGCTCATATAGGAAAAAGCAACATTTTGAAGGCAACACACTCTCGAGTTGTTCACAGTGCTGTTGCATAACCCGTGGGCTGGCTCAGAAATCCAGATAAAGGCACCTCCTGGCATCAGGGACTGCAAAGAAAATAATTTCTGAACATTCTAATCCTCCACTGTGTGGCACTTGGACCCTTCCAGCCTGAGCCTGCAGAGCTCCTGCCCCAGCAGCAGCTGAGGACAAGCTGTGGTCCTGCTCCAGCCTGCTGCACTTGGAGCCAGCTGTGCCTGAAGCAAAGAGCTCTGTTCTGGTGCTGGTCAGCTGTGGGGATGTGCTGGCTATTTCACATTTTAAACGGGGCCTTTTTGCTGTTTAAATCCTGTTACTGAGGGTTGGTGCATCATGAGTGCAGGAGTTGCACATTAAGCTGTGCCTTGACCAAATTCCAGCCTGGCTGGTCCTGCTGCCTGTCCCTGTTTGGGGGGTCTGTCCCTGTTTGGGGGGACCTGCACCCTCCTTTTGCTGGCAGAGAACAGCCAAGCTCCCTGCAGGAGTAGCTGCCCACACAGGGAAAAAATTCCTTGTGCTCAAGTGGAAAAGCTCAATTTTCAGACTTGGCTTCCCAGGTAAGTCTGCCTTTGAGGGCTTAGCCTGGCACTTCAATCCCTAAAATTGCCCATTTTCTGCTCTGTATAGAGACTTTGGGCCAAAGTTTTTAAATAAGGCCTCGCCAGTGCAGAGATCTGTGGGGTCAGAGGTGACACCAAGCAGGAGCTGGAGCAGAACTGGGAGTTCCTGCCCCGCACCTGGCTGGGCTTCACTGCCTGGCAGAGACACCTCGAGCTGTTCCCACCTTCCTTAGGGACAAACACTTGGGTCTCAGGGGTGAGCTGGCTGCTGAACAAGATAATTTGTGAGGTGGAGCTAAAAACGCCTCTCTGATGTAAGCAGGCAGGCTGGCAGGGGACATCTCTTGGACTCCTTGTCCCCTTCTTGTCCTCATGGGATTCTCAGAGTCAAGTGGCTCCACATACCTGGATGGTCTTGGCTGTATTGACATCCACACCGGATTGCTCAGAGAAACCTTCCTCCTCCAGCTGCTGCAGTGAGCTCAGGGATTTCTTCTGCCCTGCCTTGTTCCTCTCCTTTTCCTGCAGCTTTGGGGCAGAGAGGGCAGTTGGTGATGCTGGGATCAGCAGCAAACCAACTCTGGGCTGTCCCAACAGCCAGGAATCCACTGGGCTGGGCACAGAACCAGCAGGATGGTGGAATCCTCCTGGGAAGATCCCATCAGCTGTGGCCTGAGTGGCCTCTGGGGACCTGGGGCAAGGTCAGGTTACGGGGTGGGGCATGAAGGTCTGCAGTAAACAGGACCCACGTGTGGTGGAGGAACCCTGTCAGCAGGACAGGGGAGCTGACAGCACTGGGACCTTACCCAGCTGTCCCAGAGAACTTGACCTGGTTCTGTTCTGGATCACTGCAAGGAAATTGTACCGAGCCCTGCACGTGAAAAGCCCTCTGCAAAGCCCTGTGCAGAGGTCACATTTTCCAAGCCTTTCTGCAGGCCTGTAATGTCAGCCTGCTCTCATTTATGGGGCTAAATTTGCCTTCAGGACCCTTTGGAAAAAGCCAGAGGTGCTTTGGGATATGACAGACACAGCAGGACACGTCAAACACAGCACAGACCGTGCTCAGTGTCCAGCATGTGAGCACAGCAGGAGCAGGGACAGCCTTTGAGGGACAGATTTCCCCTTTGTTCATCCAGAAACACCCCCAATCCCTGCCAGACACGGAGCTACAAGGGCTGGGGGGTACAAACACAGCCCGTGTGGGTCCCCACCCTCCTCAAGGACATTGAAGGATGCCTGTGCTCCCCACACAAAGCAGTTGTTATCCAGGGATGGCTGTTGGGAATGGGATTTCTCCCGGTTTCCAGGGGCTCGGCAGTGCGGGGGAAGCTCACTGGGGCTGTGTTTCAGAAGCTGCCGTCTCTGAGCCTGCCTGACACCTTTCAACGGTATTTGTTTCACTTCAAAAGGAAAAACGTTCTCTCGGCACGTCCCAGAGGTGACAACCAGCCGGGGGATGGTTAATTATTTGTTACAACAAAAGAGCCATCACCGAGCTGATGGGAGGCTGCAGCTGCTCTGGAAGAATTCCAGCACCGAGGAAAGGGAAAGGACCCGCAGTGGCTGCAGGTGACACCCCCACAGGTGTGCCAGACCTTTGGGAGAGGGGTCCAGGCCCTTCCTTTCTGTCTCACACCTTTAAAATTCCCTCTGCTTCCCCCCAAAGCCGTGGATTTTGGGAGAAGGATATCACAGTGTCTCCTGTTGATGGTGTGCACTGGCAGTTTGGGGGATGAGGGTGAGTCAAACCTTCCCTGGTTTATTCATTCCAGAGGGGTTACCTGCATTTTCTGGAAGTCACTCTGGGTGAAAAAGGGCATGAAGCCTTGGGTGTGCTCAGCCAGCATGGACAGCAGGGACACCAGCAGCAGACTGGCCACCACCTTCCTTGAAACCATCCTGAGAGCCTGGACAACACGGGAAAGGAGACACCAGGGGCAAGAGTGGAGAGAGGTGTTTGACAAGAAACGCCTTTGGCTCTGCACCAGCTGCAATCCAGCTCAGCCCCAGCCCACCAGAGGGATATTTACTCTTCCAGTTGCTCCCGAGCTGAGAATAGAAGTGCCTTGACTGACAATTCTCTTCTCAAAGCTGTTGGTGTAAACAGATATGTTTTTGAGCAATACACCTCCAGAGATTTCAAGCCCAGCCCTTCAGGATTGCTCAAGCCTCCCCGAGTTCTTGAGCCTCAGCTCTGCAGCTGTGTTGGTTTAAGACCTGAACACATCCAGAGCAAACCCATCAATCCCAGTGCCAGCACAGGAGACAGAGATGCTGCAAAGAGAGAAACCTTCACACAGCTGGTTTGTTAATTTTTGTTTTGATTTTCCTCACCACTGGAAACCTTCCTGGATGGACTGGATCTTTTAAGAAGCCTCAGTGAGCCCAAGGGAGATGGAAAAGGCATTTTCCAGCTATCTGAGCCTGGATAAAGGGCTTTAAAAACCACCTCTGAAGTGATCTAACTGTGGCTTCACGTCAGGAAAGGACTTATGTAAACACTGAATGTGCTCTTTAAATATTAAAATATTCTTTCTGGACAGACTTAATGAAGTCAGGTCCCACAGCTTAACTTCTCCACCTGATTGGAGCCTGATCCTTAATTAGTTTCAACAACCTCTTGGTTTGGACTTTATTGGGAAGACATTGTTAGGTCAGATTTGACTCCTGAATTAGATTTCCCATAAATATCAGCTGGTATTGAACGGAGGGCCAGTGGAAGTTAATAAATATTCCCTTCCCATAGCACCTGTCAGTCACATCCTCTCCTCTCCCTTCCCTGGGCACTGCTCAGGGCAGCACCGCTGCCACGTCCCCCTGCCCACCCAGACTGGGCCACCAGAGCCACCTCCTACCCTGGGACATCCCAGGGTGTCCCAGCCCTGTTTCCTGCAGGGATCCAGGCAGGAATTCTCAGGCTCTCTCCTTGCAATGCAACCTCAGCAGCATCAATCTCTGATGCTTTTTCATTTGTTCTATCACTGCAGCAAATATATAAATAAATAAAATACTGCTGAACACAAAGAAAATAAACCCAGTCACCTCCTTCATCTCTTCTTGCCTAATCCCTTTGGGAATTGATTCTCTCCCTCTTCTCCCAACACCCACACAGACTTCTCCACTCAGAAATATCCCTGCTGAAAGCCCTTCCCCTGTTTGGCAGGCAGGACCTGTATTCCAGCCCTGAGATCTCCAGCTCAGCACCTGGCCAGGCAGAGAGCACTTGGATTTGCTTCTTTGGGAAAAGAAAAAGGCAGGAGGGTCCTGAATTCAGCATCAGCACTGCAGGCACACGGGGCTGGGACAGCAGTGCCAGCTCTGCTCAACTCCCAAAATCCAGTCCAGTGCCAGTGTGGGGGCAGGAGGGGTGGGCAGCTGGCACAGTGACAGGATAGGAAATTCACCTACCGAGCTGTCTTCCAAAAAATCCAAGCATTCCTGTCACCAGGACCTCTCTCAGAGTCCTTTCCTGCCTGCTCAGAGCAGCTCCCTGAGCACAGAGGGCCCTGGGCTCCCCACAGCTCTGTGGCAGTGCCCTGTGTCCCACAGGAGCAGGAATCACTGCTCCTGAGATGGGGGTGAGGGAAAAGCACCTTCCCCCTTCTTTCAGCATTGATTTTGTTCCCTCCTCCTCCTCTGAGCTGGCTCTGCTGTGGCCAACAGGTGCCAAGACCTACCTGGGAGTGCAGCCACGGGACACTGGAGATCGGAGCTCTTCTCCCTCCTGTCACACCTGGATGCTCCTGCTGGTTCCTCTCCCTTTATAAACCCATCCAGGCACTGCAGCCACTCACCTGTGAGCCTGTCCAGGTGCCTGGCCTGCATGGAAACGGCTTTCCCAGGCAGGGAATGTTATCTGCACTGGAGTTTTCTGAGTTTCTCGTTTCCAGGCAGATCCCCTTTGCTCCCTCCCCAGGTTCTTCGCTGGTCCCACAGCTGAGGCAGATCTGCTGCTGCCTCAGTTTCCCCATCTCTAAGGCAGAATTCCCCTCCCTTCCCTAAAACAGAGAAATTCTTCTCTCTTATTTTGTGTTTTTACATCCTGAGCCTGCAGGAACAGGTTTCTATGCTGTGAACATCCCAGCACTAAAATGACACCTGTGTCAATTATATTCCTGCTGTAATTGCAGATCACAATATCAAAATTGCCACTTCGAGCCTTCAAGGGGCCCCTTCTCCCATCCTCAGTGAGCCTGGCACACTGATCCCCCTTGGGAACACAAACCCTGCACTGTCATCCCTCTCCAGACAAACGAGGTGCTGAGAGAGGGAGGGAATCGTGCAGGAACTCCTCCGTGCTCTCCCGGGACCATCAGCCGGGAGCTGATGCCAGAGGGTTTGGGATCAGGCCAGGCACATCCCGGTGCTGCTCCTGAGGGAGTCTGGGAGCAGCCAGGCGAGGGCCAGGAGGGAAAAACGAGTTGGGAAGCCATGAAATCCTCCTGAATCCAGCGGGATCCATGGGCTGGGAGAGCTGGAGCAGCAGCAGCATTCCTGCCTGGCTGGGGAGGGGTATCGGGAACAGCGATTGCCCAGCCCGGGAATGCCATTTGTCACCTGGGAATGGCATTTGTCACCTGGAAATGCCATTTGTCACCTGGCCCCATCGCAGCCAGTCAATAGGACACGGGCACACCAGGTGTCACCAGGGAGCTGCTGCTGTCACAGCCGTCAATACCGCTCGATTTGGGACAGAGCCGGCCTGAAAAACCTCGTGTCCAGCACTCAGGTGCTTCCCGGATCCCTGAGCATTCGCTCCAGTTTATCACCAACCCCTGGGCAGTGGAAAGTTCCCAGAGACTCCAGCATGGCTTTGCTCCCTGGAAACCTCCCTGGGAATGTGGCTGGGGGTGATGGAAAAGATGTCACCTACACAATGTGGAGTTTTCTTCTCCCTTCCCTAAACAATTTGCACAAACCCCATCCAATTGCCATTTTAATTGACTTTTCCAGTCCTTTTCTTCGCATGGTTGTGATGGATGCAGCTGACGAGTCAGCAGATGGTGCTGGGAAGTGACAAATTAGTTACCAAGAAAGGTCACTTTTCCAAAGCACCAAACTTTCCCGTGTCTTGTCCCTCTGTCCCTCCAAGACGTGTCTGGCTGGCAGCTTTCCATCCATCTGGGATGGAGCCTTCTGCCTCGGGAGGGACAACCTTCCAAATCAAACAGGGGGATGAAAATTAATCATATCTGTATTAGCTGCATGCAGCCTGCCAGCTTCACCTCTTAATTATGCAGGAGTGCTCTGACAGGAAGGAATCGTGGAGCTGAAAATGAAGGATCTGACTCCAGGTCTGGAAGCGCCAGGGCAGGTGGGAGCAACAGGCTCCTCCTGGCTCTGCCTTGGCCCAGTCCATAAACGCAGCTTTTGGCACATCCTGGCTGCACAACGTGGATAAATGAAAATAAAAAATCCCAGCTGGAGGTCTCCCTGCCAGCCCTGTAATTCCAAAATTCCATCCTGCTGCATCCTTGGCACGGCTTGCAACCTGCAGCCCCCGAAACTCCCCTTTGGGCCGCGGTGCCAAATGGCAGCAGGGGTTAGAGGCTCAACAAAACCGTGATGAGCAGGATGGGCTTGGGTGCAGTTCTGCTTGTTCCAAAAGTTAAACGTTTGGCATGACTGGGAGTCGTTTTCCCAGGAAACTGGCAGTGGAAGTGCAGCCCATTGGGCCTGGTGGCAGTTGCAGTGTCAAGGAACACGGGGCAGAACGAGCTGCCCGTGCCAGCAGCATGGAGCATTTCTCTCCATGCCTGTGCTCCCCCCTCCAAGCTGCTCCAGGCTCGGGGTGTTTGGCAAAGGGATGCAGGAGGGCAGGAGATCAGAGCCTGATGTGGGGTTTGAGCCTGGGGAAGGCACATGGGGCAGTGGGGAGGACTAAAATCCCACCTGGGCAGGCACTGGGGAGCTCCCAGCAAAGCTTCCAGTCCAGGGCTGAGCATTGGAGCTCCAAGAGCCACCAAGGGCCACATCCCCTTTTCTCATATCCAACAACCCCTTGGATGGAGCTGGGAATGGGGGACAGGACTTGGTGCAGGGCCTGTTGCTCCCACAGCCCTGCCAGACCCACCATTAGGCTTGGAAAAATCCCATCCCCTACCCCCAGTTCCCTTCCTGGAGCCCACAGGAATCCATTCTCATCCCACTCCCACGGAATTATTTTTGCTTGGGGTCAGATGGGTCCAAAACCTGGCAGGGGCTTGAAGGGCTGCAGTCACACAGCGAGGTCAGCGTGGAAAGGAGCTCGTTTTGGGGCTCCCTGCTCAGAAAGCAGGAGCCAAAATCTCCTTCTCCCAGCCCAGGCAGCTGCTGCCCCTGCATGGATGTGGCACAGATTTCAGGGGCTCCTGAGGAATAAAGCACCAGTGGCAGATTTTAATGCAGTTTTCCAAATATTAATGCCAGATACACATTTGCAGAATCGCAGGCTTAAAGCACGTGTTCATTTGCAGCGTGAATGTTTTAAGGGTCTGGATTTCCCCCTTCCTGTTCCCATCCCACTCGGATTCCTCCCAGCTTTGGTGTCATTCCAGATAATTCCTGGCAATTCCTGGCTGGGCAAGGATCAATAGGAAGGATTCACCTCCTGTGGGAGGATTCCCCAGCCCAGTTCTGACAGCAAAGGGTGGTCTCAGATTATCGGGGAATTTGTCTCATGGGGTTTCTCCCTCTCCCACTCCGGAGGCTCCAGGGGCTGTGGGCACAGGGCAGGGCAGGTTTGGGGAAGGAGGGGAAGGTTTGAGGGAGAAGCAGGGGCTCAGGAGCCTGTCAGGGGCAATAATCTCACTTTTAGCTCCTTTTCCAGGCACTCTGCACCTGCAGCTTCCAGAGCTCCCTAAGGAGCAGCTCTGGGATTGGGATTTACAGCCCAAAATTCACATCAAAGCCTCTCTGGAAACCAGCCCTGAGGTGACCTGGGCACCCCAAAACTGGGGAAATCCTGCCTGCTGCCTCAGTTTCCCCATGAAAGAATAAAAGAGAAGAAAAATTGTTTTCCCTCCAAAACCAAAAGTGGATTTGGCTTCTCTGCAAAGGCTGGAGGGGACAGGCACTGACCAAAACATTTTATCCCATAACAATCCTCTTTCACTGGGATTAAAAAAAGAACTAAAACATCTTTAAAATCCCTTTTTCTAATAAAATAAATGTCTGTGCTTATAAAAAACTTTCTCTTCTCTCAAATAAGGAAAGAAATAAACAGGAGAAAAATGTTTCCTTGCCTGGTTTCTCTACATTTTCGGTCACTCCTTTGCCACCCTCTCCTCGATCTGGAAGAAGTGAGGAGAGAACGGAGAGGAGGTGAGAAAACACGATGGGATGCAGCTCAGCTGTTCCCATTTTGGTTTTCAAATCTGAGCCACCCAGTTTTCACTTGAGGGATCAGGAATATTTTTAGGAACAGTACAAAATGCAGCCTCACACCCAGGGAGGGGCTGTGACTGGTTTGTCCCACGGGGCTGGGTGATGTCCCTGGGCACCCCACTGTCCTTTTGGGGGGCTGTGACCCCAGGCAGGTGATGGGAGAGCCCAGCCGAGACCTGGGCTGAGCTCAGAGGCAGAGAAATCACTCAGATTTCAGCTAAAGGAATCCCTGCCCTGTTCACAGGGGTTATTTATTCACTTTGAGGAGGAGGAATTCAGCTTTTCCACACTCCAGGCACCCTCTGACCTTTCACTGCCTCATTCCCTCCTTCCCCTGCCCTGTTCCCGTATCAAACACCGGAGGATCAGGTTGAGCCCTGCAAGACAACAACACCAAGGCACCAGAAAAAGCCCCAAATGGGTTTTTTGGGGGCTGCTCAGACCCTCTGAGAGCAGGATCCAAGCACTGGGATCTGCCAGGGCTCACCATGGACAGCAGCCAGTCCTGGGCCCATCGAGGGGGAAAGAGGGGCAGGGAAAACAACTGGGGGGAAAGAAAAGGAGGGAAAGAAAGAAGAGAGGGAAAAGAGGAGCTGGGAAAACAATTGGGGGAAGAAAAGGAAGGAAAGAAACAAAGAAAGAGAGTGGGGAAAGAAGGGCAGGGAAACAATTGGGGGAAAAGAGGAAGGAAAGAAAGAAGAGAAGGGAAAAAAAGGGCAGGGAAAACAAGCAGGGTAAAATAAAATGAAGGTAAGAAACAAAGAAGAGAGGAAGAAAGGAGAGTGTGGAAAATAAACAGAAGGAAGAAGAGGAAGAAAAGAAAGAAAAAAGCAGGGAAAGAAGANGAAGAAGAGGAAGAAAAGAAAGAAGAGAGAAGGGAAAAAAGGGCAGGGAAAACAAACAGAGGGAGAATAAAAGGAGGGAAAGAAAGAAAGAAGAGAGGGGACAGAAGGAGTCCAGGCACCACTGTGCCAGCTGCCAGCAGATTTCCCAAGATGGTGCCAGATTCCAAGGATTTATTGGTGCTCTCACTGGAGCCTCCCTGTTCATCCCAACACCCCTCAGCAATCAGTGGCCATTTATCTGCCACACAGGAGAGGGATTCTGGCTCTCAAGGCACCAATTCATCCTGGGAGGAACAAGGAGGCAGAGCTGGATGGCTTTGGGGTGAAAAAGAGACTCACATGAGGCAGGTCAGTGAGCTCCAGGGTGAGGGATCCCAGGAGAGACTGGGGAGGAGGAGCAGCAGCACGTCCATCCCAGCTGGGATGTGGGGAAAAGGGAATGGAAAATTGTGACAGCAGCAGAAAGATCTGCAGAGCCTTGGGGCCTGTGCAGCCAGGCCTGATCCCAGCACAGGGCTCACTTTTGATAAAATGCCCGTTTAATCCGTGGATATTTTGCTTAGGGTGGAATAGCAACCTCAGCGAAAGCCTCTCAACCACAAAGGCTTTACAGGGCTAAACAGTAAAGATTGGGAATTAAGGAGAATAAATATTAATGAAAGGGGTGGGAAAATCCATCATTTTTCCAGACAATCCTGCCCGTGCTCCTCTGCACGGGGCTGTTTTGTTTACGGCTCTCTGGAGCAGGAGCTCCACAGGCTCGGAGGGATCATGCTGGGATGGAACTGCAGCAGGAGCCACACAGAGCCTGGACTGAGCCCACATCCCACGGGAGAAGGAAAAGGGAGCAGAGATTGCCCAAAAAAAGGGCAAATATGGGATTCAAGGTGCAGCAAACCCTGTGCTGGTGTCAGTGGCTGCGGGTCAAGCCCGGAGCGGCACAGCCAGAGCCAGAGCTGTTACATAAAGGAATGGGGGACAGCCATCCCTGGGCTGGATGGAGGAAATGAATCCAATTACAGGATGAAGGGCACAGGGAGAGGATGGACATATTTGGTCTGGAGCAAATCCCTAAAAGGCTTTAAAGCAGGGGCGGCAAGGAGAGGACGTGAATGAATCGCGGTGCAGGACACGCCGCCACCACCGAGAGGAGCTGGGGCCTCGGAACTGGGCAGGAGGCAGGAATGGGGCTCTGCACCTGGCTGAGGGAGAAACGCTGCCAGGATGTGGGGACAGGATTCTGGGAGCTGGGACAGCAGTCTGGCTGTTCCTGGGGATGTTGGAGCAAGGAGCCAGCCCAGCCAGGCAGCAGGGAACAGCCCTGCTGGAAAGAGGAAACAAGCAGGCAACCCCTAAATTTGCTCCGTGCTGATTCCCATAAGATTATAACCCAGCTGCCCGTGCCACAGCAGGCTCCAGACTTCCACTGAGAAAACCAAGGGCTTGTATTAGAAAGAGGAAAAAAACCCAACTAAATTGACCCAGTTATGACAAAACGAAGCAGCGCGTTCACGGCATCGCTGTGGAAGCCCATGAGCAGCCACAAGGCCCTCGGGAGTTACAGGATTCCACTTCAAATGAGATTTACAAATTAAAAATAAAAGAGCTGGATTATTTCTGTGTGCCTGAACCCCCTTTCCTGGCTGCTCAGGCGGGCTCAAATGGACACTGGAGGGTGAGGGGGTGTGCATCCCTCGGGAATTCAGGGAAAGCCTTTCCTTTGCCTCTCTGACTTTGCAGCCAAACACCTGCCCCTGGTCAGGCAAAGAAGAGCTGGACACAGCTCCCTGACCCCCTGCCCAACACCTCAGAGAGCCCAGAAACCCAACCAAAACCCAGCCTGGCTGCAGTGTGCGAGACAGGAAGATCAGAGCGGCATTTTCACCATCCCCGAGCAGAGCCCGGCTGGCTCCAGGCACAGCCCCGGGAGCGCTGCCGGAGCTGCCGGGATTTGCCGCCTGCTCCTCGCTGCGGGGCTGGGGAATGTCTTGCACACCTGCCCACTCTGCCCCAGCCCCGGGTTGTCATCGGGGGAGAAGTGTTGACAGCACCACACGGAGCGGAGCAGGCTCGCAGCTGAGCCGGGATTGCTCAGCTCCTTGGCAGGGAAATGACAGGGCCCAAAGAGCGCCTGTCTCTCCAAGGAAATCCTGCAGCGCTCGGAGAGACATTACCTGGATCAGCAGCGGGAGGAAAAGGCTGGGAGCTGACAGAGCGTGCAAATACCGGGAGAAGGGGTTGGTGTGAGGGAGCTCTCCCCACAGCTCAGCTGCTTTATGGCTTGTGGGGAGAGCCTGGAGCAGGATGGAGATGGAGAACTGGAGCAGGATGGAGATGGAGAACCGGAGCAGGATGGAGATGGAGAACTGGAGCAGGATGGAGGTGGAGAACTGGAGCAAGATGGAGATGGAGAACCAGAGCAGGATGGAGATGGAGAACCAGAGCAAGATGGAGATGGAGAACCTGCATGGAAAATGGGAGCTGGGGTCATTCCTGCTCGAATTTTATCCATTAAAGACAGAAGACAGCTTGCTGTGCACGCTTATTTTTTGGGAAAGAAGCAAGGGCATCTCCCTGTGCACTCCCAGTCCCTACCCTGGGTGGGTGCCCAGGGCACGGCCACAGAGCCACAGAGCCACCAGCCATGGCCAGGTAATCCCTGCTGGGGGAGGGCCGGCCCAGCGAACCCAATTGTAAATACATCAGTGTCCTCCTTCTCCCTGCCACACGTTTAAATCTATTTGATCCACTCTAATGGATTGATCTACAAGTTTGTGCACACACATCCTGCTTTGGACGGGCGGCTGGCAGCGCCTCGCCCATCACGGCCTGTCAGCTCCACTCAGCCTCACCTCCAGCGCAGAGCGAATCCAATTACAGGATAAAGGGTTTTCTTCCCCTCCATATGGTCTCTATAACGCTCTGCCTTTATCTTGCCTTAACCCCTTTCCTGGCGGGGGAGCTCACAAGCCCGGCCTAAGCGGCTCAGCGCCATGGCCCTGGGTGGCTGCTATGTGATACGGGGAACGGGGTCTTCCCAGGGCACCCAGAGGCAAATTCTTCCCTCTTTTCCTGCCCACTGGGGAGGAATGAGCCCCCACGGGAGGGAGATCCAGGGTAGCACTGGTTACAAAACCAGCCAGAGGCACAGCAGTGAGCTCAGCCGTGCAGGCGGCACCGTGCCCACGGCCAGGGTTCACGGGGCTGTGCGTCAGCCCAGCACCAGGAGCTCAGCACAGATGTTCCCTTCATGACTGAATTGTTGTGCTTTTGCACTTCCCTCCACCTTGCTCTGCCAGGTGTTCCCTGGGTGGCCCTGGGCAAGTGGCTGCTGTGCCCAGCAGGGCTGGCAAAGGGCTCTGGGAGCCCTCCTCCCCCGTGTGAGCTCAGCCTGTCGCTGATCCCTGTGAACCAGGCGTGTCAGCTCTGTGTTATTTGATTATAATTATCATTCCTTGCTTTACACAGGACATGAAAGCCCAGAGCAGCTCAGGGCCCCGTCACACCACGCACAGACAAACAATGAGCGGGAGGCAATCCTAGCTCAGAGCGCTTGGCAAAGCAGGAAAACCTGTGAGGGGCAGGAAAAGCCTTTTCTTGAGGACAAACACAGAGCAGCAAAGCTCTCCTCCCGCATCAGGCAGGGCCTGGAATTTGCTGTTGTCGTGGAGTCAGCACAGAAAACAGCCGGGAGCTCTCCGGGAGAGAGAGCAGCTCATAAACTTTCCCCGCTATGAGACAGCGAATGAAAGCCATCTCTGTGACAGGGCTGCAGCAGCAGCTGGGGTTGCATTCAGGACACGTCCTGGAGGGACCAGCCACCCTCACCGGTGTCATTTCCCTGCTCTGGGTTTACTCGAGGCCTTGGCCATTGCTCCGGCTGCCCAGAGCTCTAAATCCAGCGGCCTCGGGGCAGTGACCCCAGGGGACACATCCGTGAGCTGGGAGGGGACAGCCCTGTCACAGAGCACAGGTGGCTCGGGCTTACCTGCTCCACAGGCAGCTCCCAAGAGAGGGGAAGAGCCTAGTCCAGGCCTTGCTGATGGTCAGTTGAAACCCTCTCAGTCCAATTGTCCCTTGGAAAGGTGTCTGGGGATCACCCATGAAGCCAAATCTCCTCTACACTCAGCTGCCAGGGGGAGTGGAGAGGATCTGTTGAGCCAGGACAGGTCCCTCTCCCAAAAAGTTGCTCCCAGCACCCAGACTTGGTGTCCCTCTTCCCCCCACGGCTTCCCTTGCAACACTCTTGACTTTAGAAGAGGGCAGGACATCCCAAAGGGGTGCCAGGAAGGGGTGAGAGGTGACAATTAACCTTCCCATGGGATACCCGTGTCCACATGCAAAACCCTGGAGAAGCACCAGAGTTTTGGGATGCTGCTGGTGCTGGCAGCAAGGCCCAAGTGTTTTTGAAGTGAAATATTGGAGCTGAAGACTTGCATCCTCTTTTGAAGGTGGGCCACCACAGTGAAATACTGGAGCTGGAGGGAGTTGCTTTCTCCCATGGGAGTTGGGAGGGGCACACTGGAACTGAGATGGATGCACAACTGGTTTAATGGATTGGAATTTCTGGGATCTCCTTTGATATTCGACTCATTCTGCAACAATGTGCCCAATCTTTGTACATCTGGAGCCTGACCACAGCCAGGAGAGGCAGGAAATTCCTCCAGGGAAAGCTCTGTGAGAGGCAAGGCCATGGGACTCCTCCACTTTCCACTCATCCCCTCAAGGAAGACCTGGACCAGGAATTTGGTGTGGACAGTGTGATGATTCCAAGAGGCACATCCATCCCTGGGGAACCTTCCTCCCAGGGCACCTGAGGCTGGCCTGACCCACTTCCCTGCACCATGTCCTACTTCTGCTCCTGCTGGATCTGCCAGGCAGATCAGGGATTAGGACACCATCCATGCCAACACCCCCTCAGCCTTCCGCTCCCAGCTCGGAGACGCTCCAGGCGTGCAGGAGACCTCATTCATCCCTCGGGACAATGGTGACTTTTTCCATGGGCTGTGCCTTGGGGAGGGCAGAGAGGAGGAGGAGGCCCAGCTTACCTCGTTATCCGATCAGCTCCCTTAACGCCCCACATCCCCAGGATTAATGGAAGAGCTTCCCTAAGGCGCCTTAGGCAGGAACCCTGGAGAAGGAGCACCCATGACCCAGAAGGAAGAAGTGGGGAAGAAGAACTTGGATGAGATGGAGCATTGGCACTGGCCCTGCTGGGGAGGGTTTATCAGGCTGGTGTGTGCTGGGATGGGGATCCCACACTCCGTGCTGAGAGCCTGGGAAAAGCTCCCTTCCATCCCTCTGGGCTGGGCTGGTCTCTCTGCACTCTCTGCAGGGAGTTCAGGACATCTTTGGTGTCCTTTGCCCCATGGCTCAACCACGGGTGTGATCAGGGTCACACAACCAAGAGCCCTGCCCTAAAACGCTGCATTTACCAAAATAGCACCAACTGCATTACCTTTGAGATGGGAAGTGACTTCCCCTCCTACCTTTGCCCAGCTCCAGGCCCTTGGCTGTGTCAGCAGAGCCTGGATTTGCTGTGGGATGTGGACCCCAGCAGCTCCCACCCTGCACCAGGCACCCGAAACAGAGCCCAGCCAACAGCTCAGACCCACAAAGCTCAGCCCAGTCTTCCCCCAGTGACCTCCCCAAGGTCAGTGGGGCAGAGCTGGCCACTCCCCAGTCCCCAGGCGGTCTCACAGGGTCCTGCAGCCGCCCAGGGACACCCCAAACCTGTGACACACCGTGGACCCCAGCACAGCCCCGTTTCCACATCGGCCACTCCCAAACTCCCCACCGCTCCTCCCACCTTTGCCCCTCTTCCCAAGCGCTCCCCAGCCCATCTCTTCCTGCCCCCAACACCTTAAACAACATTAAACACTTAATGGCAATTAATACGCTTTAATGCAGGTTTTGGGGCCAACTGGCTGCTTAGAGGGTGCTTAAACCATCAACCCCTCTCAATCCCGTTGCCCTTGTCATACAAAGTTAGCCGAGCCCCTCGTCAGCCTCCCCCCTCCCTCGAGGAGGACGGAGGGTATAAAACCACCCTGGGGCGCGGCACCGCCAGCCCCCGGCGCGGCACAGGGCAGGGCACCACCTCCATCCCCTCAACTTTTGCTGCTCCTCGTAATTCCTTCCGTTTTTTAGATTGGAGGGGAATCCTCTCACCACGCATTTTCCGCCTTGGGAGGGGGTGGGGGCTTCCCTGTTTTTGTTAATCGGGGTCAGAACTCAATTCATTGCAGAAAACTCCTCGGGCAGGGCAGCTCCCGTAGCCAGGGCAGGATGAACGGGACGGAGGGGATCAATTTTTACGTGCCAATGTCCAACAAGACGGGGGTGGTGCGGAGCCCCTTCGAGTACCCGCAGTACTACCTGGCCGAGCCCTGGAAATACCGCCTCGTGTGCTGCTACATCTTCTTCCTCATCTCCACCGGCTTCCCCATCAACTTCCTCACCCTCCTGGTCACCTTCAAGCACAAGAAGCTCCGGCAGCCTCTCAACTACATCCTGGTCAACCTGGCGGTGGCTGACCTGTGCATGGCTTGCTTTGGCTTCACCGTCACCTTCTACACCGCCTGGAACGGCTACTTCGTGTTCGGCCCCATCGGCTGCGCCGTGGAGGGATTCTTTGCCACACTGGGAGGTAAGGGGGGCTTGGGGATTCCTTCTGCAGGGTTTTGGGAGTCCGGTTCCATCCCATCATGGCACTGTTGGGGTGTGAAGAGTCGTTCCTCCTCGTGTAGGGCGAGCCCTGCGCTTAAAACTGAGGAGGAAAACAGATTTCTGTGTGTTTGGCCTTGATAGCAAGAAGACTTCGTGGTTGGTGGCAGGGAAGGAAGCCTGGGAAGGGATCCTCGTTTGCATGGTCCAGCCTGAGGTCACCTGGCCCTGCTGGTCACTGGGGGTGTCACGCCAAGGTGACACCAGAGACCTGCCAGGGATGACCACAGCGTGTTCCTGAATCAACCCCAAGCAGCTCAGACCAAACACAGGCTTGGACTTGGTAGCCTTAGAGGTCTTTTCCCAACCTTCACGATTCCATGATTATTCCTTTGCCCAAAGGCTTCCCTTTTAGGGGAAATGGAAGGTTTAGGAGGGGAAGAGAAATCCCTCAGGAAGGGAACCCCACGGAAGAGCTACAGGCATGGAGAGGTGAGAGGGCTCAGAGCTTATCCGGGGGGAAAAAGGAACGGGAGGAGGATCCAGGGATGGCTCAGCACCAGATTTGGGTGCCCTTGGGATTTTCCTTGAGGCATTTCTCAGGGACACGAGTGCAGTCAACACTTTGCCCTGCAGAAAAACAGGGAGAATTCACTCAGCAGCCAGCCCTGCCCACGCCACACCTCGTGATGGATCTGACAGCCAACAGTCCTTGTTGGAGAGACCCAGAGCCACCACAGGGACTTTGCTTTCCTTCCCCTAAATGGGGCCATCTCCCACAGTGATGCTGCTCTGAAAATATACATTTTAAAAATACAGATATTTAAAAATGCAGATATAAGGCACAGCTGAGTGTCCTGATCCAAGCCGAGGAGCAAGGAAATGCTTGGTTTTGGGGTTAGAAGATCCCAAAGTCTGTCCCATCCCTGCTCAAGTGAGCCTTGGGCAGCGTTATTTTGCCTTTCCAATGTTTGTACCTCTCAGAGGAGGAGGAGGAGGCTCCTGCTCCCAGGGAAGGAAGCTGGCTGGGAAGCAGCGGCTGTTTGAGCAGCAGGTCCCCAGCGAATCCCAGCACAGGGTGTCGTTATCAGCAGCTTATCACAGCTGGGGGCATTAGCAGGCTTACAGCACCGACTAAACGCTCCCAAATCCCCTGAAGTTTAATTATCCCTCATAAATACATGTGCACGTTTGCCCACCCACACAATCCTCCCCCACTCCCTGCACCTCCCCCAATCCAGCGCCGGCGGAAGGAAAGCTCGGGAAATGCACATTTAAAGGAATCAACAGGTTTGGAGGCATCTGGCAGCATCACCGGGAATTGTGCTTCCGCACGCCCAGGTGGGATTCACCCCTTTCATTCTTAATTTATCAAAACCCCCACGGTGATTCCTCCTCTGCCCCCAGCATCCCCTCGGCTCCCAGAGCTTCTGCACGTTACTGGGTGGAGGATTCCCAGTTTTTCAGCAGGATGCTGCTTATCCCCAGCTCCCTCTGCTCTTCCTCTGGAAGCACCAAGGGAAGGTGGAGCTCTGACCCCTCTGTGGGCTCTCCCTCTCCCTCCCTGCAGGCCAGGTCGCCCTGTGGTCCCTGGTTGTCCTGGCCATCGAGCGCTACATCGTCATCTGCAAGCCCATGGGCAACTTCCGCTTCTCGGCCAGCCACGCCATGATGGGCATCGCCTTCACCTGGGTCATGGCCATCTCCTGCGCCGCCCCGCCGCTCTTTGGCTGGTCCAGGTGAGTCCCAGGATCCCCAACAGCTCCTGGATCCTTCCATCCACACGGGGAGAACAGGGAAGTGCTCAGCCTTGTAGGAGGGAGATGAATGTCCCGTTCTGTGGGCCTGATGTTTCTGGGTCTGAGAGATTTTAGCCTGCTAGCAGCTCAGAAAGCTCTCAAGAAAGCTTCTTCTCAAAACAATCTTGGCAAACGACCATCCTTTCTCAAAACAGCCTTTCTCTAGGTGGTGTTTTGCTGGTTTTCTGCCCAGGAATTGAACCCAGGCTGCGGCATGAGAGCACCGAATTTTAACCACTAGACCACTAGAGAAAGGCTGAGAACTTTTCTTGAGAACTTTGCCTTTGGGAAAAAGTTAGCAGCTGCTAGCAGGCTGAAATCTCTCAGACCCAGAAATATCAGTCCCACACCATTCCCATGGCAGGGAGGCAGTGTCACAGCGAGCTGACGCTGCGTGCTCGAGCCCACCCACGTGTGCCACCCTTCCAGCATCCCCCATCCTCAGGGAATTCCATCCCTGTTTTGCCCTCAAGGAGGGTCCTGGAGCAGATCCCGACCTTTCTCCCTGCCAGGTACATCCCAGAGGGGATGCAGTGCTCCTGTGGGCCCGACTACTACACCCACAACCCTGACTTCCACAACGAGTCCTACGTGCTCTACATGTTCGTCATCCACTTCATCATCCCCGTCGTCATCATCTTCTTCTCCTACGGGCGCCTCGTTTGCAAAGTCCGGGAGGTAACGGCCGGAGGGGACGGATGGGGACAGGGTGGGCAACTCAGGCACGATGGGGGACGTGGGTTGGGGGTGGCAGGCTGCCCCTCACCACCCTCCCTGCCCACAGGCAGCTGCCCAGCAGCAGGAATCGGCCACGACGCAGAAGGCGGAGAAGGAGGTGACGCGGATGGTGATCCTCATGGTGCTGGGCTTCATGCTGGCCTGGACGCCCTACGCCGTGGTGGCGTTCTGGATCTTCACCAACAAGGGCGCCGACTTCACGGCCACGCTGATGGCAGTGCCTGCCTTCTTCTCCAAGAGCTCCTCCCTCTACAACCCCATCATCTACGTGCTCATGAACAAACAGGTGAGGTGCCCCGGGGCTGGGCAGAACATTTGGGGGTTCCACGGGCACTGTTGCTCCTTCCCAGCAGGGCTTGGATCTCAGTCCATCCAGGGACTCTTGGTCCTGCAGCACATCCCTGCTGGCCCCCCAGTGCCACCATTCTCATTTGTGTCCCCTCCCCAGTTCCGTAACTGCATGATCACCACGATCTGCTGCGGCAAGAACCCCTTTGGGGATGAAGACACCTCCTCTGCCGTGTCCCAGAGCAAGACCGAGGTCTCCTCCGTCTCCTCCAGCCAAGTATCACCTGCATAGAGCATGGACAGTTTGAACTGGGGTGACCTGCCAGCTCGGGGACCCAGACAGACGCCCCACAGCCGCTCCCTTGTGCCCCGGCCCCTTCCCCTGCAGAATTTAGCTGTGCCCGTCCTGCCGTAGCATCCCCTGTGCAGACCCCACCCCACACATCCACGGGACCCACACGTGGCACTCTGAGCTCTGCCCCTCAGAGCCCAGGGAGCCCAGGGCCCTTCCCCAGCTCCCAGGAGCACAGAACCCCTGGGGGACTGTCCCTACCTGTCCCCATTGTGTTCAAACAGCAGCAGTCAGTGGGGACCCCAAACCTTCTCCTGCCTGAATCCCTCTCCCCACCAGCATCGCTCTTCTTTGGGCTCCAGGCACTGTCACAGGAGCAGCCAGGCCTCATTTGCAAAAATCTGAATATTCTGGCAGAGCCCCAGGACTCCGTGGCCCCTCCTGCCCCTCCCCAGGGCCTGAGCCCGGGGCTCTCCAGAGCTGTGCTCCCCCTGGGATTCCCAGCAGGAATCGATCCCCACAGTCTCTATAAATCAATATAACAAACAGAGCCACGAGCAGGCTCTGCTCCAGCCCGACTCCCTCTAGCCCCAAGACAACACTGTAGATATATTTTTTTTGTCTTGGAACCTGTAAATATTTGCTCACGTCCTTTGAAGTCTCTATCCCTCTCAGCCCTTTCCTTTCTCCTCCTCTTCCTGACTCTAAAGCAGAGAAATTCCCCTTCCACCTCTGCTCTGGCTGGACAGGCACGGCCAACCTTGGAGGGTGGGGCCGGGACCCGAGCGCTTTTTCCTGTACATATTTTATAAATAAATAATCTCATGTCAGCACAAGGACGTCTGCAGTCAAGGAGTAGGGTTTAAAAAAAAAAAGAAAAAAAAGAAAAAAAAGAAATAAACAGAAGCAGCACAGAGAAAAACACAGATGCTCAGTCCTTGTCCTTTCTCTTGGGCTGTGGGGACGAGATGCTGGTGGCCAGCTGGGGGATGATGCTCTTGGAGACAACACGAGCCTGCAGCTGTCCCAAAAACCATGGGAAGGGGGATCTGAGGGTGACACCATCCCCACAAGGTGACAGCCCCATTAGCTGGAGCACCAAAAGTGTTTAGAGGCAAAAAGAGACAGACAGGGCACAGCCCTCGCTGCCCAGCCCAGCTGCTGGGGTTTTGTGCTTTAATATTTAAGATTTCCCCACGCAGCCTTAAATAAAGCTTCAGCTGAGAGCTTTTCGCAGAGTCCAAGCTCCCCCTCCTGCGGGGCCATTCCAGGGGCACCGTGATGGAATTGGCAGAGTCAGGATAAAATTGTTCCCTGTGTCAGTGAATCCCTTATGGAGCGGCTGGAGAGCGATCCCGGTGCCAGAACCGCACCCTCCTCCCCTCCCTGCTCAGCTCACACCTGCCCTCTCCGCTGTTTTTCCTCTTTTATGGGTCCAAAGCCACCAAAACCAGCGGGAAGCCCCAGGCTCACCCCTGGGATGGGAAGGCAGGGATAGGAAGCACTTTTTGCCCCCAAACTCCAGGCCCTGGGAGGGGGAAGGAGCCCAGCCCCGGCTGTCCGGGCACCCTCCTGTCTCTGCACCCACCCAAATTCAGGGCTCCTCCCAGGACTGCCCTGGAGCAGCTCCCGCAGCGCTCCTGATATTCTGAATAATTCATGGCCACTCTGCCCATCCCAGGAGCCTTTTTTCCTTCCCTACAAAGCCCCGAGCCCGTTTCCTTTAGTTCCTTCAGAGGCACTGGGGCCGTTTTATAGCGAGCAATTGAACGTGTGGAGGAGCCCTCAGCATCCCTTATTGCCCCCCCAGACTCCAGAGGGAAAATTATTCCAGGAATTATTCCCTGGACCCCCTGAACAGGCCTGGCCATCATGTTTGTGATTATTTTTAAATGCTGCAGCTGTAGCCCAGGGCTGCTGCCTTTTGCTGCAGCACAGCAATGCTGGGAGAATCCAGAATGAATCCAGAAGGAATCCACCAGGAATCCAGAAGGAATTCACCAGGAATCCACCAGGAATCCAGACTGAATCCACCAGGAATCCAGAATGAATCCAGCAGTGATTCCACAAGGGATTCCCACAGTGATTCCAGCAGGGATTCCTCCTGGCTGTTCCCACCTGCTCTGCCCATCCAGCTGCTCTCCAGATGTTCCACAGCCCACACCACCATGGAAATCAACCCCAGCAGAAGAGTTTTCCCTCTGTGGTGCATCCTGCTGAGAGGGACGTTCCCAAGGTGGATCCTGCCCAGGGATGGAGGTGTCCATGGATGTGTCACTGCTGTGGGCTGGGTGGGGATCAGCCACAGGTTGGACTCTGGTCCTGGAGGGCTTTTCCAGCCTCCGGGATTTGGGGATTCTCCTGCCCTCAGCCATGTAGGCAGGTTGGGCTCATCCATGGTGCAGAGGAAGCTGTGGGTGGGAATAGAAAGATAAACCTGTCCTAAAAGGGTGACCCTGCTGCTCTGCCTTCAGCCCCTCTGCAGCAGACACTGAGGATGATGATGGAACTCCTTCTCCTTGACAAAATCCCTAAAAAAACCCCAAAATATCCAAGCTCAGAACTGATTCCTTCAAACCATGGGGGCAGGGGTGGAACAACCACCAAACAACCAAAAACCCAAACCTCACCCAGCCCAACAGCCCCAACCTTTCTACAGCAGAAAAATATCTCATTCAAAGGCTCCTCTTGAAAAATCACCCAGGAGCTCTTTCCTTCCACTTTTCCAGAAATACATGGATCTATCCAGGCGCTGCATTTCCCACCAGCAGGGCCCATCCTGGCATCACCCACTCGGAGCAGGCACCACCACCTGCTCCAGCTCCACTGGCCTGGCACTGCTGCCACCGAAATTCAGATGCAAACTGAGGAGAGCAGCCAGATCTATCCAGGGAAAGGAGGCAGCTGGAATCTCGGGCCCAAAGGCCATTTCAGTGTCTGACTGCCATCCTCGTGCAGCTGGGACTGTTCCTCCTCGTCCCAGCACTGCCGTCAGCTGGTTTAGGGAAGCTGCAGTAATTGGCTCAATTCATTTTAAATCAGTTCTCGTTTGTGCAAGCAGCACTCGGGGAAAAGCAGCTTGGAATTAAAAACATCCTGATTTGGTGGAGCATCAGCAGGGATGAGAGGGGAGATTTCAGTGGGGTGTTCTTGGTCTTTGCCCCACAGCCCTGGGCACAGACAGAACCCCCAAAAAAGGGACAAACCAGGCCCAGAGCTGCTCCCCACAATCCTCATCCTGCCCAGGGTTATCTCTCCAGGTTGGGATGGCACTGCCTGGATTTCTCCCAGGATGTTTTTATCCCATCAGTGTCGAAGGAGCAGCTCTGTGCCAGAGGGTCTGGCACTGCCCATTTGTCTCTGCCAAAGGGAAAAAAAAAATCTCCTTGTCCAGCCCCTCCAGCAGCTCTGGGGACAAGAAGATTAAAACCCTCAAACACTCCCCCCTTCCCTCTGTGCCATCACACACAGAGCTGGGGGGGCCAAACCCCGCTCTGGAGTGCCCAGACCCTGATTCCAGGGGGAAAAGCTGCTCTTGGAAGGGAAAAATCTGCTCCTTAAAGGAAAAACTGCTGGAATTACACCTTGGGAGAGGCCAGGATTGCCCCTGACAGTGCCAGGGGGACCTTGCACAGCCCCAGCAGCCCCAGGCAGTGTTTGCCTCATATCCAGGAGGGCTCAGGAGTCCCCACATTTATGTCCCTTCCCAGCATGGCCACGTTTGTGTCACATCCCCAGCCCCGAATCCATCACGGCTGCCTGTGTCAGGTTAGCAGCAATAAAAGGATTCAAACAGCAATTCCTTACTTTTATGAACAAATGGCCCTGGCTGGATGATTCAGGCAGCATTCAATTCCCAGCCAGAAAGTGTCAGCAGAATCCCGGCCTCTGGCACGGAGGTGGATGAGTGCAAATGAAAGGAGGGAATTATTAGCACTTAATACTGGGTGGGTTTGCACTCCCCAGAGCTCCTCTCCTGGAGGTGCCAAACGCTCCAACAGCTGGGAGGGCCCTGCCAAGGGGGGCTGCAGGGATTGGGGTGATGGCTTTGGGCACTGAGATCGACCTCACTGGTCTGCCAGGGCCCTGCTCCTGCTCCAGCCCAGCCCTGCTGGAACCCCTTGTCTCCTCCAGCCTGTCCTTCCCAGAACCCTTTCACCTCCAGCCCATCCCCTCAAGAGCTCCTTTTCTCCTCCAGACTGTCCTTTCCACAGACCCTTTTCTCCTCCAATCCATACTCTCTAGAACCCCTTTTATCCTTCAGAGTTTCCCTTCCAGACCCCTTTTCTCCTCCATCCCACCCCATCCCATCCCACCCCATCCCAACCCATCCCATCCCATCCCATCCCAAGCCCCTTTCCTCCATCCCATCCCCTCCAGAATCCCTTTTCTCCTCCCCACACCCCCTCTCCCATCTCCTCCTCCTCACCCTCCCATTCTCAGCTCCCTGCCAACACCACGGGAGCCTCAGTGTCCCCAACCCCTCGGTGTCACAATCCCCCCAGCCCCAGAGGGGTCCAGGGAGGCTTCCCCGTGCTCCTGGGGCTGCTCCTGGCCATGGAGCAGCACCTCCAGCCTCCTCCAGCCTCCTCCAGCCTCCTCCAGCCTCCTCCAGCCTCCTCCAGCCTCCTCCAGCCTCTCCATTTCTCCTTCACCCCTCCTGCCCGTATTTTTCTTGTTCATCAGACTGACAAATGGGCAGAAAACAGACTCCTGGCGATTTCCTGCACAGGCTGCCCACTCCTCCTCTCCCCCCGGTGATGACTGCGAGCTGAAAAAGCAGGAATAGCATATAAATTTCCTCCCTGCTTTAATAAATACCTCCATTACCTTGCGCTTTCCCCCGGCTCACTGTGCAGCTCCTGCTGCCCGCCAGGCAGGCGTGATCAACCAAAATTCGCATTTCTGTGGGGAAGCAGCAGCAGGGCTCAGGCAGGCTGGCAGCAGCACGGGAGGGGGGAACCTCCCACCTCGGGGGCTCTGGCTGCAGCTTCACATCATCCCACGGGGAGAGGAATTAATTCATTTATTGCCCAAGGGGAGCTGGGGTTTGTCTGGCCCCTCTTGGGACACCATCCCACCTCGGGGCTCATCCCAGACATCTCTGTGCACCTCGGGGTGAGCCTGGGGTCTCCTGAAGGGTGGGAATAAGGACAAATCCTGCTAAAATCTCACCCCGAGGGTGCAGAAGGGTTTGGTGGTGGAGGGAAAGCTGTCACAGCCGTGCTGTGAGCAAAGCCCCGTGCTGGATTTCTCCTCCCTGGGCCTCATTCTAATCCAAATCCTTTCCCGAGGCTCTCAGGACGCTCAGGATGTGTCACTGTCCCTTGGCCAGGAGGCACCTGAGCAGTGCAGGACCAGTGGGAGCATCCCAGTGGGATGCAGAGACCTCGCTCCATCCCCACAGGCAAAACCCACCGGCCTTTTAACACCTCCAGAGCTGCCAGGAGCCACCAGTGTCCCCTCCAGCCCTGCCACTGTCCCCATCCCCCGGGCACAGCGCTGCAGCCTCGGCTCCTCCTTTCCCTGAGCTGGATTGATGGCGGTGCTTTGCAAAACCGGAAAAAAATCTTCAAAAGGAGCATTAGGAGGTGGCAGCCACCCAACTCCCCCCTTAGCCGGCGATCGCTGCGTCTCATCCGCTTCCTGGAGTCTGTTTAACTTCTAAATTTAACAAGCTCCTAAAACAAGCGGCGGCAGCAAAGTGGCAGCGCCCGGCTCCCACCCTGCGAGCGGCGTTTGGGGGCCCGGCCCGGGAATGGGAAATTTCTCCGACGTCTCTTTGATTTATGGCTCTCGTTAAATCTCCAGGAGGGCCCCGAGCTGCCCTGAACCTCCGAGGGATAAATAATTTACCAGATGGTTAAATATCCTTTAAGGTCTAGAGAACATCGGTGGCAGAGGGGATTTGGGAGGGGGAGTGACACAAAACCACGAATTGAGCACCAAAAACGGGAAAGGGTGGCCTGGAGCAGGGAAGGGAAGGACTGGGGACATCCCGGGAAGGTAAGGGACAGGGACATCCCAGGAAGGGAAGGACCGGGGACATCCCGGGAAGGGAAGGAACAAGGACATCCCAGTGGCATCAGCACAGCCAAGGGGGTTTGGGGGGTTATCCCATCCAGGTGTGCCCTGCCAGATGTGCCGTGCAGATGTGCAGGGCTGCCCTGCCCCTTCCAAAGGAAAGGATGGAGCGGGGAGCAGGGAGGGAAGGGAGGAAGGTGCCGGCAGGGAGGACGATGCCAGCAGGGTCCATGGCCTCGCCGGGGATGCCGATGCCCCAAACCGACCCTGCGTGGTGCCCTCGGGGGCCGTTCTGCCGGCAGAACCTTGATGAAACGCTGTGCTGAGCGGATGTTTCCACCCCTTTCCTTTTCCTCCTTCCCAGGGATCAGGACAGCATTCCCTGAGGAATCCCTGCGCTGATGCTGCAGGGAGCAGGAGCAGAGGCTGGAGAGGAATCCAAGCGCTCCTGCTGCCGGCTCCCAGCCCCTTTCAGCCTCGGCTCGGGATGTTTTGGGCTCCCCGGAGCAGGGGGCAGCCCCGAGCCCGGCCCCGCAGCCCCCGCAGCCCCCGGCGGAGGTAGATGGCAGCAGAGCCTGCTCCTTGCGGCAGCCGGGATGCGACAGCCCCGGACTTGTCCCTGTCCCTGTCCTGCTCCCGGCCATCCCCCAGCACGGCTTCATACAGCCGGCCTTGCCCACAAATCCATTTTTGCGGGTTTCTGTCCCCAAGAGCAGCCCGGAGCTGGATTTGGGATGGTTGGGCTGTGCCAGGGGTTGCTGTAATTCCTCCGTGCCGTGTTTGGCTCTGTCCTGCATCCCTGGACACCCCCACAGCAGCTCGCCCTGAGCTCAGCTTTGGGGGTTCCGTTTGGTTTTCTCTGCTGGTCCTTCGGGGGAACACACGGAATTTTGCCACAGCCTGTCCTGCTCCCTCCCTCCCAGTTCCAAACCCAATCTCAGCCCTTCCCAGTATTTCCCAAGTCCCTGATGAGGCTCAGCACGTGATTAACAAATTAAGAGATGCTCTAGGGAATGCTTTTCCCCAAAATCCCTGCCAAGGTGCCCCATGGGATCCCTGCCCCCTCGGGGATGATGAGCGAGGCCGCTCCCGGCTCAGCCCTGCCCCAGGGGGTTCATCTCAGCTGCCCCTGATGAACAGATAATTAATAATTCACCGCTGGCTTTATGAAGTATTCATTGCCCTCGAGCTTCCCGGGGTAATTAAGCATCCTGTGAGCCCCTGTAACCCCATCTGGCCACAATCCACCCTTCGTTCATCCTCCCCTCTCCAGTCCCATTAATTCCAGTGCCCAAAGAAAACTTTCCCCTCCCAGGGGCTTCCCCTCCCCCAGGAGATTCATCCATTGCACCCCCAGGGATGCATTTCCAGGCTGGGCCTGGCGCAGGGCGGGACAAGCCACATTCCCAGGACAATCAGGGATTTTTGGCAGCTGCCTCAACGAGAAACAACTCCCGCAGAGCTCTGGGCAGCTCCATCCTGACATCCCGGGCACTGTCACCGCCAAAGCAGAGCCATGCAGGGGGCTCCAGCAGAGAGCCGAAGCTTTCTGATTTCCTTCCCAAATAATTCTGAATTTTACCCCTTCTCCCCACCACTCTGCAGCTTCCCAGCTCCTCCATGGCCAGCCCTGGCAGCCAGGCTGGCATCACCGTCCCACCCCACACGCCTTGGCACAGGTGGAGCCGAGCCGGGTGTTGAACCCTGCCCCAATTCGGGCACAAAGTCCCCGGTGCAGCCCCCAGGGGCGGTCCCAGCTCGAGGTGACACAGCCGGGGACAAGCCCAGGCAGGAGCGGGACCCGGAGCTTTGGTGGAGGTGTGAAAATTGCCCGCAGCCTCCGGAGCTGAGTCAGCCCTTCTGCCTTCAATAATTCACAGCAACGAGCAGGGAGCGGAGCACGGCCCGGGTTGGATCCGGCCGGGATGGGGGATGGCAGCTCCGGGCACGGCTCTGGGGACACCCACGGCAGCCAAACCCAGCTCGGGGGGCTCCTGCCAGCCCCAGAGGAGCAACTCGGCTGCCCCACAGACCCCACACGCCTCGCCCAGCCCCGGATGTCTCCTCCCTGCTGCTCAGCCCCTTCCAACCCCCTTTATTTCCCCCTGGGGCGCCTTTCCCTGGCTGCTTCTCTTCCTTCCTCCCTGGCAGCTCATCACCACCTTTTCCCTGCTTTTTGGAGGCAAGCGGGGCTGCCAGGCTGTTCATCCCTGCTGCTGAAAATCCACATTCCCGGGATCAGCCCTGGCCCTTTCCCATCTCTCCCGGTGCCTCCCTGCTTCAGCCGTGACCCGGCTCCTTCTTCCTCACCTCTCGTTCCTCCTCATCTCTTTGGGAGCTTAATTAAATCCCTGCCCCAGTGCCACCAGCTCTGCCGTGCAAAGCCTGGCTGGAATCCCTGTTTCCCATGGGATGAGTGGGTGATGACACCTCAAACACGGGGACAGGGCTCGTGCTGGTGGCTCCTGCAGAGGGGCTGAGTCCTGGCCTGACACAAGTGATGGGGACAGGAATGGATATCCCAGAGCTGGAAAACTGATGAGGTTTTACCTGGAAGAACCAGAGCAGCTCCAGGAGAATCAGCATCTGCAGCTCAGCCCCTTTCCACCAGCACAGGAGATCACTGGGCTGTCCCCAGGGAGCCACTGGGCTGTCCCCAGGGAATCACGGGGCTGTCCCCAGGGAGCCACTTCCAGCACAGCAAATATCCCCGATAGGGGCATCACCTGGGATACCCCCAGAGCTGGGAATGCCACCCACAGGCTGGGCTGGAATTCCCTTCCCGACTCCAGGGACAACTCCTGGCTGCTGGAATTCCATGTTAAGGAATAAATGGAATAAATGGAATAAATGTAATGAAACTGCTGCATTGCAAAGGAACAGCGAGGCTGCTCGGGGGGGTCTGCCCAGGCAGTGCCAGGCACGAGGGATGAGCTGCACATCCCAGTGGGAATGTGGGATGGAACTCCAGGGTGGGTCCTGCAGGCTCTTGGACACTCATCCCCAGTGGGTCTGGGGACAGTGGGGCCACAGGCTGGGGTTCCCAGGTGTCCCATCCCATGGCCACGTGTCCTGCTGGTGCCACAATCCAATCCTGGGATGGTCTCCAGATGCTGGAATTTGCTCCAACACAATTTCCATGGGATGACACCAATGCTTGGCTCCAGCGCTGGCCATGTCACCCCTCATCATTTCCAGGAAGTCTGGAGGGCTGTGGGGATGGATCAATATAAAAAAATACATGTTTATAATTTCTACTTCCCATTCCCAACAGTGTTGGGGCTTTAATTGGGATCTCAGGAAGGAGGAGCTCAGGTCAGGTGCCCCCATTCCTTTTTCCTCTCATTTGTTCATCTTCCCTCCTTGTCCCAATCCCTCACACCCCTCAGTGATGGAACAGGGTGAGGAGCTGGAGCTGGGATGGATCCCTGCTGTCCAGCCTCAAAAAGGAGGCAGGGAAGAGCATCAAATAAAGCAGGGGAGGAGGAGCTGGGACTGCAGCCAGGAGGGAGCCCAGACCCAGAGACTGAGCCCCTTCCTCTGCCCTCACTGAGGGCTGTGCTGAGGAGGGGCTGGCATGTGGATTAGGGCCTGTTACACTCCAAGGGTTTATTTGGATCTGTACCAAAGTGTCAGAGAGGAGGGAGACCCTTGGGGCCGAGCTGGGACAAAACTCCTGAACTTTACCGAGTCCTGCTTGTTCAAAGGAACAAAAAAACGAGTTTGGTNTTGGGGCCGAGCTGGGACAAAACTCCTGAATTTGTCCTGCTTGTTCAAAGGGACAAAAAAATGAGGGGTTTTTTTTCTGATTCCCATCCCAAGAACCTGCAGAGAAGTGAGGGAGGAGTCTCATTCTGAATTCTGGGGAGTCCTGGGGCTCCTGGAGCCAGGAGGTCCCGAGCAGGGGCAGCTCCCAGCGTGGGGCAGTGGGGGCTGGATGGATCCATGCCACGGGCACAGGGAGTGTGAAAAACGAGCAGGGACCAAGGCACAGCCACTGGCACATGGCCACAGCAGGACTGTGATGCTCTTTTATTTTGAGGGCAGCAGCCACCACCTCCTTTTCCTCTTTTTTCCCCTGTTTTTCCTCCTTTTCCTGGTTCTCCTCCTCCCTCTCCAGGCTGCAGCGCCCGCGGTGCAGATGGCCCAGCATATGGGCAGCCTCCCCTCGTGCTCGCACCTTGTAAGCAGATCCTGTCAGGTTTAAAGAGGAAAAGCTTAATTAAGCAGTTGTGTGTGTACAATTATGTCCTTAATTATCTCCGCGTTTCACTTCTTTGTTGTTCCCTGTTTGTGAGGAGTTTGGAAACAACCGCGGGCGACCGTGCCCTCCAGCAGGAGCTTTTTCCTTCCCTCTTTTCTCTTTTCTCTCTCTCCTCCTGCCTCATTTTAGGGGTTTTCTGGCCAAACGGAGCTCCCTGGTCTCTGGGATTCATCGAGCCCAGCTCGGTTCCCAAACCAGAGCAGGTTGCCAGCAGTGCTGCCCACACAAAGTGCAACTTTAGCTGCTCCAAAGCTGCTCCAGCTGCTCCAAAGCTGCTCCAGTCCGTTTTTGTTGTCTCCCACACTTGTGCTCCAGCAGCCCCAATGCCCCAGCCCTGCTCCAACACCCTCGGGAATAAACAGAGCCCGTGAGAGCATCATCAAGGTGATGCTTAATTGCTCCCATACCCCAGGAATGCCAGCCAAGGGGCCTCCTGCTTAATTAATTCCTTTAATTACTCCGTTTCCCAGCTTGGGCAGCAAGGCTGACACATCTCCAGGGACATCCCGGGGTCCCCTCCTCATTCTCAGGGTCTGGAGCCTGGGCAGGGATCAGGGACAAGAGGTGGCACAACCAACCTGCTAATTTGTGGTGCTGCTTTTATTTTATGCTCAGAGCACTAAACAGCCATAAACATCCCGAGCTGGGTGTCGGAGCTGGGGGTGTTTTTATTGTTTGTGAGTCCTTGAAATTTTGCCGTGAAGCTTTTATTCAAAACAACCCCAAACTCTCGTTTCTCTAATTGGGCGTATTTCAAAACCCGCGTGCCTGCGTTTGTTTATATCACCACCAGTTAATTTTTATTTACCTTCTAGTGAAACTCATCTTCCTCCTGAATTCCCAGGCCTGTATTTGCTTTCAGATCAGAATTGGACCCAACAATCAGCCGTATATTTCAGGTGCTGTTAAATCCTCAGCTCTGCTCTCCCAGCTTCCAAAGCCGCGACCTCCCCCTCCTTTTCCAGGCATCCCAGCGGGGAAAATGAATCTTCATCCAGCTGAGAGGTGTCAAGTGCCGGGAATGAGCCCGGGGAGAGCGGTGGGAATGATGGGGGGCTGCGAAGGGAAGGGGGAGAGGGACAATCAGTCCCCTGCGGTCAGGGATGGAGGGATTTGGGCTGGCTGGGAAGGGAAGCCCTGTGGAGGGTTCAGCAGTGGAGGGGGCAGCCAGGGGAGCGTCAGGAGCTCAACCTCATCGCATCGCTCACCCCTCCCCTTCCCAGGAAAGGCTTTGTGTCCCCGTCCCTGCGAGCAGGTTTGGGGGGCTGATCAACCCCTGCCCCACCGGCCTGGGGAAGCGGGAGGGGCTGGGCACCGCCTGCTGTTCCCCATTCCCGAGTTTCCACAAAAACCTGCCCGTCCCGAGGGGCAGCAGGGAGCTCCCTCCTCTGCGGTGCTGGGTCCATCTCTCTGTCCTGTTGCCTGTCTGTCCCTGAGCTGGCCCCGGGGCAGAGCACAACGTCTCCAAGTGGGGCTGGGGCAGCTCCTCCCCCCAGTTCTCAGACCCACTCCCCAATTCCCTGCCCTGCTCCCCAGTTGCCTGTTCTGCACTCCAATTCTCTTCTCCACTCCCCAATTTCCTTCCTCGCTCTCCAGTTCCCTGCCCCACTCCCCAATTCCCTTCCCAGTTCCCCAATTCCCTGCCCCATCCCCCAATTCCCTGCCCCACTCCCCAATTCCCTTCTCCATTCCTCGATTCCTTGCCCCATACCCCAATTCCCTGCCCCATTCCCCAATTCCCTTCCCCGTTCCCCAGTTCCCTGCCCCATTCCCCAATTCCCTGACCCTCTCCCCAGTTCCCTGCCCCACTCCCCAATTCCCTTCCCAGTTCCCCAATTCCCTGCCCCATCCCCCAATTCCCTGCCCCATTCCCCAATTCCTTTCTTCGCTCCCCAATTCTCTGCCCTTCTCCCCAATTCCCTGCCCCACAGAGGGGTCCCGGTGTGCGGGCAGCCCCGAGCCGGCATTCCCGGGAGCAGAGCCTCGGTGCCGGCGCGGGGAAGCCGCGGGCAGGAGCGGCTCTCGGGCGGTGATTGAACACCCGGGGAGGAGGGCTCTGATCCCAGAGAATCCTTTCATCCCTCTGCCACGGCCGAGGGATGCGGGAAGCACCAGAGCTTGGCAGCTTTGGCGAGGTCTCACCCCAGCCTGGCGCTGGTTTTGGGGTGCAGCGGGGAGAGGATTTGGCAGCATCAGCACCGGGACCAACACAGCCAAATCCTCTCTGCTTCTGTCCAGCCCCAACATCCCCATGGAGGCAGTTTGGGATGCGGGATGTGGCTGGAACCCGGGGCAGGGAAATCCTCTGCGTCCCAAACCCACACCCCGAGGATGCTGAGGAGGAGCCCGGGGCTCTCCTGGCCCCGCTGTCTCTCGGATATTCCCACTCCTCGAGCTGTCCAGCAGGAATCACACCCTGCAGGAAGGAATCCCACCCTGCAGGAATCATCACACCCCTCAGGAATTCCACCCGGCAGCGCCGGCAGCCCAGAGCAAACACAATATTTTAAAGCCCTTCCCAGCCTAACCATCCCCAGCGCTATTAATAACACTTGTAAGGAGTTGTTCTTGAATAGATATGATTTTTATCTTGACAGCGTCTCCCTAAATCATTTTTATCCCCGCGAAGTTTGCGAGGAGCGGATTTTTCCTGAGGGCCGTTTATCTTGGCAAATATCCCCACCCCTGTTTATTGCTCACTCCCTCTTCAGTTATGGATGGGGCTCTTCCCCACCCTCAGCCTCGATTCCCAAATCCCTCCCTCCATCCCCCCTCCGCGTGTGTTTTACTGGTGGCAGCAAAATGAAATCAAATCCTCAAATCTCCGTGGCTGAGGAGCTGTTGGGGGGTGGGAAGGGGGTGTGAGCTCGCTGCCAAACATCCTCCTGTCCTCCCTCCTCCCCCGAGTCTCCAGCGACGATTCCAGTTGGTAAAAAGGCACAGAACTGCCCCGAATCATCAGCTTTTCTCGGTAGAAAAGCAGCCGCAGCCCCCTCGTTGTGGCAGATGGACAAAGGCAGAGGGAAAGCTCGAGGCGGGGAGGGCAGTGGGGCGACATTCCGGCTGTCACATCCATCACTCGCTTGGGAATAAAGACTTTTTAAAGAGGAGAACTGCGGGGAAAGGAGCAGATTCTCTGATAGAGCTCGGGAAACACCGATCCTGCTGGCAGATGGGCCGGGCTGCTGCTCCTGGGGGGATGAACCCATCCCGGGGATGCTGAACCCACCCTAAAGGTGCTGAGCTCACTCTGGGATTGCTGAACTCACTCTGGGAATGCTGAACTCANCTCTGGGATTGCTGAACTCTCTCTGGGAATGCTGAACTCACCCCAAAGGTGCTGAGCTCACTCTGGGAGTGCTGAACTCACTCTGGGAATGCTGAACTCACCCCAAAGGTGCTGAGCTCACTCTGGGATTGCTGAACTCACCCTAAAGGTGCTGAACTTACCCCAAAGGTGCTGAGCTCACCCCAAAGGTGCTGAGCTCACTCTGGGAATGCTGAACTCACCCCAAAGGTTCTGGACTTACCCAAAAGGTGCTGAACTCACTCTGGGAATGCTGAACTCACCCCAAAGGTGCTGAGCTCACTCTGGGATTGCTGAACTCACCCTAAAGGTGCTGAACTTACCCCAAAGGTGCTGAGCTCACCCCAAAGGTGCTGAACTCACTCTGAGAATGCTGAACTCACCCCAGAGGTTCTGGGCTTACCTAAAAGGTGCTGAACTCAACTCAGATGTGCTGAACTCACTCTGGGAATGCTGAATTCGTCCCAAAGGTGCCAAACTCACCCCAGATGTGCTGAGCTAACCCCGGGGGTGCTGAACTCACCCCGGGGGTTCTGAACTCTCCCCAAAGGTGCTGAACTCACCCTAAAAGTCCCAAAATTACCCCATGCTCTGGCTGGCACAGGGTCCCCTGGCACAGGTGCCTGCTGGAGCAGGGGTTGGGCTGCAGGAGGGGCAGGGACAGCACCGGGACCCTCCTGGATTTAAATGCCCGAGGGCAGAGCATCCTCTGGCCTGGAGGGTCCCTCCCAGCCCCTTCCCCTGAGCAGAAGGTGGAGCAGCCCTGGGCGAGAGCAGCGCAAAACTGACTGGGAGAGAGAGAAAGGAGAGGAGGGAGGAAGGAGCAGCTCGAGCCAGGAGTAATAAAATATTCCAGAACTCGATTAAGAAATGACAGGCAGGGCCGGCAGAGCGGGCTGGGCACGCAGTCCCACTGCGGCTGGGCCCGGAGCAGGCTGCTCCTCTGGGATTTGGGGGGGTTTATGGGATGTGGCACTTTGCCATCCCGCTGTGCAAATCAACCTGTGCGTGCCTGGAGCCGAGCAATCCCGCTCCTGGCGTTCCCAAAGGCTTCCCAAGCCCTTGTAAAGGAACACCTGTTACCAGACCCCGTTAATGGCTCTGCTGGGGAAGGCTGGAGCTGCTGCCACGGTTAATGGGGTTTGCAGGGGCAGGGGAGGGGAGCCAGCAGAGCCCAGGGGGCCTGGAGGCTGCAGAGCTTGGTCCCCACCAGGGTTTGATGGCTGAAGTGAAGCCCTGAGCCAGCCCCGTGGGGCAGAGACCACCTCACACAGCTGCAGCCTTGGGGAGCTGCTCCCAAGGGCTGGGAAAGGCTGGAAATTTCCAGAAGTGAGGAAGCCCGGCCTCCAGCCAGCCCGAGGGGGCAGCGCTGACCTCTGCAGCTCAGCTGGAGCCACAGGATGCGACTCGTCCTCTCTTCCTCCCTAACAGGGGTGTTTGGTGAGAGTCAGGAGAGCCCTGAGCATCCTCATGGCCAGGCAGGGGTGACCTGGCATTGCTGGGGCTGGAGAGTTCGGGGTGATGCCACCACGGGGTTCAGGCTCCATCTCACCCCAATCCTGCCCAAATCCATCTCCCAGGAGTGCCAGAGCAGCCAGAGGCTGGGCTGCAAGTGCCCCACAGCCAGAGCAGCCAGAGAGCTCCCCTGGCTGTCACCGTGCCGAGGACATCGGGGCTGGGGGAGCCCCCAGGGCTTTACAGGACGGGGCCCTGGAATGTCCCATAGGGAGCCACCCTCACTGGGGTTCCTGCAGAGCCCTGCCAGCAGCTGGAAGGAGCCCCTGAGCCACAGCCACGTCCTTTAGAAGGGCCAGGAACCCCTCAGGAGGTGGAATGGAGTGATCTGAACTCACCTGGAGGAGCAGAGGGACCAGCAGGGCTCTGCCCGCCAGCCCCGAGCAGACAGTGGGTGCTCAGCTCATGGAGTGGGAATTTGGGAATGGCTCTCGCTGGAGGAAGTTTCTCCTCCCCAGGTGTGGGCAGAGGCCCCTCCCGGCTGTCAGCAGCGCTGCGGTGCTGGCAGTGGGTAATTAAAGCTTTTATTCCGTGCCTGGAGGCGCGAAGGCATCAAGGGCTCTTATCAAAGCAGGAACCCAGCAGCGGGGCCGGCTCTGTGCAGAGGGGAGGGAGAGATGCCAAAGCTGCCGGGAAGAAAGTTTGGGCTTCATCCTCATCTCCCAGCTCTTTAAATCCACGCCGTGAATTTAATCCTCGTTCAGCCGTGTGTCTGCAGGGTGCAGCTGGGCAGGGCCAAACCCTCCTGTCCCATTCCCGGTGCTGCTCCTCACCCTCAGCTCTGCCCTGGCTCAGGATCGTGGGTCAGAGATCCCACAGATCCACGGGATAAAGGGAATTTCTCTCCCTGGCTCATCCCAAACACTGCCCTGTGCATGAGATGTGACCCAGGGGCTCTGCTGTGACATCTGGGGACACTCAGAGGGACAGCAGCAGCCACCCACAATGGGCAGGAGGGGCTGTGCCTGGGGCTGGGGGGGGATAAAAAACACCCCCAAAGTGCTGGCAGAGGTGCTGCCTGCAGCCCTGTCCCACACAGAGCTTGGTGCAGGGAGAGGGGACAGGTCCTGGCCATCCCCAGCCCAGGATTGGGGACCCTCCCTGTCCCCCCAGGAGCACAGAGCTCATCCCCCTGGTGTTTTGGGGAGCAGGAGCAGCACAGAGGGGATGTGACAAGAGCTGCGAGGAGGAGTGAATTTTCCAGCCCTCGGATACAGGGAAGAACCACAACGTCGTTTATCATCTTTAAAGATACGCAGGGTTGGCGAGAGAATGAATCCTTCTTCATAACCCAGTTCCCAGGATATTTTTACTGTGCATCATAAATTATAATACCTTTTTATTTTTGCTTTATGGCCTGTCCCCCGCCAATTCTGGTGATCTACATCCTCATCCCCCCCAGTGCTTCAGGAACAATCCCTGCCTGCCTCTCTCCTCCTCTCATCACCTCCCCAATCTCTCTCCTTCCACCAGCATCTCTTTTTCCCCCTGTCCACCCACGGGGCTGGGGAGCTGTGGGTGTCACCAGGAGGGGACAGTGACACCTCTGAGCTGCTGCAGAGCCTCGGGCAGCATGGCCACAGCTCTGCCCCACAGCCCTGGCAGCAGCAGGGAGGTCACCTGCAGCTCCTGGCAGTGCTGAACCAGCCCAGCAGCTCTCCCAGACCTCCCTGAACACCCCCTGCCCCTCACACCTGGGCACTGCCCAGCTCCAGGTGTTGATGGGGACAGCTCTGAGCTCAGCCTGGCCCTGCCCTGATGCAGCTCTGTCTGATGGTTTTGAGTCCTGCTTGGTTTCTCCACCAGCACAGCTCAGATGTGGGCCAGGGTGGGGATTTCAGCTCTATTTTACACCCGAAATTCAAAAGGGAGCAGCCCAGTGTATGTGGGGTGACACCCAAGGGTGCAGCCCTGCCCGAGGCAGCTCCAGACATCCCAAAGCCCAGGGATGACCCTCCGAGGAGATCCCACCTGCCCAGGGCAGCCCCTCACACTGGGTTTTATGGGTTTTATGGGTTTTATAAAACCCCATGGGTTTCATCCCCACAGTGATCCCAGGGAGCTCCCAGTGCCCAGCTCAGCATTCCAAATCCATGGCACGGGATCCTCCATTCCCAGCAGGACCAGCCTGGCTGGAAGATGCTCAGAGCAGTCTCCACAGCTCCTTTCTTTGCAAAACCTCCTCCCTTTAAGAAAAAATCTGTTTACAAAGCTGCCAGTGTGGGGAAACCCCCACGAGAGAGGGGCCAGGGCTTCTTCCATAGCCCCACACCCCTCCCGCGGGGGAAATCCAGCCCTAGAGCAGGAGCTGGAGAGGAGAGGTGAGTGTTTATCCCTGGGAAATATGGAGATTTGCCGCGATGAGGCTGACTAAGAACATTACATTTGCCACGCTAAGCCGCAGCAGAGCCTCGGGGCTTTGCGCGGGGCTCAGGCTCCCGTCAGGGAGAGGCTTTTGGCATGTCGGGATTTACAGGAAAACAGGGATTTACGGGAAAACAGGCGTCTCCTGGGAAAAGCCAACACTGCTGACAGCGCGGGCAGCATCGTGTTTGCCCATGCTGGGCGGTGATTCAGGGCACGGAGCTGAATTTTTCCCTTTTCATTCCCATTTTCCAGCGTTTTCGCAGCCTGTACTCAGCGCCTGGATGTGGGATGGGTCTCTTGCAGATAAATAAACCTTCTGAGCCCCCAAATCCAGCTCTGGGGTGGGCAGGGAGGAGCAGGAGCCGCTGGATGTGGCCAGGCTTGGAGCTGCTCCCTCCCCATCGCATCTGGAGCTCCTCGGGGGGGGGAAAAAGGAGAGCAGCGGAGCAGGTTAACAGGCAGGAAAATGATTGCTGACAACGCGGCCAGGGGCTTGTTCCGGCCCCTTTTATGGGAGCCTGAGTGATTGCTCGCAGGTAGTTAAAAGGCAGGGCCGTGTGTTATTGCCGGGATGCCGGGCAGGGACGGGAGGCTCGTTAAGGAGAATTCCCAGGAGCGTTCCCAGCAGCATTCCCGGGCCGTGCTGGAAGCTGGAGCAGCTCAGGATTCAGAGAGAGTGTGGAGGCAGCAGCACAAGGGATGGAGGGGCTGGGAATGGACTTTCTGCTCTGCCAGCACCGGGGCTGAGGGGCCTGGAATGGGGAGGGGACACAGGGATGGGCTGGGGAACAGCTCAGGACAGATGGCCACCCAAAACCTGGGCAAAGGAGGAGGGAAGAGGCTTCAAAAGGAGGATGGAAGAGGCTTGGTGCCAGCAGGGTTTGGTGGAGTGAAGGGGTCACCCCACCCTGGTGCATCAACCTCTGGGGCTGCCTCTGAGCACGGCCAGGTCTGGGGTCCCACACTGACGTGGGGCATAGGGAGGGGACAGAAAACGGCTCTGTGCAGGTCTCAGGGCATTTCTGAGCTGGTGGAGGCAGAGCAAGGCCCGTGGTGCCCGAGGAGGACGTGGGGACACATCGGCCCTGGGGCAGCCACGAGAGCGGGGCCGGGCGAGGGGCGGCTGGAACAGGGCAGCAGTGACAAATGAGTTTAATTCCTGGGCAGACACCGATGGGAGGGGGTGATTAATGAGCCCAGCACCTCGTCGTGGCCTCAGGAGCTCAGGGAGACATTTTGGCGGAGGGTGGAGCAGCGGGGATTGGAGGGTGGAGGCGGCAGGCTGGGAACTGAGAGCTGACAGGAGGTGACAACCACTGGCAAAGTCCCTCTCCCTCCTGCCCACACTGTGCCTCTGACCATCTCCCGGGTCTGGGACCTTCCTAGAGATCCATGGGGAGATTAAAATCCTTTCGTCATTTCCCCTGTCCTCTTCTGTCCCTCTTCTCCCATCAGACACAGAAGCTGGCACATCTGGTGCTCCAGGGATGGGGCTCCTTCCCCGAGCTGATGTGCCAGCACTGGCCTCTGGCCCTTCCCTCTCTGCCTCTGCCTGTGGCAGCAGGAACTGGTTAAACTGGGAGCTGGGCTCCTCTCCTGCTTCCATCTGGGCAGGATCTGCATTCCCAGAGATGCCACCGGCACCAGGAGCACCGGCAGCCAGGCTGGGAGCTCCAGCCCTCCTCCCCAGCCTGGCTGGAGCTGCTGCTGCCCCCTGCTCTCCCCCCGAGTGTTTCTGATTCCCAGCCCTGGTCTGGCTCCAGCTGGCTCCTCCAGCTGAGCCTGGAGCCGGCCCTGGGCTGCCAGGAGCAGCCCCTGGTGCATTGGGCACAGCAGCTGCTGGTGCTGATTAAAAACCGAGAAACCCAGCAATTATCAGGCTGTGACAGCCCCTGCTGCTGGGGACAGGGCAGGGGAGGGGCTGGCCAGCCCGGGGGGAGGCTGGATCCGCAATTCCTCCCTGGATCCCAAAGGGAACAGGCTCCATGAGGGGGAGCCCAAATCCACAGGGATCCAGCACCACGGGGGCTGTGCCTGGCTGCTCCCGAGGATCCAGATGTGCCACAGGGACAGGCAGGGACACGCTGAGGACACGAGGGTCACCCTGTGTGTGCCTGGCTCTCAGTTCCTCCACCCCTGCACTCTGTGTCTCTGTCAGCTGGGACACACCTGGGCATGTGGGTCACCTCCAACAGATCCCAGGGAATCATATGGACACACCTGAAATCCCCAGGGAAGCACAAGGACACACCTGAAATCCCCAGGGAAGCACATAGTCACACCTGACATCCCCAGACATCCCTAGGGAATCACATGGACATACCTGAAGCTTCCAGGGAAGCACAAGGGCACACCTGAAGACCCCAGAAATCCCTAGGGAAGCTCATGAACACACCTGAAGTCCCCAGGGAAGCACACGGACACACCTGAAGTTCCCAAAATTCCCCAGTGAAGCACATGGACACACCTGAAGCCTCCAGGGAAGCACATGGATACAGCTGAAGTTCCCAGGGATGCATGTGGACACACCTGAAGTTCCCAGGGAAGCAATGGACACCTCATGTCCCCACAGAGCTCCGAGCAGCCTCCTCACCCAGCCCAGCCTCCCCTCATTAATATCCACAGCTGAATCATTTATTCCGGGCAGATCCCAGAGATTAAAGAGTGCTAAGAGGATATCCTTGGCCAATCAATTTATTTTTAACTGGTTTATGTGTTTATTACTGCCAGAATTGGGGCTTCAGCTGCCATTTGGAATTACCCCTTGTTCATCACCGTGTGCTGCTCAGATACCTGTGCTGGGTCCTTGGGGACCACGAGGGAGCCACAAAGCTGCTGCTCCTGGCCAGGGACTGGGCTCGCTCATTCCCTCCTTTCCTACACTGCATAAAATCCAGGCACTGAGATGGAACACTCTGTGAACTCCCCAAAAAATTGAGCTGGGAGATTGGGGAATCTCCTGGGAAAGGTGAGGAGGGAGGAGGGGGATGGTGAGGACAGGTGGAAGGACTCCAGGCCTCTTGGGAAGGAGTGGAGATGGACTCTGATTGTCTCTCTCCATCTCCCCCTCTTCCCCCAGCCCTCCTGGCAAGTCCTTTGCTTCTCTGGGAGCACCCTGGACACTCCCAATGCTCCGAGCTTTATGGAAATGTGAGCCCATAAAATGCCCTGAAGGTAACTCTGGGATGAGATTAGACACTCCCAATGCTCCCAGCTGAATCACTGGGAATGTGGGCCCATAAAATGCCCTGAAGGTAACTCTGGGATGAGACCACCAAAAAGCCAGGACACATTGAGAAGGTGCAATTTGTGCCCAGTGCTGAGGAACTTCAGATGTTCTCCAACCCCTTGGAAATGGATGAGCAATTTGGGAAGCAGGAGCAGAGAGAAGGAACATCCTCCAGGCTCCAGCTGTGACCAGGAGCTCTCAGTGCCACCCTGGGCTGTCCCAGCTGCCCCCTCAGCCTGCCCTGGGACATGTTTGGGAGGTGCTGGGCACAAAGCTTGAGGGCAAGGAGGTGAACACAGAGCCCTCATCCCATGGGAGATCCCTCTGGAATGCTGCCAGCTCTGTGCTCGGTGCCACAGCCATCCCAAATCCCCGGGGAACCCAGGGGATCCCCCAGCCTGTTCATCACCCTCTGAGAAGTACCAAAGTCTTAAAGAACCTGTCAGCCGTGAGGGACTCGAACATTTCAGCTTGTCACCATTTCCAGGAGATATTGAGGGAAAAAAAAACAAACCGAGGAGGAGGAGGAGGAGGAAGATAAATGGTCCCAGGAAGGAGGGGAAGGAGGGAGATGGGACACACAAAAGCGAGGAGGGGGTGAGGCTGTGCAGGGAGCTCAGCAATTAAAGCCACCCTGAGCTCACCCAATTAAACCGACTGGAGAGAGGAGGAATCCCAAAGGATAATTTCCTGGCAAATTGCTCGTTTATCTCTCTCCGTGTGTGATGCTGCAACGCTTTCGTGTCAGTCAAGCCATGGAGCTGAGCCCTGGGGAGAGCAGGGAGATGTTGGGAATTCAGCAGGCAAAAGGCAGAGCTTCCTAAATCCGAGTGAATGGGATCCAGAGCTCCTGCAAAGCGGGGAGAAGGGACAGGAGCAGGAGGGATGGGGCTGGATGGAGCAGCCTGACCTGTCCGGTGTCTGGATGGAATTTCTACCTCTGCATGGAATTCCTGTCTCTGCATGGAATTCCTGTCTCTGCATGGAATTCCTGTCTCTGCATGGAATTCCTGTCTCTGCATGGAATTCCTGTCTCTGCATGGAATTCCTGTCTCTGCATGGAATTCCTGTCTCTGCATGGAATTCCTGTCTCTGCATGGAATTCCTGTCTCTGGGTGGAATTTCTGCCTCTGGACGGCATTCCTGTCTCTGGATGGAATTCCTACCTCGTCACTGCGGTGTCTGCAGCTCTGGCAGAGCCATCCCCTTCCCGGGAGCTGCAGGGCGGTGTCCCCAGAGTGCCACACACGGTGGCTGCTGCTCCTGCCCCTCTGCACGAGCTCATCAGACATTCCCAGCCCTCACCCCCAGCCCTGGCTGCTCCTCTGGGCTGTCCATAAAGCCAGGGGCAAACACAGACCCAGGAGATTTTCCCTGCTCGGTGTCCGTGTTTAAACCTGGAGCTGTGGGGATTGGGGAATGCAGGAACACCGAGCTGGACGTGGCTGAGCAGAGTTCCAGCTCCAGGGAGCCCGAGGAGATCCAGAACCGTGGAGTGTCCAGAGCCAAGCCCAAAGGACTGAGCAAAGGGAGCAGACAGAGCTCGGAGAAGCAGCTCCAAGAAAAACAAACCCACTCCTGGAACAGCCACCCCTGCACAGCCAGGGCTCTGTGACAGGGGCTGAGGAGCTCTGGGACACCCGTGGGAGTGTCAGGAGCCCACAGGGTGCAGCCAGGTGTCCCCCAGCAGCTCTCACAGTGGGTGGGAAGGAGTGGGAAAAGCACCATGTGATTCCTGGGCGCTTCCTCAGTCCTTCTTCCCCTTCTTCAGTCCTCATTCCCCGCTCCCCAGCCCTTCCTTGCTATTTCCCAGCCCTCATTCCCTGTTCCCCAGCCCTTCTTCCCTATTTCCCAGTCCTCATTCCCTGCTGCCCAGTCATTCCCTATTCCCCAACTTTCATTCCCTGCTCCCTCAGACCTCCAGGGAAGACCCTGATCCCCAGCCCTTCTTCCCCCTTCTCCAGCAGTTCCTTCCTAATCCCTAATCCTTCTTCCACTCCCCAGACCTTCCCCCCTATTTCCCAGCCCTCTTCCCTTGCCCTCCAGCCCTTCTTCCCCCTTCTCCAGCATCTCCTTCCCCCTCTCCACCTCTCTTTCCCCTCTCCCCTCATCCAACACCGGCGCCCCACGGGCTGCAGCCTCTTTGCTCAAGTCTCGGGCAATCAAACCCTGGCAGTGTTAAAGGGCTCCTCTGTGTGTGTGTGTGTCTGTGCCCCTGCCACCGCAGCGCTGTCCCTTGTCACCACCCCAGCGCTGTCCCTTGTCACCACCCCAGCGCTGTCCCTTGTCACCACCCCAGCGCTGTCCCTTGTCACCGCCCCAGCGCTGCCCCTTGTCACCGCAACATTTCGCGCATGATTTCCCCAGCCGCTGCTGGAGGCATCGGGAGCTGCTGCTCCCGCGCTGCTCCGGGGGTTTTGCTCTCTTGTTTGCGCTAAAGTCTCTTTTTTATGCTGATTTTTTTAAATTTATTTATTCTCCCTCTGATTCTCCCAGTGGTTCCCCTCTGCAGCTGGCGGTGCCCTCGTGGAGCCTCTGCCAAAAAGCATCAATGAGGCAGCTCTGGAATGAGGGCAGGGAGGTGTTCATCACTTCTGGGATCATCCAACCTTCTGGGATTCCTCACGATTCCTGGCCCAGCCTGGAATTCGTCCTCCCAGCTCCTCTGCTCTCCCCCTCTGACCCCCCAAAACACACAGGGTAAAATCAAGAGTAATTTCTGTCCTGTTCTCTGGTCAGAGGGAAGGGAAAAGCCCTTTTCAATCTGCACAGAGCTCAGAAGATAATCATAAACGTGGAGACAATCCATGGAAAATTGATAAAGGCAGGAAAACCTCCCCAAGAGCTCTACAGACCTTAGATTGCTCTGCCTGACCCTAATGCAGGCACCCAGGGGTGCAGCACGGTGGGGTTGGCACTCAGGGGCACCCACAGACCCAGAGATGCCCATTCAGGGACATGGTCCCACAACCCCAGGGAACAGGAAAACCCCACACCTTTACTCACCTGTCCCTCCAAAGTGCCCCCACTCCGGTCCTGGGGGGCACACCCAGGTGGGTTGCAGGAGATTAATGACCTTGGCAAAATGTAATTACACCCCAGGCCTGTGCCGTTAATGGCTGCATATTCTCCCTGTCAATGCACCTTAATTGAAAATGAGTAGGCGACTCCTTGGCAGTGGAGTTGGCTGCAAAGCCTTGGTGCTGTATTAATTGTAGTAATTAGCAGTCACTTTAGGCTGGAGTCAGCTATAAATAGAGGGTCCGTTCGTTTAGCAGGAGAGCATGATTTTAAATGCAAATAAAACCACTGTAAATCACCTCTCTCCCCCAGCCCCCCAAATCTGCAGGGCTGTGATGCTGCTCTGGTGAGTTTGACTACCAAAAACCATTGTTTGTCAGCTCGGGATGGTCTCAGCAGCCCGAGGACACCCTGGTACAGAGGTTTGTCCCCAGCAGTGACTTTGCTGGTGTTGCCAGGGTGATGGGCAGCCCCCAAATCAGCCCCCCACACTCCCCATCCCATAGTCAGGGGTTGGAATGTGCTGGATAAACCCCAAAATCCCCACGGTGCAGAGCAGACCACAAAGACCAAAAAGTGCTTCATCTCTGTCCTAGAGCAGTGGGAATGGTGCAGGGACAACATTTTGGGGGGAAAAAAAAAGACAAAACACCCAAGGACTGTGAAGATACAGGAAAAGGGAATGAAGGTCTGGCCAGAGCAGGCACCATGCCAGGGTGGGGTCCCATGGCCCCAGGCACGCTCTGGAGCTCTCAGCCCCTTCCTGACACGCTCCATTTATTTGATTATTACCAAAGGAAGGAAAAGTGAGAGAGGAAGGAGGAATGATCTCTTATTAATGCAGAATCGCTAAATTACAGCCTGTACAAGCAGGGACAAAGTAATGCGCTAAAATAAAAACCTGGCTCCGAAAGATCCCCAAAGCAGAGCCATTAAAAATTAAAACACAAACACAAGGAATGCCTTTTAACTGCTGGGCAGCCCTTAATTTAACAGGGACCATCCAACCCCCTGCCTGCTGCTGGGTCCTGGAGTTGTGGGGAACTCCTGCACGAAAAACAATGATTTTAGAGAATTAAAAAAACTAATAAAAAAGAGTGGGGGAGGAATGAACAGGTCCTTTATCCCAGGGTTTGTGAGGAGTCCCTGCTAATTCTGGCTGCAGCTTGGAGCATGTTCCCCCTGAAGCACAGGGGACACACCAGGCTCTGTGCCGTGACTCACCAGCAAGGCCAGACCAGGACACGTCCCCTGCCCACAGGATGTCACAGCAGCCCTCTCGTTAGAGGGTAGAAATGAGCTGAGACACAGACTTCTTGTTTATCACTGCATGAAAAAGGTCCTGGATTATTCCTCTTCACAGCTCAGCCATCCTGACTCCAGCCATTCACTGACTGGCTGCTGCAAGCTCCCTTGCAGCCTCTGCCTGCTGGTTATTTTCTGCTAAACTATGACTGCAGGAATTAGTTTGCAGGTTATGACTGCAGGCTTTTACCCAGCTAGACTGTGACTGCAGGGATCAGTGTGCAGATTGTGACTGCAGGCTTTTACCCAGCTAAACTGTGACTGCAGGCTTTTACCTAACTAGACTGTGACTGCAGGATTTTCCCTAGCTAGACTATGACTGCTAAACTCTGACTGCAGGGATTCGTTTGCAGATTCTGACTGCAGGCTTTTACCCAGCTAGACTGTGACTGCAGGTTCCAACAAAAGGCTCCAACTGCAGACCAAGAGTGACCTCACAGCAGTGATTCCCTCTCCTCAAGATCCTTCTTCTTCATGATCCTCCTTCACTGTCGGGATATTAAGAGAGATGGGACCACTGGGAGACATCTTAAAATGTGATTTATTGCTCTTCTTCTACACTCTCATGAAGGAGTGACAACATCTTCACCACATACCCCAGAAGTTCGTGGTCAGTGGTCACAAGACCACAGGTTACAAGGTCTCTTAAAGGTTAACTGGCCAATAAGCTACTGCAACACGGAATATTTCTACTTTCACACAGATCTGTAGTTAATTTGTATCACATATCTTGCCAGGATGAGGAGGTCATGTTGTCACACGGAGCAGCATGATGGGGTAGCCAAGGCCAGCAGGAGGCTGCTCAGGGAGGGGACAATGGCCTTCTCCATGTGCCCAAACCCTGGGGAACCCCTGGGCAAAGGGAGGAGCACCTTCCCCTCACCTCATGTCTCCAGGCTCTCCTTGCACAACTTCAAACCACAGGTGACCCCTCTGAATGCCCAGGGTGGTGCCACTCACCTCTGGCTTCAAGGAGCCAAGCCCTGGAGCTGCCAGAGCTGGTGGCCTTGGGGGCCAGAGTTTATCAGGATTCTCACTAAGTCCAGAGAAAAAAGCCACCCATGGAATTTCCTGTGCTTTGCTCACAGACCCGGAGCAGAGATTTGCCTCCCAGCGCTTCCTTCTGCTTCCAGGAGCATCCACAGGCAAGACCAGACCAAAGCTGAACATTTACATATCCATCCCAGCAGGAATTACCCTGTGCTGAAGAGGTGGGACAGCCCTGATCAATAACGAGGGTTTTCTGCACAAAATTCCTCCCCAGACTTGGAAGAGGAACTTCAAGGCCCATCAGAGACAGGAGTGTTCAAAGCAGGCAATGATGGCTCTGCTGCTGCACGGGGCCTTCTCTGCAGGAATTAAAGGAAAACCTGGGACTCACACGGCTCAAAAGCCCCTCAAGTGCAAAACCTTCAAGGGATGTGGCTTCTCCCAACCCTCCTGGAGTTGTTCCCTCTCCGAGGGAGCCGTGGCTCCGTGAGCTTCACGAGCTGTGCTTTGAGAGCTGCCTCTCAACACCTTGCTTATCATGAGAGGGACAGGGGAATTTAAAAAAGAAAAATAAATGAAATAACATGAAAATAAATACAGAAGCAACTTTGGCATGGAAGGCAGAGCAGGCCTGATCTTTTGCTTGACTTGCTCTGGAAATTGCTTCTCCACTGCCCGTTTATGCACATTAATTGAACGTCTGGCCCGGCTGCGCGTCTGTTTAAGCCCTCAATCAATCCCCTCCTGGACGACTGTGAGATCAATAGGGTGGTAATTTAATAAAGGACATTTTCAGTTGGCTTTTAAAAGCCCTGGATGGGATTTAATTCTTCCCTAATTTTTAAGAAGGGGCGGTGGGAGAAGGGAACAGTGGGAGAAGGGACCCAGGCTCTCCCCTCCAGCAGCAGAATTCCAGATGTGGCTGTGCTGAACTCCTCAGCTCTCCTGGCTGTTCCTCATCCTTCCTGAGATGTGGCACGTGTGACAAACGCAGCAGCCCTGCTGTGACCCTGTGGCTGCCAGAGCTCCCACAGGCTGGCAGTAATTTCCAGGGAGGAAGTTTTAGGATCAGCAACTTCCCAGGAGCAGCTGGAGAGCTCCCAGGATCCCGGCTCCTCTCCCTCACCAAAACAGCAGGACTGCCCTTGCCAGCACTGCTGGGATTTAGGGGAGAACACTCATCTATCCCCAAATTCCAACCCTGAGTGGTGTTGGCACTGCAAGGATCAGTCCTCCAGCATCTCCAGAGATCCCGGGGTAAGGTGAGTGCTTCCAGGTGCTGGGAATGACACATCCATCTCCCGTGGCTTTTTCCTGCTAGAGGAGCTGCCCGGTTCACGGTTGATGCCTCAGGTGCTCTGTTCCTCGCAGAGGTTTGTCCAGCAGGTCCATGCTGGATGTTTCATCGCTGGCTGGAAAACCAGAGGCAGAAAAGCTCCTTTGGATTCCTGGAGTGTGTGCAGCGGGGCTTTGCCAGGCAGGAATTACCATCCTCCAGCAGCCCCTCGCACTTGTGCTGCTGTTCCAGCCCAGAGCCGGTCCCTGCTGCCCTCGGATGCTTGTCACCTCCTGCTCCAGCTCTGCTGTCCCTCCCAGCCCTGCACGGCTCAGCGGTGACAGCGCTGGCACCACCACCCTCCCCTCCCCAGCCTCCACCTCCAGCCTGGCCGTGTTTAATTTGCTGTAATCGCTCTCTTCACAGCCATCCTCTCTAAACCCTTTATCTTCCCGCAGGCTGCAGCTCCCTCCCTTTGCTGCCTCTCCATTTCCTCCCTGTGATGCTTTGCCCAGAGCCCTCTGAATTCCAGAGGTTTAAGCAAGGAGGGGATCGTGTCCCCATGCTGTTCTGGGGACACAGGATTAGGATTTTGTCCCAGGGCTGCCTTTCCCTGTTAATTCACTCCACTCTGCCCACTCTGGTTCAACCCAGCACCACCCAATCGTTTTCTCACGGCTTTTAAATCACGTCCTCATTAATCTGATTAACGTTCTCCCAAATTCGCACACCTCAGCTCCTGCCAGAGCCCGGCCTGCGCTCAGGGCAGAGAATTCCTGCCACCACAGCGTCCCCAAAGCTGTCCCTGGACCGAGGCTCTGGCCAGACCCTCTCCCTGAGCAGCAACCACACAGGAGAGGAACTGGAGGAGCCCAAACCTATAAATAAAAGCCATGAATTAAACAAGATTCCTGCTGTTTAAAAGGGTCACACGAATCCTCGATCACTCAGAAATACCAGCTACTCCCACAGACACAACGGGGGGGAATAACAATAAGCATTTGTCATCACTTCTTGTTTATTGAGTGGCATTTTGAAGGCCCAAACCTCACCCTGCTGCGAGTGTGGAATCTCCAGCCCACGCTGAAAAACACCATCCTCCCCTGAAAAAAGGCAGGTGACAACTGTCCCAGTTTTAAAGCTGGGCAGGAATTTTCCCAGAGGGAGGTTAATTGGGCATCCTTTGGCAGAGGCAGGATCCCAGCCCAGCCTCCTGCCTTTCCAGCCAGGCTGGGATAAGGAGCCCCACACAGCTCCAAGGACAACAGGGACCCTCCTTCATTTGGTACTTAACGAACCCAGCCGTGGTGCCCAAATTCCAGGTGCTGCTCTGAAACATTTTCCACTCCCTAATTTTCCTTCAGTTGCTCACCCCGACCTCATGGCTCAGTGTGATGCAGGTGGAGCTGGAAAGGCCAGGGCCACCCCCTCTCAACTCCCCCAAATCCAATGGTTTATCCTGTCAGGAATGTGGAACAAACACAGAGAGGGATTGGAGATGCTTTCCTGCCCCATTGCAATTGCTGCCAATCACGGGCAGATTTTTCATTTCCAGGCTGGTATAGGTGGGAAAGGACCCAATTCAAGCTCCTGACATCCAAGACGTTTCCCCATCCTGCTGGGACAAAACAGCTTCACAGAATCCCAGGAGCACGGAGTGGTTTGGGTTGGAAGGGACCTTAAAGATCAACTCCTTCCAACTCCCTGCTGTGGGCAAGGAAAATTCCACTGCTCCAGGGGCCTCCCAAAACTCCATCCCAGTTCCTCAGTGGAGAATGAAGCCATCAAAGCTGGAGCTGCACTCCCAGCCTGGCATTCCTGGCACAGGAAACTCCTGCAGGTGATGCTGAGATTTCCAGGATGGAGCTCACCCATCCCACTGGGCACCATCACCAGTTTATTTTTTTAACACACAGGGCAGGTCTGGATAACAAAGGGAAGCCCCTCATTGTCACCTCATGGGGCTGTTCTGTCCCTGTCACTCTCTGAGCTGCACAAATTTCCTTACAGGTGTCAGATTTTCTTAATTCCTGCTCTCCTTAATTGGCCCCACTGTTAATATCAGCTGGAAGCCTCTGCTGCTCTGAGGCTCCTGTTCACCCCCTGCAGCAGCCACCACCTCCTTCCCCTTCTCCTTCCCCTCCCTCCTGTCCCAAACATCCCAGAGCTGAAGATGTGTGGAAGTTGAGACCCCCAGGATTGAAGCTGCCATTAAAAACAGCAGAGACACAACAAGATGTTCACCCCAAATCATCCTGGAGCTTTGGGATACACTGAGGGATGCGCTTTTCTGGAGTTTTTCCTTAATTTTTAAAAGGATAAGTGTCCTGGACAAGGGGGTGTTCTTAAGAGCAAGGTGCACATCAGGCTAAATCAGGAATTGAGCCTGAAAAATCCTTGCCTGGGCTTTTTAAATGCCCCCAACCCCTGAGCTTGCCCAGGTGAGAGCCCCCAGGATGTTTTAGCTCTGGAAGCTCCCAGGATCCAGCACCTCCTCCCGTGCCAGGGCACCAGCCCAGCCTGGCAGATGCTCTGAGCACAAACCCGCAGGCACATGGAGCCTCTCCAGTCCCAGGCTCTCAAAAAGACCTTCAGAGTGAGCAGCACTGTCAACAAATGTATTTAAATAAAAAAAAAAAAAAAAAAAAAATAACCCCAACCCCAAACCTGATGTGCTTTCAAATTGGAAAATAAATTAATCGCACAGGAGACAGAGGAGAGAATTATTAAAATCTACATAGCCTTGCACAGTTTTTTGTCCCAAAATGAGGAGGTTGTATGCTCAGCTGGGGTAAATCTCCTCTACGTGACACCTGTGTTGATGATCCTGCCCTGATTTTACACCACGGCAGGAACTGGCCCCCACTCTGCACATCCATCCTGCGAGAACCAATAAATCAAACTCGAACAAAAAAAAATATTCATCCCCCATTTATTCTGCTTAATTATTTAAACTTCAGATTCTAGAAATAATAAAGGAGTAATAAAGAAGAGATTTACCATCCAGCACAATTGCTGGGAGCACTCCGGGTAATTTCCTCCTTCGCGTTTTAATCTCTTCGCTCTCTTTCGCCTCCTTTTTGCCTCGCCAGATTGAATCAATTTATTACAGTTGTTGCCAAACTGCTTTGCTCTGGTGTGCTGGTGGTGATGAAGAGGAATGGGCTGCTCTGTCCCCCCAAGGTGTCCCCCCTGAAGAAGGGGACATGTGGCCACCCTGGGAGCATTTGGCCACGACTGATTAGAGCCAGACACGGCCTTGGAGGGTGATGGATTTGGGAGAAGGATCCAGCCAGGAGGTCCCAGCTCCTCTTGGTGCAGAATTAAGAAATTCCTGCAGAAATTCCTGGCTGAGCTTCCACAGCCTCAAAAAGTTGGGATGGGCAACTTTCTTTAAAAGAGATTTTCCTTGATCTCCACTGAAGCGGTGCCAGGGGAAGAATCACCATCCCCACTGCCCAAAAAGCAGCTGGGGATGGTTTGGGGATTTTTGGAGCTCTGAGTCCTGGTGGTCTTGGACAGATCCATCTCTCCAGGCTCCATCAGGACTTCACCCTTCAGACCAAAATCCACTGGGAAAAACCACACTGAGGATCAACTGACCAGCTGGCAGGGCAGGAAAGGAAAATATTGCCCAGGATCTGAGGGAGGTGGGTCCTGAAGACACAGGGGCTTGGGTCAGGAAGGGCCCAGGAGGCTTGGATCAGGAACAGGCAATGGGACTGTGGGACCATGAGCAGGAGCAAGAACAGGAGAAGAACCAGCAGCACCTCCTGGATGGGTTCCAGCCCTAGAAAGGTGACAAAACTCCCCCAGCCCCACAGCAAAGCCATGCAGGGCCCTGCACAGACCCCTGCACAGACCCCTGCCGATCTGCCTGGCTCTGCCCTGGCTCAGTTCCCGCATCCTTCCAGCCGGGATGCTCCAGCAGGGATGCTCCAGCAGGGATGCTCCCGCAGCTCCTCCCTCCGCCCCCGCTCCCCGCCCGTTTCCCGAGCCCCGTGTGCGGCTGTCCCGGCACTGACTCGCTCCATCTGCCGCCCATCCCGGCTCCCAGCGGCTCTCCCGGCCCCGCAGGAGCAGGCAGGGAAGTGTCACCACTCACACGTCACTCGCTCAGCGAGGGCGACGCTGCCACCACCCCCCTGCAGCCCCCGGGATGCTCCAGCCCAGGGGATGCCAGGAGAGGCAGCGGCTCTCTCTGCCGTCATTGCCGGGCTTTGAAAGGGGAAAGGAGCCCAGGAATTCCTGCTCAGCCCCTTCCAGCAGCTCTGACTCCTGGGATGCACGTCCTGGGCCAGGTTGGAGCCCTGCTCTCTGTGCTTGGAGGTGTCAGCTGGAGGAAGAAGCAGAAACAGAGGCAAAGAGCTCCTTGAGAGGCAAAAATCCCACCCAAAGGCAATAAATCCCACCCAGGATCTCTTTTTGCAGTGCTGAAGGAACCAGCACAAGCTCCACATCTCGATTTTGGAGCCAGTTCCAAGGAACACAGGACAAACTCACGGCTCAAAAGAGCAGCAAGGCAGTCACTGAGGACAGGCAGCAGCTGTAAAAGCGAGCAAAAACTGTTTGAGAAGATTAGGAACTACAGATAAGAGCACAGACCCCCAGCTCCCACAGAGCTGTAAAAGTGAACCAGCTGCAAAAATGAACAAAAACTGTTTGAGAAGATTAAAAAGTGCAGATAAGAGCACAGACCCCAGCTCCCACAGAGCTCCATCCCCAAATCTCCAGCACTGAGAGCTGAACAAACAAAGCCACAGCCTGGCCAAGGTTCCAGGAACCCCCCCATTCCCACCCCTTCCCCCCAAGCTCCCTGCAAAGTGGCCTCTCCTCATCCCAGAGCCGCAGAAATAAGATAAAATTTAAAAATGTGGAGGGAAATTATTCACCATGGAGATTCGGAGAGACAGCAATTAATTAATAAAAATAAGTATTACTAATACTGGGCTTTCACACAGCCCTTTAAATTGCAAATTCCTCTCGAAGCGTGCACTCTTAATTGAATCATTTGCATCCACTGCGACCCTCAGATACAATTATTTACCCTGATAACTAATTTTTTATTTATCCTGACAATTTTTTCTTTTTTTTTTTTTTTTTTTTAATGCTGATAAATAATTGGTGGGGAAATGTAGGGCTGGCAACCAGGCCTGGCCTGAGCCTGCCTCCTGCACAGCCCTGTCTGCCTCAATCAGCCTCAGCCCCTGGGCCTCCCCCAGCTGATTTCCAGCCTCTCTGAACGCAAAATAACAATTCTCCATCCCAAATCCTTGCAGGGAAATGCCGTGGTTTTTGGAGGAGCCAAGGCCCGGGGCGGTTTGAGGGCTGCGAGGCAGTGTCAGACTCAGGGCCAGATGGATCTTGGGCTCTGTCCTTCCCGAGGCCACCAGAGAGCCCAGATCTGCAGCTGTCACCCCCAGATCCTGCAGGATGGACAGGGGACAGAGGAAAGGTCTGTCCTGGCTCGCTGCTGGACAGCTGGACAGGACAGGCTGGGGACAGGGGGGCTCTGACACCCCTCACACACACTCAGGGCAAAGAAGAGTTTCTGAACCGCCTGAAAAACCCAGAGAAGCAGGAATTCCCTACAGGAACCAGTGCCAGCATCCCAGGAAAATGAATCCACAAACACCAGAATTTTGTGCCCAAAAAGGAGACAGAGGAGTCCTTTGACTTTATTCAAATAAAGGGGGAGGCCATGGGGCATTTCCCCTGGGATCTCTCCAATTTTGGAGGATGCAGCCTCCTTTTTATCCCAATTTCCCTGCTGCATTTCCCTCTCTCTTTCCCCATTGCCTGAGGTACTTGAGAGCTACAGACTTCCCCAAAACCCCCAATACCTAAAACCTCCTTTTAACGTGTACCCTCCCTCCTTTTTTTCTTTTTTCCTCATGTCAATCCCTATGGCATTTATGATTCTTCCCATTGTTTCTCTCATCTCTCTGTACCCAGTTTTATTTATCAGCAGACCCAGGGTTTGTTTATAAAGACAAATCCCTCATTTCTTTTACTGGTTCCAGCCAGGCCCTGTTACCCCCCACAATTGATACATCCTCACCTTTCCCTGTGGAAAACCGACCCTTCCTGCAGCCCATCCCTGCACCGAAGGGAATTTATCCCCTCGGAGTGGAATTCACCCCCGGGGAGGGAGCAGCCCCACTGCTGTGATGAACTTTTCCCTCTGGGAGCAGAGGAATTGCATGAATAATATCCATATTGCAGATGCAATAATTGCATAGGTAATAAAGAAGCCGTTCCCTCTCCTGGCCCGCCTGCCCCGTTGTGGATTTTTTAGCTTTTCCTCTGTTAGAATTTTGTCTTTGCCGCTGCCGGGAAGGTTTTAAAGGATTTAAAGCGTGAGGCATCACCCGGTGCCAGCCCGGAGAGGCACAAGGAACGCATTGAACCTGTGCTCGTTTTCCTTGCTTTTTTTCCCCAAAAAAATCCACCTCGGCATCCTCCCCCCATCCCCAAACCCATCTCTGGGTGGCCGCAGTGAAACCCTGGCTGCCAGAGCTGCTCCAGCCCGGCTCTTTGGTGTGTAAATTAGAATTATTTCCGTGCGCAGGGAAAGGAGGGGGAGGCAGCGCTGGATCCCAGCCTGGCTGAAAAACGACAGCGAGCTGCTCCAGCTGTTCCTCAGCCATTCCACTTGTCTGGTGTAAAATTGGTCCTTTGAACCGGGCAGCGATGGCTCCCGGGGGAATTCCTGCACCTCCTGCCCCAGCCTGAGGCCCGGAGCAGCGATTCCTGCCCGGGAGAGGATGAAGAGTAGGGCTGGGAGGAAGGATCCGCTCCTCCAGGGCATGGGAGAGCTGCAGAAGGACAGAGCTGAGAGCAATGACAGATTTGTCTTTACAAACAAGTCCTGGGTCTGCTGGGAGATAAAAAAAAAACAACACTGAGAGATAAAAGAAACAACGGGAAAGATTCCACTGATGGATGGATGGAAAAGAAGATATTTTGCCTTTACAAACAAACTGTGGGTTTGCTGATCAATGAAACTGGATATTGAAAGGTGAAAGGAATAATGGGGAAAACGCATAAATTCCAAAAGAATTAAAAATTAAAAGGGGGGTTGTACATTAAAGGGGAATTTTAGGTATCAGGCACTTTGGGAAGTCTGTACGTCCCAAGTACCTCAGCCCATGCGGAAAAAGAGAGAGAAATGGGGCTGGGAAATTGGGATAAAAAGGAGGGTGAGTCCTCCAAAAATCTGAGACACCCCAGGGGAAATGCCCCAAGGACTCTCCCTTTNACACCCCAGGGGAAATGCCCCAAGGCCTCTCCCTTTATTCAAATAAAGTTACAAAACTCCTCTGTCTCCTTTTTGGGCATAAACCTCTGGCATTTGTGGATTAATTTTCCTGACAGAGGGGACAGTGGGGACAGCGCTCAGCACCTGCTCCTGCTCCCCTGGCGCTGCTGCAGCCACCTGGAAGCGGCGAGTGCGGGTTTGAAGTGACGTGGGTTTGCAAAAAGTCCATTTGCAGGGATTGCAGAGCCAGCAGCAGCCATCACCTGCTCTGGAAATTAAAATCCAGCTCCAGTGGTGGCTGTTTTCCCTCAGCTCCTCACCTGTGACTGAACGTGCTACGATCAGTTGGGTTTTTGATATTCTGCATCTGGGGTAAAGGAATAAACAAAACTCAAAAAAAAAAAAAAAACCCCAAACAAAACCCAAAAAAAGGAAAAAAAAAAAAAAACCAACAGAAAAACCACAACAAACTAAACTCCAGCCCTGCACCAAAGCGATTGATCCTGTCAGAAGCAGGAAAAAGGCACCCAACAGAATCACAGAGCGAGAAGTTGCAAAGCAGCAAGAGGTGACAAGTAATTACAGAACAGGGAAATGCAGAGGGAACTCATTTGGATGAGCAGCGACTGATTAACGGGCCCAACATTTATTTTCTTTATTTATGGCCTGGCATCACGGGAAATTGATACAGAGCAGCCCATATACAACATGGCTGGTGACATGTTCAGCAAATGTAGAGGCTGGGAAGAAATCAAACTGAATTATCCCTGCTGTTATTCAGCCCCCTCCCCTTGCCTCTCCCATCCTTCAGAGGGAGGAGCAGGGGTGACACAGCACCGTGTGGCATCTCGGTGTCCCCACGGCACGGCAGCAGGAGGGGACAGCCAGGTCACATCCTTGCTGCCATCACCTCCTGGCTGGTGGCCGTGCAGCTCTGTTGTCACCACATCAGCCCGGGTGATGCTCCAAACCATCTCCCCCCCGGCACAATTTGGAGGTTAATTGGGGTGGGATTGAGCCCACGATCCTCCCACCTGAACCCCCGGGCATCGCACAGAAGCTTTTAAATGGGAAACGATCCCAAACCTTCTCCTCCTTCTCCTTCCACCCCACCGAGGAGCGTTAAACATCCAAATTAACGCTTGATCTTTGTGCCCCTCTGAGGGCTGAGCCGCTCATCCCGGCAGGATTTGGTCCCGAGGGAGAAGCAGGAGCTGCAGCATCCCCACCCGAGCCCCGGGATCCAGGAGAGCCGCCCCATTCCCGGGATAAAAGCAGGACCACGAAAGGCTCCGCCAGCCGGGTCAAGGCTGTGCCCACAGGCGGCTCTGCCCAGGGATGAAAGGCGGCGGCGGCTTTGATGGAAAACTGCGGATAAAAGGGGCTGAGAGGAGGCGGCACCTCGCAGGAGACCCTCCTCGGGCACAGCGGGTCACGGGGACCCCCAGGAAATGGGGAGGGGAGAGGGCAGAGCCCGGGGGTGCTGTGGAACGGGCCCTGGTGCCGTGGGTTTTGCACCAGAAAAGCAAAATTTGTGCACTGTTTTTTTCTAGAAACCGGTCAGCAGCAGCAAAAAGTTCATTTTGAGTGGAACGGGAGAAGCTTTGCAGGTGCTCAGAGCAGAGCATCTCCTCCTGGTTTGCCTTCACAAGTGCCAGCTCTCGTCAGGATCTTGTGGTTTGTGCTGGAGCCTGAGCGGGGTTAGGACAAAAAGGAGCTGAAAGGAGGAAAGCTTTAAAATGGCTAAGAACAGAACACTCGAGTCCATCCAAAACAGGTTTAAAAATTTATCATTCCCTTCCACGCACTGTGCTAGAAATGCTCCTTTCTGCTGCAGTTTCCTAAATGCACCCAGCGTGGGCACCTCTGCACCTGCCCCAAATTCTGCTCAGGGGCGACAGGAGCCCCTCCTCGTGCCCTCTGTGCCATCTCCACCCTGCTGCTCATTCCAGGGCTGCCCAACACCGTGGAGGGGCCCGGGATGCTGCAGCCCCCATGGCTGAGGGTCAAAAAGTGCCATTGTCACCCCCCAGTGTGAGCAGGGGCAGTGAAACCCCCCCTCTGCTCCCCCTGAGCTCAGCAGAGCCCGGAGCGCCCCTTTAAGAGGGACACTGGGTTATGAAACACGAGTGATTTAAATGCAAATGAGTGAAAAAAACACAACTTCCTTTATTAAAATGGAAATTGCTCTTCAAGCTGCCACCGCTCCCCACAGCCCCAGGGTGTCCTGGTGCTGGCAGCAGCCACATCCTGAGCCACCACCTCGGTGGTTTGGGGGGACAGGGTACAGTGGGACAGGGTGCCATGGGCAGGAAATCATTTCCAGCCCTCTGTCTGCTGCACATTTCACGTTGTCAGAGGTGTCACTCAGCAGCAGCTCTCTGGGATCAGCTGTCCCCAACGTGCTGTGCTGAAGGGAATAATTATTTTCCCATTTCCCGAGATCTCCTCACGAAATTTGTTCCTACAGGAAGAGAAAAAGGAAAATAAATTTTAAAAAAATAATAATAAATAAAGGCAGCCGTGCCTTTCTGTTCCTCCCAGGGACAGTGAGGAATTTTTGGGACACTTGGGGCCCAATGCAGAGGAGCAGGGATGATTCCTCCCTTGCAGCGTTGCCCATAACTCCCATCCCCAGTGACACTGCACAACCTGCCTGCAGCCCCCGGATCCTCCAGGAAATCCTGGCTGTTGCCTTCAGCCACCAGCTGGCTCAAGTTGCTGGGAGATTATTCAGGATAGCAGGGACTGGAAAAGTCCCAAGTGGTTCTCATCCTCTCCAGTGAGCCCATTCCCCCAGGAGAGCATTTAATTGCCTTTTGAAGGATCCCACAGCCTCTGCTGGAGCCTTCCTGACCACCCAACCATCCTGGCATTTATTCATCCACGGGGCTTGACTTGAACTTTGTTTTCCTTTCACTTCCTATTACTGTTCCCCTTAATCCTCTCCTCCAGCCCTTTCCCGTCCTTCATCCCGCATCTCCCTCCCCATCCTTCCCCGCTGTGGCTTTCAAACATCCCTGTCCTGATCCTCACCACGGGAAATGTCACTGCGAGACACGGCAGGGCTGAGACGGACCTGACACCAAACCCTGCCTGGAAACAGCCCCGGGCAGCGGCCAGGGCAGCCAGGGAGAGCCTGGTGTGGACAGGGAGAACCTGGCATGGACAGGGAGAGCCTGGCATGGACAGGGAGAGCCTGGTGTGGGCAGGGAGAGCCTGGGGTGGACAGGGAGAGCCTGGAATGGACAGGGAGAGCCTGGAATGGACAGGGAGAGCCTGGAATGGACAGGGAGCATCCAGCATGACAGGGAGAGCCTGGAATGGACAGGGAGGGTCTGGCATGGACAGGGAGAGCCTGGAATGGACAGGAAGAGCCTGGCATGGACAGAGAGAGCCTGGTGTGGGCAGGGAGAGCCTGGTGTGGGCAGGGAGAGCCTGGTGTGGACAGGAAGAGCCTGGTGTGGGCAGGGAGAGCCTGGTGTGGACAGGAAGAGCCTGGTGTGGGCAGGGAGAGCCTGGAATGGACAGGGAGGGTCTGGCATGGACAGGAAAAGCCTGACATGACCAGAGAGGGTCCAGCATGGCCAGAGAGAGCCTGGTATGGCCAGGGAGGGTCTGGCATGGACAGTGAGAGCTCAGCATGGCCAGGGAGGGTCTGGCACAGCCAGGGAGGGTCCAGCAGGACACACACAAACCCCTCATTAACTTCCATCAGGCAGGACCAGACCCCTCAGCCTGGCTGGGCTGGGGGCAGTCACCTTCTGGCTCTCACCTCTTCCACCTCCCAGGATTTGTAGGAACGGGAATGAGGAGAGGAGGCAGGTGCTGGTCTCCCACCACGGACAGGAGGCAGTGCTGGGGTGCTGAACAAACCATGGCAGAGACCACAACTTTCTCATTTTCAGCACTTTACAGAAATACTCGTTTGCTTAAGGCATCTAAAAATGCGTGTGTGACAAACCCAAATGATGCCATGAATCCCCCACACCTCGGTGCCACTCTGGAGGAAGTTTTGCCCAGCAAACCCTCCAGGAGCTGCCCAAGAGGTCCCAGCCTCCATCCTCCAGCCCGCTCCTTCCGCTCCAGCACCATTTAATCACCATTTGGAGTTTAGCATCCAGCAGAACTGCCTCATGGGCAGGCACAGTGCCAGCGTCCTGAAGCATCACTTCATCCATCATTGTCTCCCAAGCTGTCTCTGCTGCCTCCCAGGCATCCTTCCTGCCCCTCCCAAAAAGCCACCAAGCCACGGAGCAGGCTCTGAGCCAGAGCTGAAGTTTCAGCTCCTGAGGAAGGAGCCGGACTCGCTGCTCCCTGATCAGGTCTGCTCGCAGAGCTGATGGATTTATTTTCATTACGTTTAATCCAGGGATATTCTCCTCCTCCTCCCACCTTCCCTCCAGCCTGGCTGCTGAAGCAGCAGGGCTCGGGAAAGGAGCCACCTTCCAGCTGATTGCTCATCCAGCAGAGCCAGGTCCGTGTTCCTGTCCCCTTTAATTAGCACAGAGAGAGAACTGGGCTGAGCAGGGAGCGTTTGCAGAGCTGAGAGCAGAGGCTCCCCCAGCTCATTCCCCCCTCTCCTGGCACCCAAACCCCTCCGTGCCACCTGAGCCAGCATCCCCAGGTAGAGCAGAGATGCTCTGTGAAAAACACAGTTCACTTCTGTTAAAATTTTAGGAGTTTAATAAAAAAATAAGACAACAGGAGACATAAAAAGCAAAAGTTATGGACATCCAAGTGCCTGGCATTTCCACTCCGAGGCAGCGCTTGCTAACAAAGGATCTTTCCTTTAAAAGCCATAAGTTATTGCATATTCATAAATTTTATACGTGATTTAAACTTTCCTTTTGACTTTAGGTGTTTCCGCTCAATTGCAACTTTTCTCCCCCACCATTCTATCTTGTAAATAAATCTTCTTGTGGCTCCACAAAGTCGCAAATCCTTTGATAACGGAGGCAATAAATTCTTCTTTTTGGAGTCTTTGATGTCCTTGCTGTCATCTCTATTCAGATAGGATGCTGTGAGGAATTCCTTAATTGTATTTCCCATTTCTTGAGCTGGTTCAGATGTTACTAAAAAGCATCTTACATCACATTGTTTTGTTAGGAAAATTAATCCACAAACACCAGAGGTTTATGTGTAAAAAGGAGGCAGAGGAGTCCTGTAACTTTATTCCAATAAAGGGAGAGGCCATGGGGCAATTCCCCTGGAGTGTCTCAGATTTTTGGAGGACTCAGCCTCCTTTTTATCCCAATTTCCCGGCCACATTTCCCTCTCTCTTTCCCCATGGGCCGATACTTGAGAGGTACAAACTTCCCCGAGTGCCCAACATCTAAAATTCCCCTTTAATGCATAACCCCCCTTCAATTTTTAATTCTTATGGAATTTATGGGTTTCCCCCATTGTTTCTTTCACCTTTCAATATCCAATTTCATTGATCAAACCCACAGTTTGTTTGTAAAGGCAAAATATCTTCTTTTCCATTCATCCATCAGTGGAATCCTTCCCGTTGTTTCTTTTATCTCTCAGTGTTGTTTTTTTTTAATCTCCCAGCAGACCCAGTGCTGGTTTATAAAGACAAATCTGTCATTCCTCTCAGTTTCTATTCTAATATTATGCTATAGCATCAAAAAAAAATTATCACACATTTTTAAAAAACTGTATTGATACAGCATAACGTTCTAACATAACACATATAGCACTCATTTTAATATTTGCAAAAAAAACAATCATAAAATGTGGATTTGCTGTGAATTCCCGGCTCCTCCCAGCGCGGGAGATGGATGGTGCAGCTCTCCCCACCTGTCACAGCCGCTCCCAGGTGGCAGGAGCTGAGTCACGGGTAAAAAACATCTCCATCCTCCCCACTTCTGTGCCCCTGGTGGGAAACAATCGCTAAATCACCTTCCTGCCGCGTCCATCACCCGGCCAGGCTGCAGGGACACGCAGGGGAGAGGTTGGAAGCAGTTTTTTCTCGAATAAAAACAATAAAAAACAGGGAAAACAACAACTGAGAGCCGGAGAAACTCCGTGATCAACTCGACTCCCAGCGCCAGGGTTGGGCTCAGCTCGGAGAATCTGCATTTTGGGGTTTGGTGGAGCTGGCAGAGATGCAGGGAGGGAGCAGTGGGAGCATCTCGGGGTCTGCTGCTCCAGCAGGGCAGGATTTAGGGACCCATTTTTAAAATAATTTTAAAAATAATATAA
>VWYP01000786.1:0-11788 GCA_013400435.1 Pycnonotus jocosus | reverse complement strand
TTTTTAAAATATTTTTTAAAATAATTTTTAAATCATTTCCAGAGCTGCTGGAACAGCTCTGGGCCAGTGCCCCGAGCAGGGCCTGCAGCACCTTCACTGCTCAGTGCTGAGATGTGGAAAGGAGGGAAAGTTTTAAGGCCAGACAGAGCAAAACTTGTGTAATCAGTGCTGAATTATGCAGCAGGAGTTGCAGGGGAAATATCCTTGAAGGCTGAATTTCCCATCGTGAGGAGCCGCTCTGTGTTTGGAGCGCACTAATTATTCCTCAAACAAGGATGAGCAGTAATTGGAGGGGTTTATCACTCACACTTTGCAATGATGGAATTGAGTGGCAATAAATAAATAAATCCCAGAGTAAAAGGAAGGCAGCAGATTCCCCCCAGGAGCAGGGAAGGGAGTGGGACAGCATTCCTCAGGAGTGGGGGGCTGGGAGGGGGTCAGACAGATCCAGGGGGTGCTCTGGGACAGCTTTTCCCCAGCTTGAGCTGCAAAGGGATGTCAGGGACCCATCCTGGTCTCCCCAGCCCCAGCAGAGCTGTCAAAGCAGAGCCCCAGCCCGGTTTTGGGTCAGGCCACGGACTGGGGAAGAACAAAAGCCTGAATTTCTCACCCTGAGCTCCACACACACCTCAGAGCTTTTCTGCATTGACTTCCAGAGCCTTTGAATCCACGTTTCCCACGCTGAGACCAGGCTGGAGCTGAGCAATAACAGGGATGCCATAAACTCCATCTCTCCCAGTGGTGAAATCCCGTTCAACACATTCTTAATATTCAATTACTATTTATGTAACACGCGGCAAAGGATTACCCCATTAAACTGAAATTAAGTGCTTCGTTCATTAATTAATACAACTTATTTCAAGTGCTGCCAACATTTATCCCTGGAAATGTATTGTTTGAAACCAAAACTCCCAAATGAAGGGAAAGGAAGTTGTTTGCTTGTTGCTTTTATGTGTTCCCAGAGATGAGTTGTGGGGCTGGTGAAGGATCCAGAACACAGCAGGGGAATCTCCCAGGGAGCAGCAGAGGAGAAATCCTGGTTGGAAATGGTTTGTGTCTCCCTGGGTAAGGAGGGAGTATCCCTCCTGTATTTCCACCATTTCAGCTGGAACAGAATAGGGAAAACTCTTCTTTTCCCAGCTTGGAGAACCCAAACTCAGTCCCCGGCTCCTTGGGGACTCCAGGATGTCACCACCCAGGAATGTGGCAGTTCCTGGTGTTCTGCAGGGTCAGACCTCAGTGACTGCTGCCCCAGGATCATGGGTTGGTTATTCCATCCCTAAATTCCTTGGAGAGCCGTGTCCTGGCCCTAATCAACCTCCAGGGACTCCCCAGTTGGTTTGTGTCTCCCTGGCTAAGGAGGCACTGGCAGGTCCATCCCTGAATTTCCTCCATTTCAGCTGGAGCAGAATAGGGAGAATCCTTCTTTTCCCAGCCTGGAGAATGTGCTCTACCAGGCAAACCCAAACTCAACTCCTTTGGGACTCCAGGATGTCACCACCCCACGGATGTGGCACCCCCTTTGGGGTCAGACCTGTGCTCAGCCCTGTCTGTGGCTGGAGCTGCCTGAGCTCAGAGCCTTAGAGCTGCTGCCACAGGAGCACGGGCTGGTTATTCCACCCCCAAACTCCTTGGAGAGCCACATCCCCGTCCCACTCGACCTCCAGGAATTACCCAATTGGCCCATCAAGCCTCCAGCACCGGCAGCAAGCACCGGGAATGAGCATGAAATCTAAATTAAGTCAAGAGTCTCTTTCCAAAACAAATTCCTTCTCGAAGAAGCAAGCCCAGACTTCATTACAACAACTCAATTATCCACGAGGCTGAGCTCTGGAGACAAGAGCTCCCCACGAGTGCTTCTTCGTGCTCTGCTCCCATCACAACTTCCTCTGTGCAAATGGGAGGATGGGGAACATCTGGGGCTTCCCCAAAACTGCAAATGGGAGCATTGGGAACATCTGGGGTTTCCCCCAAACTGCAAATGGGAGCATTGGGGACATCTGGGGCTTCCCCCAAACTGCAAATGGGAGCATTGGGGACATCTGGGGCTTCCCCAAAACTGCAAATGGGAGGATGGGGAACATCTGGGGCTTCCCCAAAGCTGCAAATGGGAGGATGGGGAAGGGCTGGACTGTCCCTAAAACTGTGATTGGAGGATTGGGAACGTCTGAAGCTTCCCCCAAACTGCAAATGGGAGGATTGGGAGTGGCTGGAGCTTCCCCAGAAAACAAATCACAGCAACAGAGGCAGAACTGGAGCTTCTCTGTGTCAGAGCCTGTCCTGGGCTGGGTTTCTGTGAGCTCCCTCCAGGGCCACTCTTTAGGGTGGAAAAGCAGAATTTAATCCCCAGAGTGGCCCATCTCTCAGGAAGGGGAAGGAAACACGAGGTGCAAGAGCTGTAAATTAATTTTTAAGCCCATGGGTCTCTCTCTGCTGAAGGAACTCAGCAGGATTAATATTTTTGGAGTCATCTTTCACTCCAGATGATGTCTTTGGAAATCAAATGACCCTGCTGGCTCTGCAGGAGCTGGGGCACCCCAGGCACCTCTCTACATTCCCAGATTGTCCTGCAGAATCCTCCCTGCCAACCCCAAAATCCCAAAATCTCCACTTCCAAGAGGTGAAAACTCTGAGCAGTGACTCCAACCGCCCCAGGTCCCACTCTGAGACCCTCCTGCTCCAACCCCAGCTCCAAGCTCCAGCCTCCATCCCTCTTTGGAAGCACCAAGGATCAGTTTTCCCCTCCTTTCCTTCCTGACTTCCAGCTGCCATTAGCTCTGTTTCAATCCAAGCAGCAGCTTTCCCTGGGCTCCTGGTGAGGTCACAAGATACATGGGGGTTTTTTCAGAAATCCATCAAATTGCCTCGGAAAAAAATCCGAAAAAAACCCCCAAAACACAAAAAAACCCTGCAGGAAATCTTCCTGTCTGTTATTTTCTAGATTGAAGAAAGGGGGGAAAAAATAAAAAGAAGAATTTACAGGTAATTTCCTTGTCAAAAGTTCCTGTCTGTAAATACAATCAAGATAAGAGTGACACGGCAAATAGCTCCTTTTCTCTGCTGAATGAATTATTCAATTCGCCACTGATCCCCTCTAACTGCTCCAGGATTGCCTTCTGCTTCCCTGATTTATTTGACTTTATTTAGTTCTGTAGAGAAGCGCTGCCAATAATCAAAAGGAATTCAGGCAATTTCAGGATTCAACAAATCCCTGCCGCAGCCCCGGCAGCTCAGCCCGACCCCGGCTCCCCCCTGGCTCCTTCCCACTCTCCTCTGATCCAGGATTTCTTCTTCCCCAGGAGCAATCCCTGGAGTAATCCAGATTACCTTTCCCTTGGAATGGAGCTGAATTTTGGGACAGGTTGCAGAGATTCCACAGGGATAGAGGGTCTCCCTAAAATCCCATAAATCTCCCATAAATCTCCCTTCCCGTTGCCAAAGGATGGAGGAAATCCCATCCAGCACCCGGGAATGGTGATAACCCTGCTGAGCTGCCAACTCTGCCATGGGAGATCAGGAAGATTCTCCTCTTGTCCCTTAATTGCTCCTCCTTGGAGACACCACAGCCCCATTAGGGTGTGGGAATTCACCTCTCCCCACACCTATGAGGAATTTTTTTTTAGGACAGCCCCAAAATCCTTGCAAGACATCAATAAAGAGCGGCGCTGCAGCCGGCGTGGAAAGCGAGGAAATGATATTAGAGCCGAAAAAAAACCCCTGCTCTGCAGCCACACCAAAAGCTAATAAAAATACGACTCGAGAACAGAACCGTTTCGGAGCCGCCAAATAACATCGAGAGGATGATTCAATTACAGGGGATTAGCGCCGGTCTGGCTGCGGAGCCCAAAGTTCCTCCGCAAGGTTTGGAAGTGAGGAGCAGGTGACGACTTCATAAACCCCCAACCCGCGGCGTGGGAGCTCCAAAGAACGTGAGAGGAGGAGCAGAGCAAAGCAGAACCCAGACAAACAAACCCCTCATTCAACTCACGAAACAAATCATGGGGATTTTTGTTCTTTTTTTTTTTTTTTTTCCCCGGAGCAGGTTTCAGCCAGGGCAGCGTTTCTTTAGGTTATTGATTAGCAATTAGAGAGGTGTTTTAGCTGCTTCTCTGCTGTGTCCGTTATCCCCTCCAGAATTTCAATTCCACGAGATCTATTTCCACCCAGCAGTGGGGGCCAGGAAAGCAGCACTGCCTGACCCCCTTGACCTCAGGCTTGCCAAAAAGCCTCGGGGAGGAGTGGGGAAGGAAGGACTCAGAAAAAAAAGAAAAACAGACTGGAAAGGAGAAGAAATAATCTCGGTTCAATCCAGCAGGAAGCTTTTGGGAAGGGAAGGATGGTCTCCAGCAGCTCTCCCCCTGAGGAGATGGGTTGGGATCACAGGGTGGTGTTGGACAGGGGGATATGAGGACCTGTTGGTGCCTCTGTTATTGTCACCCACAGGTGGTGGCCCCATAAATGCCACCACAATGTCCAAGAGCTGTCACCAGCACAGCACAAGGGGAGGCTCTGTGGGAAGAAAGCAAAGCTGGATGGGGCTTGGAACACCCTGGAGGATGTCCCTGCCCATGGCAGGATGGGCTTTAAGGTCCTTTCCCACCTAAAGCAGTTGAGGATTCAGTGATTCCAGCACTGGCCACAAACCCCAGCACATTCCAGCCCAGAATCGATGGAGGAAAACCACCGGAGTCTCCGAGGAAAGAGAGGCCAGACCCTTTCTGCAACAGCAATTTTCAAACCCTTTTATTTGGTTCCTTGTAAAAAGGGGGAAAATAAGAGGAGAAGAAATAACAAACTGATTTCAGATAATTTGCTGGGGCTCCGGGTGCATTGTAAATGTGTGCTCCAGCCAACCGGCAATTTGATGAATTTCACAGCCCGCTTTTGTGTCGCTGCTTGCCGAGCAACATCCTCCACTGAAATTGTGGCTGCCTTCATGTTCTCTTTAGCACAAGGCATAATTGCCCCCTGCAATTTGTTGCCTGGAAAGGTTACCAGGAAAGAAAGGAAAGGGAGAGAAGGACAACTTTGTTGGCGGGGGAGCGAGGGAGAAGAGGGGAGAGACAAAAGCTGGTGGCGTTCGAAACACAATTTAATTCCAGGGCAAGGGATGCAGGAAGGCACAGGAGCTTTCCCAGAGCGGGGCTGGTGGGGATGGAGCTCCCGCAGGGATGGGATCTGAGCAGCCCAGTGCCCTGCAGCAGCGTGGGCTGGACATCCCTGCTCCCCAGGGGCTGAAACAACAGCGGCGAGGAGAAACAACGGCGGCAAAGGAGGAAGCAGAGGGGAAGGGAAGGAGGAAATCCCGGCGGAAAGGCTGGAGCAGGGGTGGGGAGGGGGGGGGCGGCGGGGGGGGGCGGCGCGGCGGCGGCAGCCAGTGTTTATTAATTTTCTGCTTGGCTGCGCTCGGTGCCACAGCTCCGAGATCATGGAGCCGCTCCACACTCTATTAAATAATTCAATCTGCGAAGAATCCAAGTGTGTAAGCGAACACTCTTATGCGTCTTAAAATTTAATTGCGGAGCTAAACAAGATGAAGTGCAAGGAAGACATAAAAGATATGAAAATAGATGCTGCAGCTTTTGTTTCTCCGGCTGCTCCAGCCCTGCCCAGGAACCTCTCCCCATTTTTCACACGCTGCCGCTAAAGAGTCTGAGCCTCCTTCGTCTGCTCTCCCCCTCCCCTCCGCTATTTACAGCTGTGTTTGCAAGCAGCAGGCCCGCAAATCACTTAATATCCATTAGAGCAGCTCCATTCACCCTGCTGGCTCCTGCTCTGGCAGCCGTTCCCTTATAAATCCTCGTGTTGCAGGGTTTAGGGAATCAGCTGGGAGCACTTGCTCCGGCTGCCCCTTTGCCCGCTGGAGCTCCCCCTTCCCAGGCTGGAGAGCCCTTCCTGCCGCTGCAAATCCTCCCCTCCCTCTTTGGAGGGAGCAATGCCCCTCCACGCTGAGACCCAGCCCTGAACCAGCCCTGCTGGAGGGTGAATCTCAGCTGCCTGCAGGCCAGGTGTGAGCCAGAGCCTCCCTGCACAGCCTGGGTGCAGGGATGAGAGCACCCCATGCCCTGTGCCACTGCCCAGGAAACCTGGGCAACCTCAGACAAAGGATAAAAAGCTGAGATTTATTTGGGAATAGAGGTGAATTTGTCTCTTGGGACTGTGGGGGTGGAGGAGAACCCATCACTGGCAGAGGATCAAAACCTGAGGCCCCAAACCCCAGCAGAAACCCTCGTGAGCTCATCCCAAGCCAGCCTCACATCCAAGGTGCCAACGAACTGAGAGCAGCCCTGGAGGTTCAAAGCCCAGCTGTGAGCATTAGAGATTTGCTCAGAACATCTGCAAGTGCACAAAACACCTGTTCCTGCCCCAAAAACCGCACACCAGGCTCGAGGCTGGTCCCACAGCCCCAACAGCTGGTCCAGCACTGCTCCCACCTGCTGCCAGAGCAGATCCTGCAGGGCTGGATCCCAGGGAATGGCTCAATCCTGAGCCACTGAGCTGCAAACACCCCAGGAGGGGGCTTTGGGGTGGGAACACAGGGCTGGGTGTCTCCTCTGTGGCACAGCCCTGCTCAGAGCTGCAGCAGGAACGGAGCCATGCAAACCATCCCTGCAAAAATCACTCACACAGAGCTGCTGCATTTCCCTCTCCCTGGAAGATCAATCACAGCCCTGGCTCGTGGCAGGAGCAGCCAGCTCAGCCCCTCCTGCACCCAAATTTGTGGAATTTCAGCTTTGTTATTACACCCAGGCTCGCAGGTATATTCATGTAATTTCTTCTTGCAAAGGGCAGCAAGTGAGACCTCGGGCTGCTTTGTCTTCATTTGCTCTGCTGCTGAGCTTTTTGGGTTGCTCCGGGGGCTGGTGGGATGGGAACTGCCACAAAACCCTGCCAAGCTCCACAGCTTGAACCTCATCAGCTCCCCCAAAAGATGGGGTGGGTTTGCTGGATGGGGGATGAGGAGCTGAGACAGCAAATCAATAATCAATAAAATACACCAGCTTTGCTGAAAGACCCACCAGGCCGAGGCACACTGGGACAGGGGACCAACAGCACCGGTTCCTCATGGATGTCCCCACCCTAAAAAATTGTGGGGACCTCACCCAGCCCCCCACAGTCCTCCCTGCCATCCCCCCTTGTCAGATGTGCTCCAACACTGACAGTGATTGACGGGGGGCAGAGCAACAGGTGAATTAAACAGGCACAGCCGCCGCCAGGAGTGGTGCTAAATGTCAGAAAAGATCAACCCTGGCGCTCGCAGCGCGGCTCTGCTCCCGCCGAGAGAGGTGATGGAGTGGAAAAGCAGCGTGCAGAGAGGGGAGGGGAGCTCTGGAGGGTGCTGAGCATGGCTCAGAGCCTCACCAGGAGCCGTAGGGTGGGAGCCATCAGCTTGGATCCATCAGCTTCAAGGTCTGAGCCAAGGAGCAAGGGTCATCTCCTCCCCCTGGCCAGGAGGGACCTGCACAGGCCCCTCTCAGCTCTGCTGTTGCAGGTGCTGTGTGTCCTCCCTTCCCTGCCATGTGAGCATCAGGCTGGAGGCAGTTCAAGACAGCAGTGCAGGTGTGAGATCTAACCCTAATCCTAACCCTAATCCTAACTCTAACCCCAATCCTAAATCTAATCATAACCCACTGGCTGGTCCAGATGAATTCCAAGACATCCCAGTCCAACCACCCTCCCAGGACCTGCCTGCCTCACCCAGTGCCAGGAGCCAGGTGAAAACTTCCTGCACTCCACAAGGGACGTGACTCTTCCCATCTCCCTCTCCTTCCCCACACAGCACATTCCTCCAGGACAACCTGAGAGAAAATAATATCTGTATTCCAAGGACACTGGCCCTAAAATAATGTTGTTTTGCAGTAGTGCCACTTTAAATCTCGAGCAGCTGAAAAACCAATTTGCACTTAGAAACATTCAATTTGTTTGCAGGTGTTTTCCTCTTAAGTGGCACCTAGCTAATCGGGGCTGGCAGGGGAGCCCCACACAGGGGAGCCCCACATAGGGGAGCCACACTGTGGGGCACCAGCTGAGCTAGGGCCAGGGTGGGACACTCCAGGAGAGCCCTGGGGCTGGAACACTGGGAAATTAATTTGTAATTAAATTAGTGGGGACAGAGAGGGGCTGAGCTGAGCATCATCCAGCACCGGGTGGTGTGGAGAGGAGACCCTGGTCCTGTGGACATGGTGAGGGTGGAGGACATGGGAGACACAGAGAGATGTGGGAACAAAGAAGGACACAGGGAATGGAGTGGGATGAGTGGCAAATTCAGCTTTTTGCCCACCTGAGAGTCAGGAGGTGAGAAGGAGGGGAAAGGTGCCAAGGGTCCTGCCCTGCTGCAGGAAAGCTGCTGCCAACTGCTGCCGTGGGATGGAGCTGCCAAAGCTTGGCCTGCCCACAAGATTTCCTCTTCCCAGCGAGAAAGGGAGAGTGACTAACCCCAAACCCGAGCCATACATCAACTTAATCGATGTCCCCGCCGCCCGGCGCCCCCGTCCCTCACCTTGCAGCCGGTGCCCGGAGGTGTGAGCCTATTGATCCCCCGGATGCCCGCGTGATTGGAGTCTACAATCCACTGCCTGCCAAGCCCGGCCGAGCCCAAACCTCTCAAATCATGTTGACACGTTTAGGAGGTGCCGGGCGCTTCATCCTCCCCGGTCCGATATGTAATTATGTCCTTGTCACCGTGATGTAGGGGCTTGGCAGGGCAATAAAACCCCGAGGGCCCCGCGGCCGCTGCGTGCCGCCGGCCGGAGCGGCTGCTGCCAATCCCCGGCTGCAGTGAGGCTGCAGGAAATAGAGCTCCAATAAAGCGGCGCGTGGATCGCGGCTGGAAGTTTTGTCTGGGAAAAAAAAAAAAAAAACAGGTGGGGGAGATGTCAGGGGATGCTGTCACCGCAGGGCCTCGCGGGGTTTGAGCGTTATTCGCTTTCTGGCATTCCTGCCGCCAGCCAGGGAAGGAGGGGAGGCTGGAAATGCAGGATCTAGCCCTGCTCCTTTCATTTCTCTGCTTTAGACACCAGCCTGATCCCACCAGACCCTCCAGAGAATGCCAAATCCTCCCCTCTGCTTGTGGCATCCTGGAACCTGCTGGGAAACCGGTGCTTCCCAGCCTCTGTCTCTCCCCTGAGGGCTCCAGGGCAGCCCAGGCAGGGGTGGGCACAGCACGGTGCCCTCTCCTGCTGTCACAGCCTGTCGGGCTGGAAGGACATCAGTGGCTTCTAGCACGGCACAGCCAGATCCTCACCAGCCTCACGCCGGGCTGCAGCAGCAGCCGTGGCAAATTCCCTCTGTGATTCCTTAATCCCTTCAAAGCCCTCGAAGGCTGCTCGGGAAGTTCCCACCAGTCCTGCTGGGAGCGGGGTGCTGGGAGGCAGCCGAGCTGCTCCCCTGGCTGATGTTCCCCCCAAAGAGCACAAACATTTCCCAGCAGCTCGATTCCTCCCCTCAGGGCTCGGCAAGCATAATTTTTCTTCACTAATATATCTTTTGCTTGATGAGCTGTCGATGGCAGGAGGATTTAATCTCCCATACCCTCACTCTCTCCCAAATCCACTAAGGTGAAGGCACTTCATTACAGAACCACTCAGCTGTCCGTTCCTATCGATCACACCTTGGCATGGGTGACCTTGGATCGATGAGCTGCCGATTATTTAGTGCCTGTTTGCCCACACCAAATGCCAGCAGGGCCAGCACCTGCACCCAGCTCTCTGGGGGAGCCTGGCACAGCTCAGGAGCTCACAGGCAGGAGCAGGGACACACAACCAACTCAGACACCAGGATTTGCCACCTGGGGACAATTTTTCTCTTCTTCAAGTGGATTCAGGCCTTGGGTTTGATGTTTCCCGTGTCCTGCTCCCAGAGTCCATCCCGGGCAGCATCGCTTTCTGCAGGGCAGTCCCACTCCCAGCTCCCCATCACAGCTTTGCCTTCAGGAGCCCAAGATTCCCACCAGGAAAAGGGCAGCAAGAGCCAGGACAGGCAGTGATGACAGAGGTCAGCCCAGAGGGGTGCCAGAGTCCCTCACTTTGCTCCCAGACCCAAACTTCCCCCTGTAACTCTCCGGTGATTCATCCACCCCCGCCATGTCCTTTCCAACGAGTCACTGCCTTACTTTTTAATCAAATCCTTTGCTTCCCTTCCCTTCAGGAGCCAGAGCCATTTTTTCTATTACATCCTGATTGATCAGGGCCTCGCCAGGCGCTGTCAGCACCGTCTTGGTGCTTCATTTCCCATCCGCACACAGCGGGCTGTGGGCTGAGCCCGCTCGCTCCGGCACCGCCAACAGATACATAAATGCACACAATTAAGGAGAGAAGGCAGGGGGAAATTTGATCCCACTTTTGATTTGCTGCCCCCAGCTCCACACCCCGCATCAAAGGCAGGGAGAAGCCGGCGTTAACCCTGGAAAGCGGGGGCAGGGGAGGAGGAGGACGCGGAGGTGAGGCTGCAACGCTGCTCAGCGCCAGGAGAAAGAGACTCCATCCTTGTGCTGTGCAAAAAAAACGCAGGAGGAGAGTCTCCAGGGCTGCTCATTCCTCGTGCTAATGAGTTGTTTTCCGCTGTAAGGAACCAGGAGAACAAGCCCAGACTCTGCTAAACAAGGAGTGTGGCTATGCCAGGTCAGAGATCAGCCACCCCCTGAAGAGAGCGCTGACAAGATGGTAAAAACACGGAATTAAACCTCTTTTCCCTCCTCCCTGCTCATTGCTTGGCAAATTGAACGGCTTCGACGTGTGCACACGTGGCTGCAAGAGGCTCAGCGGTGCCTTGTGTGGCCCAGACAGCCCTGGCATGGCTGTGGGCTGGGAAGTGGCTTTGGGAGGGCGAGTTGTGCCTGTGTTCCATGGGACAGAGCCAGGACAGGAGCCTGTCTGCCTGAGCTCTGCAAAACCCCCACAAAAATCACTACAGGAAGTGAAGAGAGAGGCTGGACAAGTCCATCCTCACTGCTCTGTCACCAAGTCTTATGGGAGTTCTCAATACCTCTGAGGGTCCAGCCCTTGCAGAAAAATGGCTTAAATTAATTAGCGAGACAGGGTGATTGGTTATGTCCTGAAAAAGCAAAAGGGTTTTAATAATGAAAGAAAATTATACAAACACGAAGAGCAAAGCTGAGCACAGTACAGGGACAGGTCTCATATACCTGCTACAAGATCCCGAAAATGCACCAAGCTTCTTTGTTCTCTCTCTTCAGTCCTCAATAGTTCAGGTGGGTTATTTGGCCCCTGGCCCAATGAAATCGGCAACAGGCCTTGAGTTACACTTTCCAAGTGCAATCAATATCTCTGTGCTGGCCCGGAGCCAATTACTGTCAGCACAGCAAAGACACTTCTGGGCCCTTTGCCTTATGAGAAACACAAGGGGTGAGTCTCAAACCTTTCCCTATATGGGAAATACCTGCTTGGGTGTGAGGTGCTTGGCTACAGAGTCTCCCAGCACAAGCCAGGGACAGCTGGATCAGCCCCATCCCGCCCTTTCCCGGCTGCTGGCGCATCCCTGCTGGCACGGAGCTGCCTTATCTGTGCTGGCACAGCAGTGCGGGGCTGCCCTGCCATCAGCCACCGGTGGATTACAGGGCTTTATCAGTTTATTGGGGGACAAAAGGCGCTCAGCAGAAGGGTTCTGAGACAGTGTGAGAGGCTGATAAGAGCCCGCCCGGCTCCTCAGACACCTTGGCCACGTCTGGAACATCACAGGCAGCAGGACTCTGGTGCAGAACGGGCGCTCTGGGCACTGCGGGCACTCGGGGGAGTCCAACTGCGCTGCCTGGATGAGCCGGGATGTGGGA
>VWYP01000785.1:0-13786 GCA_013400435.1 Pycnonotus jocosus | reverse complement strand
ATCAAAACCTGGCCACACAAACCTAAATACAATGGGCATCACATTGACCAACCTCTGGGATGCTGCTAATTAGGACTAATGACAAATAACAGAGAGTGGTTTAGTGAGCACTTCTGCCAGCTCCTTCAATACCCTTGGGTTGATCCTGTCTGACACCCCAGGCTTGTGATGGTCTAAGTGGCACAGCAGGTCACTGACAACTTCCTCCTGGATTGAAGGGGGTCTATCCTCCTCCCCATCCCTGTCTACCTGATCAGGGGCTGGCTGCCCTGAGGATAACTGACAAAGACTGAAGCAAAGAAGGCATTAAATACATCCACCTTTTCCTCATCCTTGGTGACTCTGTTCCCTCTAGCATACAGTAAAAGATGGAGATTTACCTTGGCCCTCCTTTTGTTGTTCATGTGTTTAAAAATACTTATTATCTTTTACAGCAGTGGCCAGATTGAGTTCTAGTTGAGCTTTTGCCTTTCAAAATTTCTTTATACATAATCTAACAACATCCTTGTACTCTTCCTGAATTGTCTGCCCCTTCTTCCAAAGGCCATAAAGCCTTATTTTACCTTTGGCTCCTCCTCCTCCTCCTCTATGCCCAGCCAGGGCATTTGTCTTCCTCAATGACTCACCTTTTGGCACTCAGGGATGGCCTGCTCCTGCACCTTTAAGATTTTCTTCTTAAAGTGAGTCTAGCTTTCTTGGATCCCCTAGTTATTAGGAATAGCCTCTCTTTTCTTCAATTATCTTTAAAATGTCACTTTCAGAAGCTTCAACTGGAGTTTGTTGTCCACCTCTCACTGAGACATCAGATGAAGAGCTAATGCAGATCTGTTTGACTCTCCCCTGGCAATGAAAAGGTTCCTCTGTGCCATCATTGCCTGCTGGCCCATACAATACGTGGAGTGCTTCATTTTCTGTTGCCAAACACGGCCACCTCCTTTTCTTTGAAGCTGCAACTTCGTGCTACGTTCCTTATCTCCACTTCTGAAGGCCATTCTTTGCCTGCATTCTTCCTCACCTGACATACTCCCACAGAAATCATAGTTTATTTTAGCAAATACTGTCATCAGGTAAGATGGGATGCTAAATATATCTGGCTACAAGTGGTATTTAGAGCCATTTGATTTCAGTGGGAGACTGCCTGAGGGAATGGGTATTTTTATGCTCTGCAGATAAAGAATTGAAGCACAGATTATAAGTGAAACCCACAATCATGCAGCCTATTTGTGGCTGAGCTGGGAAAAAGGGCTTCTGATTAAATTAACAGGCAGAAATAAAATGAACGAATAAAATTAGCATGTTTGTTTCATATGATGAATGCTCACAGTTAAACGGTAGAATTCAATGTCACAGAGGCCAAAAGTATTAATGGATTCAAAGAAGGGTCAGACAGCTCCATGAGTGAAAAAAATGTCATCAGGTTTTTTAAAACCATATGTACAACCTCCAGTTTAGTAATTTTGTAAGCAGCAGGAAACTGGGAGCTGGGTTATTGTAGGGAGATAGCTATTCTGGTCTTGCTCTTTTGTCAGCTTCTAGTAGCTATTGTCAAATCTAGGATTCTGTTTTGTATGTATGCATATGAATAGATATACTTTTATAGATATGCATACTTCTATAGTAATGTCTCTCTCTCTCTGTGTCTCTCTCCTCCCCTCTCTGTCTCAATGACCTTATACAATGTCATTTAAAGGTCTGCCCCATAATAAATTAAGGCCTGTCTAAGAATTAATAAATTCTTACTGGTGGGTTGCATCCTTTTTGATGTAGACTCCAGTACATCCAACAACAGCATCTGTACAAGGAGTAAAGCAAAGAGCAAGTGTCTCCTCATCCAACAGGTCATCTTTGAGTGGTTTTTGCTAGAGTAGGAGAGAAGCATTGCTCCAGGTGCTCTGTCAGACACTGAATTTGGTCCTGGATGGAGCCAGCTGGCCTCCAGTCAGCCTGCAATGCAGATGGAAATCTCAAAAACTGATCCACACTATCACTGATGAGATAAACCTCACAATACAAGGCAGCGGTGCTGGATACACTATGATACTGACATTTTGGCAGTCTATATTTGGAGGCCGACAGCAAATACAGGGCTCATAGGATCATCTTGTTTTGAGACAGGAGACCTGCAACTTTGTCTCATCCTACTGCTGACACACAAAACATTCTGATAGCCCCAGTGCAAGGACCTCTGCCTTTCCCACTCTCCATAGTCACTAGCATTTGTAGCTTGTAGCCCTAGCATTTACCTTGCAATTGCCTCCCACTTGGGAGCACTAGGAAGAAAACTGCTCACAAGACACTGAGCACACTCAAGCTTATGGATGCCTATTACACCAGGAGATTTAGAAACAAGGCAGTATCCTTTCAGCTTCAGGTGCTGGAAAGGTAGCTTTAAATTGAAGCTATGTCATGGGATGCAAATAGGATGTGCTAACGAAGTTTGCTGAATTTCAGGTAGAAGATATACATTAAGACCTTATATTTTTTTGCCTACATACCAGGCTCCTCTCCTCCACAGAGAGGCATCCCTTGCCTTGTCCCTCTTTGATGCCATGTTATTTTCACTGTGCTCTGGTGGCTATGTCCTCTCAGGGTAGTAGCTGCACTGTTTCTACATCCAGGGTCAGAAGCATTCACTTGATTGAAAATTGTAATATTTGCCATAAATTTATTGGAGCGTATGCTATGAAATGCTATGTTAGTGGAACATGACTCTCTATGAACACAGCTTAAAGAATTCCCTGTATAAATTCAACTTGTTTTAAGCTGTTTTACTGTGGTTGTTAAAACTCTCTGTCATGTTTTTCTTTTGATTGTAGCTTGCTCAGCTGTCTCTTTGTGCAGAGTGAAGCTAATGGATGATTACACAAGTTAAAAACCAGGCATCCCAGAAGTGGCAGAAAGGAACTCGGTTTTCTTCATTTGTTCTGGTTTACCTCAAGATGCCTTTTGGGATGTAATATTTACCTGGTTATTCTTGCTCATTGCATCTTTTTTTCCTCAAAACATCATTTTTGTTGCTGCTGATGGCATGTCCTAAGCCATAAAAAGGTGCTGGAATATAGTATACACAGGAGAAGGGTGCTGTGAGTTTGATCTAGCAGAGTTTACATTGCACTGCAATTTCAAAGAGAAGAATAATCTCTTGCCAAATTAAAACTTTAGGAAAAACTTAACACAATACAAGAGCAATAGAATTTGCTCATCCCCCCCTTCCGAATACAGAATTACGGAATCAGTCAGACTGGGAGAGACCACAGTGGTTCTGGTTCAACTACCCTGCTCAGGCAGTCATTCTAGAGCACATTGCACAGGTTTGCATCCAGATTATTTTTGAATATCTCCCATGAGGGAGACTCAAAAACCTTTCTGGCTGACATGTTCCGGTGCCTGGTCACCTGCACCAGTAAAGAATTTCTTCCTCATATTCAGGTGGAAGTTTCTGACCATCAGTTTGTCCCTTTTGCCCCTTGTGCTATTGCTTGGCACCACCAAGCAGAGATGGGATCCATCCTTTTGACTCCCACCCTTTAGATATTTATACACATTAATGAGGTCCTCTCTCAGTCTTAAGGCTGAACAAGTTTGGCTCCCTCACTGGTTCCTCCTAAGAGAGATTCTCTAGACCTCTGAGCAAATCTATTGCCCTCTGCTGCATCCACTCCAGCAGCTCCATGTCTCTCTTGTCCTGAGGAGCCCAGAACTGGACACAGCACTCCAGATGTGCCTCACCTGGGCTGAGTAGAAGGACAGGATCACCCGCCTTGTCCTGCTGGCAGTGCTCTTCCTGATGCACCCCAGGACACCATTGGCTTTCTTGGCCACCAGAGCACACTTCTAGCCCATGGACAGCTTGGTGTCCACCAGGACTCCAAGATCCCTCTCCACAGAGCTGCTTTCCAGCAGATCAGGCCCGACCCTGTGCTGACGCCTGGGGTTGTTCCTCCCTGGTTCAGGACCCTGCATCTGCCTTAGTGAATTTCACAAGGTTCATCTCTATCCATTTCTCCACCCTGTTGAGGTCCCTCCGAAGGGCTGCACAGCCCTCTGGGGTATTGGCCACTGCTCCCAGCTTTGTGCTGTCAGTGACCTGCTGAGGAGGCATCTTTTTACAGTCACTGATGAACAAGTTAAACACACTGGACCTAGTATAGGACTCTGAGGAATACCATTACTGACAGGCGCTTAAAAACAGTTTAGAAAGAATGTTTTTTAAAAATACAAAAAAAGAATGGGGTCCAGGTTTTCATATGTTTTATGCACTATTTCTGATCATGCTATTGCTGATCTCAGAACCAAAACTGGCTGATAAAATGGCTAGGTCCCAGCTGAAAGACAAACACTATGCAAACATTGATTCTAAATAGCTGGGTAATTTGAATTAATCAAAACATTTGTGTTATTTTTTAAGGAAATGTACTTTCCACGCTGTTTTTAGAGATAAGTGAAGTTATAATTGTGGATACCCCTTTGAATGGCTGCGAAACCTGACTGTGTCTCTAAAATATAAACACCTATCCAGTCTTGCTGACTTTACTGGAATTCCTAAATCTCTCTGCCTCTGAAAATCAGAGTAAGGATCTAACTATTCTTTGTTATTGTGTGTATTCTTTGTTATTTGTATTTCACGAGTAAAGGATGATGGATGAAAACTGAAGATTTAAGTCAGCATATGGCCACTATTATTGGAATTTGGAAAAGTTACATTTACATCCTTACATTTACGTATTTTTTTTTCTATATGAGCACATTTCTTAGTCTTGAAGGATTTTTTTATTTAAGTTCTTCTAATTCTTGGAAGCATATTGCATTTAGAAAGGTTCCCTTTAGTAAAGATAGTACAAAAATAAGTGATTTCAAGATGTTTCCACTAACCTGGCCAAAATATTTTCATATAGCAGTCAACCACATAATTTTGTATTTTCAAAAGCAAAAGTGACTTTCATGCACTTTCCATATAACCTGGTTTATAAAACAGCCAACCTTTCCCCTCTGTGTAACTTGTCTTATCTCTAAATTTTTTGTCTTGTCTCTAAATGTTTTGATTTACAAGCAGAATATGCACGTGTACCCTTCCACACTTCAAATTTTCCCTACTATACCCCGATCTACTGTGATTTGACAAATGGTCAGTGAATTAAACCACAGCTACTTGCATTTACCTTTTTTAAAAAGCTTGTATCAATCTAGGTGATATTCTCTGTGTGATCAGGTTGTGTTTAGGAAACCTGCTGTTAGGCTGTCAAGCTTCTATACGTGCTGCAGTGCCATCAGAACACCATGAAGGGTTTAAACTGTTTGCTTTTGTGCTTTTGGTTTTCATGCTTTACAGAGGTGGGTGAAGTTTTCCACTCAGAATCATTTTTTGATATTAGAACTTCTACCAATCCTAGTTCAATAGCTTGAGATTTTTGACAAAAGTTAGTATCACACAATTGATTTAAGTCACCTCCTGTGGGCATGAAGTAAGTGGGTCTCCTTCTATAGCATTGTGACTAGAGCATTGATCTGTGTCTCTATGTGAAACTCCAAATGTAAACATTTTGGAGATTTTAAATAATAATTTCCAATTTTTTTTCTATGAGTTCTTCGTTGTTGTTGTTCATCTGTTTTTCTTTTTCTGAAGGATCAAAGTAATTCAGCATAAACTGCTCTGCTACTAAGACAGCAGAAATGTCACCCTTTTATAGACAACAACCTTATTTTGTGCTTAGTTTCCAGTTCTGCTAGGTACCATATGCTTTAAACCCCTGAAGTCTGAAAGGAGTTCAGGAGTAGCTTCTGGCTGGTGTGTCTATAAATATACTTGGAGACAGAAGTCCACTGTACAGTATAATTTTCTGGGAATAGAGTCCATCTTACTGTCTTCCTGAGACTAATGCTGAATCCTCAAACTCAGACACAGAGAAGATATACCATTTACAAAATTGCTGGAGATATTTTACATACCATTTATTCCTTGAGAGATGCTTGCTGACAGAAATTAGACTTAAACCCACATGACTGTATAAGTCCATACACAGAGGGCATTTCTGGAAACACAACTTTTCACATAGATATATGCAGTAGAAACTCCCTTTCCTTTTCATTTTCCTTACTGCTCTAAACCAGTATTTGTCATGATCAAACTGCAGTCCTCAGTACCACCCATGCCATTCTCTCTGAACCACAGTTTGTCTTGTCCAGCTTGCTTTGTTGTTTCCACTGCAAACCCTTTCCCTCGGCCTTGTATGACTGTGGGAGACTGTCCAATTTTCACTCAACTCGTGCTTTATGGCTTTCTTTTTGCAAAACACTTCCTCTGTACAGAATGAAGGGCTATTGCTTTTCTTCTCCTCCTTATCACATCTTTCTCTTAGTCCAATGGCTATCTGCTATCTGTTCCAGGAGCAATGTAATGTATCCTGCAAGGTCCTTGAGAGGCATTAAAATAGACATCAATAACACAACCCCCTTTCAAATCAACAGCAACTGAAAGAAGGAGCATATACATAAGGGAATCCCACAAATAGCACAAGGAGTTGGTCATGAATGGTTGCCATGCTCTCAAACTGCATTTTCAACAAACAAATGATTTTATAACTTATCTCTACATGTGTCAGACTAATGTGCTTGAATTATATGTGATAGGTTACATCGTATTACTTGTGTATACAAGATATCATCTCATACAGGTTGAATAAGCAAAGAATACTGTGAGATATTTACATCTCATGTAGACTCTATGTATATCATATGTGAAGTTGATTCTATTATTGGTATAAATTTAGGCCCTAGCCCCCCATGTATACCTGTGTCCTTAAAACTTTGGCATGCCTTTGAAAGACAAGGACCTGAAGTGTCTTGAAGTCACTGCCTCAAGCTGCACATATATGCCATGCAGTGAAAGTGAATTGGTGCAATATACTCCATGCCTCTGCCTACATGGCATAGACACACTTGATTCACTGATCCCATCCACCTGTGGGGGCTAAAAGTGGGGAGGAGTCAGGAGTTCCTTGTGGCCTACTGAACACAGGATTATAAGACACCAGGACTGAAAGATGTGTTGCTGAGAACAACTGTCCCCCTTCCTTATTTTAAACGGGGTTAGGTTGCAAGCAAATCTGCATGCACTTCCAAAGAAGACACAAGTTTGTGCAATGAATGTAATATTTACAGCTGCAAAGGAAGACAAATGACATAAACAGGATCCTTCCCTTGAATCAGACTACTGTTTGAGTAATTTTTCTTCCTTTCCATTCTCCAAGTCACTCTCAGTCTCTTTTAGCTTCCTTCTTTCTGTCTCACTCTCCCTTCTCGCTTTCTCAGGTGGAAAATAGGATGTGGCCCCCTCAGTGTGTCTGTCAAACATTTTGGCTCTTCAGATAATCTTTGACCGGACCTGACTGTGTTTCTTTCAGTGAAGCAGAGGATTGGTTTCCAGTTAAGCCTTTGGAATCCCAGTGCTCAGGAAGAATAACTCCAAGCACTGCATTTGGGAAAGCTTTATTAACTACTTGAAAGTGAAAGAAAGGTAATAATTGCATTTAAACAATCAACCAAAGCAAAGCTCACCTCTGGGTTTATAAATTTGCAGGGAAGACATAATTACAAGGGGCCTGTGTTGCTACATTGCTTTTGCTTTGAAAACCAGATTGCCACCCCACTCCCACTGGATGGATAATTGGGTCCTCACAGGTCTCTTGAATCAAAGTAGTGTTGCAGTAAAACTTTATTTCTCCAGTGCTCATTAAAAGAGAAGCTGAATGGAAAACTCCCACTTTGGGGATGGGATTAGATAGCCCTAGATTATTCCTCCTCCCATGCCCTTTCAAGGTTTTTTGTTTCTAAATCTGCTCACCAAGAAAAAGTAAATTGCCAGAAGTGAGATTAGTGAAGAATATTGTCCCAAGGACAATAAGGCTTTATTGCAAGGCTGGTATGAGATCCCTGCTTCAAAAAACCACAAGACTTGGAGGTGTGTGAGCCCTTAATTGCCTACCTCTGATAAACTGGCAGTGGNGAAAAAAGAGAAGAAAAAAAAAAAAAAAAAAAAAGAAAAAAAAAAAAAAAAAAAAAAAGAAAAAAAAAAGAAAACCCCCATTCAGCTGTGAATTAGCCTGGATCAAGTCCACTAGCTAATCAGAATTTAATGAGGATGCTGCTGGTCTTAACATATTCAAAATGTTCAAAACTGCTCTGGCTTCAAGTTTATGCAGTTAGTAATTCCTCTACGCTCTCACTTCTGCACACCGGCTGTCATGAATCTTTAGAGAACATAATTATATCTGGGACAGGCATGGTAGGGAGAGTGGGAGAGTATGTACCTCAGAAAGAGTGAAAACATAAGGCAAACAGTTATTCTGCTAATTCTCTCCCATACTATCCAAATTGTCTGCATCTCAGCTGCTGGAACAATTATCCCAAATGGCACATTGTTAATCAGACCCATAAAACTTGGATATATAGCTGGATTTCTAGTACTGTATCACAGTCAGCCTTTATGTGCCCTTGCTGTCAAGGAATCCACAGGATAGTTGTGTGTGAAGGCCCCAGGGTTCAAGAATCACAGGTCTCACTGTTGGCAGCCACAACTGCCATTTGCTGCTCAAAGTCACTATAGCCACTGTGCCAGAGAACTCAAAGTGTGACATTAGCAGATGCTTTGGCTTTTGTTGGCTATACTGAAGTTAATGAGTTAGCTCACTGCAGTAGCTACATCATTGAAAGCTATGCCTTTGTGCGTGCAGTGGGCTCCAGAGGGAAACAGGCACTGGCAGGTATCCTTTTGATCCACAGTCCTCATTCCCATCCTACTTCTTTAAACTAGATGCTATAAAGGCACCAAATTTATATTTAAAAAAAAAATCTCAAAGAACAAGAACTCAAGACTTAATACCTTCTAATTATGGGCTTGAGTTGGGATGTGGGACTGACCACATGAGGCTGTAAAAGCTTTTACATAAACCTTTGTGGTTTCTTTAAAAAACAGAGAAGTTTCTATCCAGAAGGCAGCATGTGAACCTCATATGGTGAGAAAAAAAGTACCACATCTTCTGTTGGCCAGCATGATTAGGGTTTGATCAGACACTGCTGATCAGCAAAGACGCTGTTGAGTGCAGTCACATTAGGTCATGTACCCACTGCCTTGTGCTCAAAGTTTAGTTTATTCCCACCCTACCCGCCACAGGCTTATTAATCTTACAAACTGTCTATAAGACTGTGAATTTTGTATACTGTGAAGAATGTGTTATACACACCTGATCCATCTTACCCTGATTTTATACTGCTGTTGAGTTCAGTGGAACAGCTCATGATTTGCAGCAATGTGAATGAAAGGAAGATCAGCTGCAGGAGACCATGAGTGTCTTTCTAACACAAAAAGACTTTTCTTCAGTATTGTGCAAAATTTGCGTTAACCAAGCTTCCTGTCTGCCTTTGTAGAACAACTATTCAAGACAGCAGAGAAATTATGAATTTACTATCATATGTCATTAATAACTCTTGAGGGGCGGTGTTGGTGGTTTTTTGGAGGTGGTGGGGTTTTGTTGTTGGTGGTGGTGGTTTTTTATTTAGACAGAATATTTTCATGACTTTTGGTGCTGTGGCCTCGCAAAATGCAACACTGCTATTGATTGAGAGAAAGTAATATGTTGAGGCAGGATATTTTTCATTCCAGGTTGGAACCATATGTAAAATATACACTAAATGAAACTGATTCTAAGTATTTTTACCGTTGACATTCATGGTATCCGTTATGTAGTTAGAAGATTTTTGCAATTATATCAGACAGAGAGATAAATCAACAACCCAAATCTCTTTTTCCCACCCCCTAAAAACTAGAGAAATAATATCAGGATTGGAGCAACTCAGTTTTTTATTTGTAAAGCATTAATGTCTGGTGTTAATGAAGGCAGTATTTATTTTGACAGAGATATTTGAAAAATCAAAACTTGCTCAGTAATTAAAAATTGTCTCTGTTAAACAATTTTTATGGCCATTAAGATTTTTAATCAAAAGTCACTTTTAATCAAATAGCCATTGTCCAAAAGAGAACTTCAAGTCAATATCCCATTATGGTCTCTCTGAAAAAGACACTGTCTTCAAAGAATATTTATGTAACCATGGTCCAATACTAAAGAAATGCAATATAAAAGCAATTTGATATTATTTGATCCCATCACAAATAATACCTTAGAGTAGCAAGGTAACTGAGAAGAGGGTAGGCAGCATATATTTTATGCTTTGAAGTATAAGATTTTTAGAAACTCTGCAAAATTCTTGTAAAACCTGGATTGTTTATGTAATACTTCTATTCTAGCTATAAATGTTCATCAGGTTTAATCTCCTACATGCTGGAATACCAGCATTTCTCCTGCTAGATAGTTACAGCTTCATTTTTTGAGTTTTGACGTAGCTGATTATTCAGTTTTCATCCTTTTTATTCTTACTAAGAGGTGCAGCTTATCTAAGAATCTACATAATAGGAACAGTTTGTGACTAGATATTAAAAGAAAATATGTTCATGCAATCTTAATATATCAGGACCTTTCTAAAACAGCACATAGTTCATGTACCATTTAGAAGCAATACCAGCAAGAAGTGATTGTATCTGGTAATTGAGCTTTGATAAAGAGGCCTAAGTAAGCCCAGCCAGATATGACATATTTGTGTTTAAGAATACTCAAGTATTCCATCTGGATGAAAAATTCTAACTGAAGCATTTAGACATTTCCAGAATATTTTTTGACATTTTCAAAATGAAATGTTTTGATTTTTCTGAATCAATCTTTTATCCGCTTTTTATTCTATATGTGACTTTGTCATTTTGACATTTTGTTTCAGTTCAAGACAAACCCAAATATTAAAACATCCCAGCAGTAAGAAATTCCAGTTTTGGACCATGTCTGCTTCTGATAATGAATGACATGTAAATTTGTTCAAGATGTTATGAATCTAAAAAGCTGCTCATATTTTATCCAGATTACAAGGGAAAATTTGCCAATGACTTTAAAAGTCTTTTGCAAGATAATATAGAATCCTTTTGTTACAGAGTAACCTGCCAGAATAGAAAATATATAATACATAATATATACAATAATGTACAGTACATTTATAGAAGCTTTAAGTAACAGCCATAAAATAAAATTTAGAAGATGAACTATTCAGGCAGTACTGGGTGATAGTAAGGCCCAGTGCTTATATTATAGCCAGAAACATTAGTAATATTTGTAGAAGGTCAGTGTGTATTTCCAGATCTAAATTATTATCACATCAATTTAGTTATAGAAGGCTTAAACTTTTCTATGTGTTGCCCATTTCAGGCTTGATTCTTGTGGCTTTCTGCAGATGTCCTGTTTACTTGGAGACAGATACACGAGAAGGATGGATGGGGACAATGCAAAGCCATCACTAGAAGCATTGGACCTTACTCCATTTTTATTTGCCCCAGCACACAGGATTAATTTCCACTGGAGCCAGTGAAACAGATTTAGCTCCCAGTATGGCTTTTTGCATCTGTCCTGTGCACGGAGGTGCCACTAGCCACCCTAGCTGAGAATTTGCAGTGTACAGCTGGGTGTCCTGTCATGAAAGAAAGAGGAACAGTTGGGACACTATCATTTCAGCTGTTTTGAGCTACAGACTGGAAAAACTGGAGCTGTATGAAAAATCAGTGTATCAAAGCAGCCACAGGGCTGCTGTCACTGTTTGCAGGGGACTGCCTCAGCCTGGAGTCTGTGACATGAAAAAGGTAGTGCAAAGAATGCTTGAACTCCTGGGAGGTGCAGGAGGTAATTTAATATCACCCCATTGCCATAGAATAAACGGGAATGAGGGGGAAAAGAGGCCCACAGTTTACAATAGACTCAGTAATACTGCATGCATTTTGAGCAGGCGCGAAAGAACAGCACAACAAATGCTTCTAGAAGGTTCCTGAAAAGCAGCCTTTCTGCTTAGATAGTTTTTCAAGGACTTGGTATGCAGGACTGAAACAACATTTTAAAAGGGAAATTTCCAAGTCACGAACTTCTTCTTTGAAGGAGTTCCCAGTTCCTTCAAAACTGAGAAAGGGTTTGTGTTCATTTCAAGTTTTGGGTGAAAATTTGGGTCAAGTTTCAAGATGGTTTCTCGACCTCTAATTACTATTATTAGCACTCCTAAATGGACTCTTTAGAAAATCCCTTGACTAAGGAGGGCTGGAGTGAGCTAATGAGTATGAGAGTGAGAAGAAGGTCCTTGTTTGAATTTTAAATACTCCGGCTCACTAATTGGGGACTGTGGAGAATGCTTCTTTTGGTATGGAGGGAGTTCAGGGGCAGGTGGGAATAAGAACAATATTTTTTAGACCTGTCACTTTAAAATATACCCAAGGCTGCTTTGACATGGCACCAAATGAATTTTTAAACAACAATGAGTAACCTTATCCTTCCTTTAGGCAATTGCAGGACATACTTGTTTTTGTTTTTAAAAAATGATCTGGGCAAGGTTTTCCAAGATCTCATAGATTTAATGAAGAATAACATTCTTTGATGATCCTGGCAACGGGCATCTTTTCTTTTCCAAATAAAAATGAAGAGGCAGAGAGCCTTGTGCCTACAAGTCTGTTATATGTTAGACCAGCAGAGATCCCGCTGACAGTACAGTTCCAACTGGACACTCTTCCTGTCTCATATTTTTGTTTTACATTTTTAAAAAATAAATTAATTTATTTACATTTTACTCATCACTGCATGTATCATTGTTACCCTCAGGACAAATCCTGGGGTTTTTTTCTCAACATGAAGACTTTTTTTTTTTGGCAACAGAAATTTGTTTTGGTGATCACCACCTAAACACAGTTGACACAAACTCTATTTCTTTTCTGCTAAAAAATAAAGATAGGGAATGCACTTACAAATACATATATTTGTTATTTTTGTCTACAGGACTTGGAAAATGCTAATGTAAAAATTTATGAGTCCCTCATGAGCTTAGAAATTACGTGAAGTCATGCATAGGCCCATGAAAACTCTGCAGATTGGGCTGTACCTAGTATTTCAGAAAGCAATTACACATTATGAACTACAGAGAATAAAGAATCTCCAGTAACGTTTTCTTCTTTCTATAAGCCAAGGAATCCAATAAATTGAAATGTTTCATTTTGACTGATTTTTGGCCAATTAAATTTTCTTTTACAATTCCACATATATAGTAAATTTCATCCATGTGAAGCTATGCAAAGTTTAAGATATATTTAATGTCAACCCAAACTTTCCCTGGTGTATAATGTTTTTGCTTCCCAGCTGTAGAGCCAATCGAATCCCACAGTTCCATGGTGATAGATTAGCTGGGTATTGATGTCTGACTTGAACTAAATTGCACACTCTTTTCCCACCTTACACGTATGCCTCTGAAATCATAATTGTTATTCTACTGACGACATAAAGAAAACCTTATTTATATTTGAAAAATTTGCTTCTGTCTATTGCAATGCTTTACCATCAACACAAGGCAATTTTGCTCATCCTTTTGTGTTTATAGAGGCTGGTGAAAGTCTGTTGAAGGTTTTGCATCATGATTTTACAAAATAGTACTTATCGGATTACGATTTCCAATATTCAGGTGGTCAGAGCCTTTTTGCCCTCCTGGATGCTTCAGGGCAGACGCAAGAAAGAGACAGAGCCTTCAAGGTTCAGTTTTTCCTCCAAGGTCTATCATGGTGTTTATTCTTTCCTTCTTATCTCATAGTTCACTCTGTCCTCAGAGAGGACTGTTCTGTACACCAGCAATTAGGGAACCCCTTACCCCTGAAAGCTTGTCCCCTTAT
>VWYP01000784.1:0-86998 GCA_013400435.1 Pycnonotus jocosus | reverse complement strand
AGAGCGTCATAACACCTAAGTTAGGAGCTAATAGGAAAAAAAGTGCTATCTAGCCACCCTTTCAACCTGGACCTCTGTTTAGTAAAGAACACATCCAGAAGGTTGACATGAAAAAAAGAAAAAAAATAGTAACTGGGCATACAGATAGCAGTGCTCTGTCCCTGTCAAAGTTCACGCACCCAAGATCTTTTCATCCATTTACTCTTTCATGCAAAATTGCAAATAATCTCCGGAACATGGAACAGAACAAACAGAACTTTTACAGTTACTAAAACCAGTTCTGAAAATTCATTTTTCATCTACATAAAACATTCCATTCCTTTTTTGACTCTCACTCAATTCCTGCTTTCCTTGACTTATTATGGTGGAGTTCCCAGTCTAACCACACATGCTGTTGCTATTTCTTTTCATCAGTTTTGAATTTGCTTCCTTGAATTGCCATGAATGTGCCCTTGTTGCACTACTCTCTCTGAAACCTTTTTTTTTTACAGTTTTATGGCAGCTTTTCCCCTCTTGTCTAAGGAAACAATTCTAGCCTTTCCATTTTAATTTCTTTTACTTGCATGAGTAATTTTTTCCACAAGATAACTAGCTCAAAGAATTATTCTAAATGATACAGCATCATATGTTTCTATAAAGACTTTTAATATTTTCCATATGATACTTCACCCTTATATATTCTAGCATATAACTTACATTTTAGAACACAGCTGCACACTAAACTGCCTACACTGACATCTTGATGTCCCTAGACCAACACAAGCTATTAATACATTATCGAATGCAGCTACACCTTGTTATAGTTCTCTCAAGAATAGGAAATATTCAGTATTTGATCAGATTCACTAATTAATCCATTCATGCCTATATTTCTTGCATGTTTTGTCTTCATCTCCTCAGAAATTAAATTTTACCACTTAGTATGGTACAACCACACTCTGCCTGTTGGTCTCTGTCATTGAATTCAATTGAAAAAACATAATGTCAACTTGTTATGATGAATACACACCCATTAGGAAGTGTAAATGGAAAGGGAAGGGGCAGTCAATTAATCCTTCTCTATGTGTAGGCTGAAAATGTTTAATTAAAAGCAGAAATCTGCTATGGAATAAAGCTGCTCCAGAAAACAGAATAGCTAAATCCCAGAAGTAATAGAACTGTGTTCCTTGTACACTGGAAACACACAGAGTAGGAGGACTCGAGGGATAAAAGAATGGTTTGTGCCACTCTGGAACTGTTCAATCGTCAAAGAAATTCCTCAGGAGCCATTACAATTGTGTTTGCTGACCCTCTTCCACAGGGCAACTAAACAAAGAATCAGGCTAATAAATTATGTAAAGCATATTCAGCTGAAAATTCATGTTCAAAGATACAGGGAAAACACAAACATTCAATGGAAAATGGTGAATGACATGAAATCCACTACAAAGAGGGAAGACCCACTTGTTCCTCAGCTGCTATTACCCGACAAAAATCTTTGGCGAAGGGGTTTTGATCTCATACCTAGGAAGTATGAAATATGGCTCGAGTTCAGAAAAAGTGAAACAGAAGGAACTAGTGCCAACTCTACCCTTCGGAGCCCTGGAGCACCGTGCAATAAATGTCTTGTACAAAGAGCAAAATGACTTGCCCTCCCTGCTACATTGATAGATGGAGAACAACAAGAGTTCTGGGCTGAACTGGGAAATAACTGTGTGTATTATTGCAGCAGCTGGTTTTGTTAAAGTTTGAGGAAAGGCTTAGAAAAAAGTGAAGGATTTTTTTGTCTGACTTCAGCTGCTAATGGCAGTTTTCACAAAATCCCCATTGCCAAGAGCCAGAGTTTTGACAGAGGATGCACCAATTCTGGCTAGAATAAAAACTCTATGGAGCCTTTAGGCATCACTCTTATAACCATCAATACTATTTTAACATGCTCTCAAAACCAGAAATAAAAGTTTTGTTTACAACTGATTTTTGTAACTATACCACAGTCAATACAAGACAGTGCCCCCAAATTCTGTATATTTAGAATAGCTGTCATACATGAGAATTTTCTAAACCCTCTGTGAAGGATGAAGTGCCTGATATGTCCCTGACCTACCAGAAGAATTGTAAACATCTAGGGGAAAGATGTGTAAAAGAAAATTATTCAGTCGGGATCCTACGGGATCCATACATGCCATTACAGATCCATAAATGCCATTAAACTTAGTAAAACAAAAAGCTCAAGCTGCTCCCCTTCAGGACACCATGTGTGCTGCTATGGATTCAAGTCCATGACACAGAATTAGATGAACAGCAAAAACTTTTGGAAGCACATTGCTTGACTAGGTTGCTAAAACCACAGTCTACTTCTGGTATTTTTCTTGTGAAGTGGTTAGTCAGCTGACATACAGATAAGCAGAACACAAATTAATTAATCAAACTACTGAAAAATATAAATGTAAGACAAACATGTGTAAGGTGCCCAAGAAGATAATCTGAAGAGAATGCACTCAGATTAATGTCTAAAGAGGATACAAGACCATGTTCTATTTTACTTGAGCTACTCAATTAAAATTTGGACTACTCTAAAATCATAAGTAGGCAAGACAACAGGCTTAGTTACAAGCAAGCTGGTACTTTGGTCCTGTGCTCCATTTTATTACTCTACCATAAATACTGAAATATCTTCTCTTTCCTAGGGCTCACCCAATCAGGTTTGTGATGCCCTGTGACTTCAGCTTCTTGTGCCATGATTTGTTTCTGTTCATACACCCCAACAACCTTCTTGCTTATTTCTCCCCGCATTTTTCCTCATTAATGGAGACTGAGCAGTCTGTTTTCAAGGAAATGTTACTGATACAGGCCTGGAACTGACCAAAATGAGGCCATTTATTTCAAAACATAAATCTGAACAAATCATAAAATTTAGCTTTACAAGAATTTTTTCCAATACATTTGACCAGATGTGGTCCTAAGCAGCACAAGCCAAGAAGAGATTTTGATTTTCAGATCCATCTCTGGTAAATTATTTGTTGCACTCATTTCCCTCAAACTAGCATCAAACCCAGAGAGGATCTCCAAAAGCAAAGTAAAAACCACAAAAGCCATGCACAAGATAAGCAACCCCCAGTTCAGTTGCTGAACAATTACTGTTGCAATAACCAAAGAGAGGAATACAGATTTGAGAACAATAACATTGAGGTCTCAAGAGATGAAGATGAAGAAAATGTCAGTAAGTGTGTTAGACTCATTCTCTTCATGCAGGGAAGCATCCACATTTGTTCTTGGCTTTTCATTACTCATATCCTCTGATGTGTACCCATCCAAGCAGATTTTTTTTTTCTGAAGACACTATGCCATTTATTAATGGAAAAGCAGAGACTTAGTAAGTGAGGTTTCACTGCTTCCTGAATCTTCCTGAATTGTCATCTTTGCAGATACAATATTCTTTGAGAAAAAAAAAAAAAAAGGAAATAGAGTAAAAATAACAGCTTCAAGGACAATGGACTGAAGCTATTGCATTGCCTTGATTTGCTGAAAAAATTTTGATGAATCATTAGTAGCTTTAAATTTTTTTTCAGTGTGACTGGTAATTAGGTAGATTGAACAGCAAAATGGATTTATAGCTGTTCATCAGGGACCAGACATCTAGCACAAGACTATCCCTTTGTGTAAGCTGTTATAGAGTAATAAAAGCACTTGAGGAACACAGGTGATGCTAAGAGAATGGTTCCAAAGAAACTGGAATGTTGCCATTTCCACACATTTGGGGTGGCACTCAAACAAACTTAGTTAATCCAATGGAGTCAAATAAACAGTTAGAGGTGGGTTTGGATCTTCAATAATTTAGGGGTTTTGTTGCAGAGATTCTTAGAGAAAGAAAATTATGTACAGATTACTGAAAATTATTTGTCACTGAAAATTATGTTAATCTAATCACACTTCTGTACTGCAGATTAAAACAGTTTCTTGAAAAATACAAAAGGAAACTTACAGCAGAATGGATGTCTCAGTCCCTAATCACACTTCTGTGCTCTGCAGAAGGATGGTTGGGAAATGTTTTCTTGGTAATTCTTTCCATTCAACCTGCCACTGTTAATTGAAGGACACGCTATTGCACTATGTCTCTCCTCCTGGCAGCCTGCACAGTAATTGCACACAGTAGCTAGAGACAAGTGGAATAAAAATTCTGGAATTGTGAATAGGAAAGATAAACAATTTGTAAATTAATCTCTTCTTCTCATGGTAACAAACAACTGAAATATTTATGAAAAAAGAAAAAGCAGTTTTATACCAGTTCTGCTTCTCTGCATGCTGAATAATGTCAACCTATTATGAAAGGTTTTGTACTATTCAAATAGTAAATGAGCTCCAGCTCCTTCCTGGAGTTCATTATTATATAAACTTGACTTTTATGGGGGTCCAACAGAAAATAAAAGGATTTTTGAGGAAGAGATGCCAAAGTCATCTGGAGATTAGTGTGCTTTATTCCCCTGCTCCTATTGTACATGACACTGAAGAAGAAACTGCTAGATCAATCCCAAAATGTGGTTTGTTAGTGAGATTGGACTGGTTACAGTGTGTAGCATGCAAGTCATAACTGAGAGAGGAAAAAGAAATACACAGCCCACAGAATGTGGACACAGAAACTGTTTTTTCCTTACTATAAAAGTCAATCCTATTATTTCCATGACAGCTGCTATTTTTTCTTTTGTTTTCCTGAGCCAAATCTTCAGAAAGATCATACTACTGATGTTTAACTGCAGGCAACATCTATTATATTTTTTTTTAGTGGAAAAAGAGTTCTTGTTAAAATGCAGGAACATTTTCTCACTTCAGCATCTAGATAATTAATATATGTGAGGTGCAGACTTCTTCAGAAAAGCCAGGTCTGATAGTCAAAAACAAAAGTCCTTTGTAGAGACTACATAGGAGTGTTACTCATAGTGTATACCAGGAGTTATGCCCTCCTTTCCCAAAACCACTAAAGGAGATATTAAAGGAGTGTTCCTAACTCAAGCAGTGGGGCTAATGTTCTGAAGTCATAGTTAAATCACAGTGGCATAAATAAGGCACTTTGAACCATTGGACATGTACAATTAATGAACTCTCATTAATTAGATTTGCAAAGTTGTTACATGTATAAATAACTGCATATTCACTGTGAGACTGATGGCAAGCAACACTGAACAACTGGACCAATCAGCCCTATCTGGAACTCCTAAAAATCTACAAATTAGGTGATAATTCAACTGTTATTTTTATTTATTTTAATTGATGATTTTCTAAATACAAAATTTCAGAGCAAGGTTGGAACTGAGATCAATGTATTCCCAGTCACACCAGATTTTTTTTCCAAACACATTTTTAGAGCTCTTATTTAAATAAAGGAAAACCTCAACGACAGGATTTAATCAGGAGAAACTATTTCACAGTATAAAATATATCTCATCACTAGGACTTCTTTTTCCCCTACCACTAGGATTCTTTTTGTTTTTTCCCAAAAAAAAATGTTTTGGCTAGAATTTTTCAGCTCCACTTTCCCCAGTTATGGTTCCCTTTTATCCAAGTGTCACTTCCTCACCCTCCCTGGAATTTCCATGTAACAAATCCAAATCTGGTTCCAGATGTTCTATATGGGAAAGTGGGTGCAAGAAACAGATGGATTAATAGTCCTAATGTGCAACAACATGGATAGAGGTTCTGAAACTAACACGAACTTTGTGCAAACAAGCAAAGAAGACAGAGGCATACTCACATTAAAACTAAGGAATAGCCATTTTGATCTTTCTAACAAAAGAGAAAACTGAAGAGCTATGCCCTGCAGGTGCCATGTGTGTTCTCCTAACAGCTGTCCATTTAGACTCAGATCCAGCTCACTTGTGAAAAGCTGCTGTTTCAGTCAGTTCCCAATAAAACCACAATACATCCTTTACATGATGGGATGCACAAGAAACATTCCCATTACCCACTTAATTTCCTTGAACACAGGGGTTTCTGCTTCCCACATCTAAATTGATCCTGGTTTAGAAATTCTGGAGAAACCACAGAGAAAATTGCACTTTGTGTATTTTTTTATGCAGTTATACATTTGCTGGCATGATAAAGGACTGTTTTGCAAGAGGGCAGAATTTAACTCCAGGGTAATGGGACACACTATCCTGGCAGCCTGAGACAGAGCCAGTGCCTGGAGAACATGGCATTTCAGCATGAAGTGCATGATAGTTCTTACTCATTTTCCCAACCTGAAGCCTACATGAAAAGGAATAACCAGAGATAAGAGGTTTGTACTTAGCAAATATACAATATAATATATATTTTAAAGCAAGTTATTTTAGATATTTTCCAACTAATATGGCCCCCTCTGTGAGCACCAACCTCAGACATTCAGCATTGTGTCAAAGGTTATTTATGCTGAAGCAGAAGTCCATAAAGATAAGACATCTTTAAGTACTTTATAAAAAGTTTTTGAATGACAGGATCCTGAATTCAATCTATTAGTACACTAAAGATGCAGTCTCAAAGATATTAAATGTAATTTATGTCTCAACTGGAATAAATTTTAAAAATTGTTAGAGTATGTTAATTCAGTATTTTAACCAATTAAAGCAAGAACTATACAAAGTGAGGAGGAGGAACAATTTCAATAGATACAGGATATGATTTGCAGTGCCATGAAGCAGTAAAAAACTTTCTGCATTTCCAAAGTTAGGACCACCAACAGAAGAACCACATGGGATGCAAGTTAGGCACTTACAGAGCAACTAACATATTAATACATTCTCATACAGGAACTAATCAGATACACAAATAAAATGAGAGATTTGTGAAGATCAGACCACAGACAATAGGCTTATTTACCAAGAATGACAAAGCACTTTAGAAGACAGCACACTGATAAATAAATAAACACAGCCATGGGGATTCTCTGACTCTTGGCATCTGGTGGTTGTTCTTAAGAGATAAGATGCAGTTCTATAAATCCCTCACAATACTTGAATGCAGCTACTGGCAGGAGCAGAGGGATTCAGAACATGACCCAATGTTGAAGAACAGCTTTGTAAATCTACAGAGTCCTTTTATCACCTTTTCCCACACCAGCACGAGGTACAGGATTGTAGTGTTATGCATAGATTTAAAACCCTTTTTAGTGTCACTCAGAGGTCTTTCGCACTGGCTCTGAGGCATTTTACCAATTCTGTCTTGAAGAGCTGCACAGAAAATAACCTCAAAATCAATTTGGACCTCCCTTTCTACTGCCAGGGTAATTCACAAAACAATATTACAGCACCAAAAAACCTAAAGACCACCCCAATTTTACAACCCTGCCACTTCCCCCTTCTCCTCAAGACCCCCTCAATATTTGATGGCATATACAATTATGAGATCAGACAAGACACATGAAGGATTCATAAAATGAATGTAACATGTCTTACATAGCAGTATGAAGCCATTCAGTAAAAGCAGATGTATCAACAACATAAATGCAGCTGTTCGAAAAATAAGACAGATTTTTCTCATTTCTGACCTGTAAGCTTTACCTGCCAAAAGATAAGAGTTTGTAAAGCACCAAAGGAACTAAAGGATAGTGCTGATCAAGAGAGTGGCAAAAGAAAAGGACAGATGGAGGCTTCCAAGTCCTGAGCATGAACAAGACTGTAAGTGGAAAAACTAGAGAATCAGTAGACTTTTCTCAAAACCAAGATAAAGCTGTGAGCAGCACAGCATCACAGATACACATTAAAGACCCCTTAATACAACTTTTCTGCATTAACAAGATTCAGACGAACCTCAGCAAAAGTTTTTTTTCTGTTAGTGAAACTTCAATTCAAAGCAATTGGAAAAAACACTGTGGTTTCTAGAGCTATTAATCTAACCAAATGTGGGCAGATCCTGCTGATTATAGAATGATTTAACTGAAATGAATTTCTATAATCGAAAATAAACTAGGCTAGAGAGCCCCAGACCAGTCTGAATGAAAGAAAACTTTAAAAACATCAATTATTTCTTGCAGCATAGTTAAACATTAATGCATCCTCTTTATACTCCTTCCAGTCAATCACTTTAAAAATGTCAAAAGATGGGGTGAGAAAGGAAACAAAGTGTAATGTCTGGCTAACTTCCCCCCTGTGTTACATCCAAACACTGAAAAGGCCTAAATAATTTACACAGATGTAAGAGGACAAAACCATGCAGAAATGCGTAGCAAAATCCAGGTTTAGGTCAGACTTCAGCCCCTCTTTGTGCTGTCCTGCTGGAGCAAGCTTTAAGGGCAGGTGCTTAAAGCAGTTCAGTGGCCCAAAGAGAAAGAGCCACCTTTCCACCAGCCCACAGGAATCACAGGGGAAGTAAACGAAAGCAATACTAGAAATTGAATACTAGAAACCAACAGACCTCTCCTAGCGCACGAGTGAAGCCTCTCCTCACAGCTCAACCTCCTGCACTGCATTGCACTGCACTGCTGAAAGTCCTGAAAGAAGATGGGAAACAGCCCTCCCCAGCTGAACCCTATCCAGCCTGACCTCCAAAGGCACCTGCTTGCTGTCTTTGCCAACATTTTAGAGATTCTTTCTGTGTTCAGACTAGGGTAGTTTCCCCTCTTCTCCCATCTTCCTAACCCAAGGCTGCTCATCCTGGGAGTTCCCAAGAGAGGGAGAAGAATGAGGGGTTTAAGGAGGTCAGTGCAGGATTCTCTCCAGAATTACCTGTTAGGAGGTGTCATACAACCCCTACACTTCAGAAACCCTGACAGTTTCTGAGAGATGTTTGTAATCTGCTCAGCCTACTTCAGCTTGCTGGTTACATCACATTTGCAGGAGACAGCATCTTCAAAGCATTCCTTACCCTGTGAGCTATTTGGCAAAAGGAGAATGATGACAACCCTTCTTCCTCTGGCTAGTCTGAGAAACCTCTGTTTCCTTTGCTTTTTGGATGTTCTGACCAAAATAATAATGAAAAGTATATTTTAATTGCTCCAAAGCTCTTTTCTTTCACCTGCAATATCTGGGTAAAATCTAAAGTCAATGAAGATATTTAAAAGGCATTTTCAAATATATATGTTTTGTCATATATAATATCTTCTGAATACAAACATTGAACAGATTAGCCTATACTTTCCTAGTTTTCATGTTTGGGACTGTGTGTTCCAGCAATGTTCCCAATAGCAGCCAGGGCTCCTGAAATCCTTCACATGTGGAGCAGCCAGCTTGTCCTTCCCCAGTCAAGTCATAGGAAAGAAGGCGCCCATGACATGAACTTTTTACTACCCCAGCCATCCCTTGCTTTCAGCAAATTCCCTGTATGTACTTCTGAGAAGCATGTGGAGATAGCAGGCACCTCAAGCCAACTCAGATGGTGAGTTTTTTGGTTTAGCCAAGAAAAAAATCTTCAGTTGCAGTCTTCCATTTGTCTCTGGCCCATGGGACAAGCTGCAAAAAGCTCCACAAGGCATTCTGAAGTTGCCTGCAGCAAATAGTCAGGGATGCCCCTGGAATGGAGACTAAAGTACAACATTAGATGAGTTTTATTGCATTTTGCCCCCAACTGCTGCCTTCAGCAGTGCTGACCTCACATAAACCACTACCTTGCCATTTGCTGCCTCACAAAATCAGAGGGGGAAACATCTCCCTGGTGTAGGTCTTTGACTGTAGAAGCATCTCCAGGACTCAACCAATGGTCTCAAATAAAGGAAAATATTATTAAAAAGGTTTGCAGAAATACAAAAAAATGCAAAAAGAAAGAAAGAAATGAAAACTAAAGACATTTGAAAGAGGATAGTAAGAGAATAAGAGCAGTAATAATGTTTATATTAGACCATTAAAACTTCACCTGCAGTGCAGTGGAGAAACTGTTCTCTTTTGTCACAGACTAAAGTTTCTTGAACCAGCTTACATATTCAATTTTCTATGGCCATTTACAACCAATAAACATCCCCTTACCCTGAAGGATCTTCTGAAATAAAAATTATATTTGTTGAGTCTCCACTAACACTGAAAGTGACTGCCTCCTGGATCACACTGAAATTGAAAATTCCTTCAGTTAAAACACTGTAACAGTAAAACAGGGCACATTCTTCTTCAAGTGTCATTTCTGCAAAATGACTTTTTTTCCCCAAACACACAAATGCTTGAGCAATACTCTCATACTGAGCAGTGAGGACAAGCTAGGTTCTTACAGAGATGCAGCTGCTGACTGAGAAAAGAGTCATTATCATCTTTCTGTGTTTCCAATGTCATCTATCATCCTTAATGGTTTCCCTAAAACCATTTTTGTGCAGACATGACCATTAATAACAAGCATCCTCCTAGCCCAGTTTACAAGAATGCAAAACTATTTAACCAAAGATCATTATTATTAATATAGGACAGCACATAGGTGCATAAAATTTGAGCTGAGCTGAGCTTTCTTTGGGCTTTCCATCTTCTCAGTGACATTGTGCCTGAACCAGACAAAGAGGCATTTTATATTAGCTCCTCTTCTATTTCAAGGAGAAAAAATAAGTAGCATTTACATAATGTTATGCTGTCTCATAACAGACATTTAACAGTACATTTTGCAGGATATATTATTCGTTTAAAATTTGATGTTGCAGCCAGTTGTACATACTTTTTCTTGAAATCTTGATTGTGTTTATTATAGTGAAAAATACCTTCCTTTGGGGATTTTGACTTTTTTCTGTGATTTTAATCTAAATTTTTCGAGTCATCTATTTTACACTCTTTGCAAATAACATAGCAAATGTAAAGCTTTCTCTGCTAGAGATTCCAGTGTTTCTCCAATACAGAGACTCCATCTTGCAATAGAATCCATGCAACATGTAGACAACTTAATCATTTTTGTCTCATTCCTTCAATGTCCAAAGTTCACATCTCATACAGGATGACAGGTGTATTACTCTTTTTCTCCATAATCTGTATCTATCTCCACTCTAATACACTTGGTGATATGAGATACAACAAAGCAAATATACACACCTCAATTTGTACCCAGTTCAGCATATTCATTAATCAGAATTCACAGTCATCATAATTATAAAATCTAGTAAATGCTTTGAACAAGATGAATTTAGTTCCTGGTCTACCTGCCTGTCATGATTTAGGCCTAGTTGGAAATTAGGCACCATGCAGCCATTCACTCAACCTCCCTCTCTCCTCCCCACCTCAGTGGATTGGGAAGAAGAATCCAAGTAAAACTTGTAGGTTGAGATAATTGGCAATAAAGTAAAATACAGTGATAATGGTAAATGATAATAATATAGGTAATGAAATGTGAAAAAACAGTGATGCACAAGGCAATTGCTCCCCACCCCCTGACCAATGCCAGACCCCCTTCCAGGACCCAGGCTGGCCGCTCTTCCAGGGAACTGCCCCCAACTGATGCTGGGCACGATGTGGTGTGGAATATCCCACTGGTCAGTTTGGGTCACCTGTCCCAGCTCTGCTCCCTCCCTGTTCCTTTTGTGTACCTCGTCTCTGGCAGAGCATGAGCCAAGGGAAAATATCCTTGACTCAGGATAAACGTGACTAAGAAAAAAACCCAAAACATCCATGTGTTATCAACAACATTCTCATTCTGAATCCAAAGCATGGCACTCTAACAGCTACTGAAAGGAAATTACCTCTACCCTAGCTGAAACCAGGACACTGCCACAAGTCTCCAGGTCAATATTTTGTTCTTGTAATCACACTGGCATTTTCAAAAGTGCATTTTCTCTTCTGCTCTAAAGAAGATTCTAACAAGCAACAGTGAAAACTGAGTATAGATTAAATATCTCCCTTTTACAATATGACTATCCATAAAACTATCCTGTAATTTGTGAACTGCTTCATCATACATGTTTTTAACAGTATCAAACCCTGAACAATGTTGGAATAGAAACAAGTAGAAATTTCCTGGTTTTTGGAACAGCAGGAAAGGGAAGGTATAGCCTTAACACTGCTCCCTGGAAAGCATAGGTATACATCACTCCTTGACACAGAAAAGGGAGGAAACTCCTTGGCATTCTAGACATAAGACCGATTATGAAATAGATCCAATCGCTAGAGGTTAACTGTAAAACCATAGGGGTAAAAAACCAACAGCATGACTTTCAAATGTACAGCATGAGATAGATGAGGTATTAAAACAAAATCCATATTTAAACAATGCTTAAGAGGTTCTGTTGCTTGAAAAGCAGGTGGGTTGCTGTAGAACACAAGACACTAATTGTGGAATATGGATATTTTTGACAGTGAAACTGAAACAGACCCAATCAGAAATAATTAGCTGGGGTTTTTCAATAGAAGAATGCAGAAGTATTGACATGCACTTCAAAAGTAGTAGAATTTGGAAGGAAATTGTCTTTCTGTAGTTGTCTGAATCTCAAGCCCAAAACCTTTAACCTGGAAAATCTTAAGGAAATTAGCAGGTATTTTTGACCTTAGAATTAGAAATCCTGTTCCCATCTGAAAAATGCAGATTCAAGGTCTTGAAGTTCCAAAGAACACTGTCATGAAGATAATACTTGAAAGGCTTCTAGTAATGAATGAGATTACCAATTATTTCAGCTAACTGCCTTAAAAATTCTATTAAAAGATGAAAAGTACTGTCTTCCAAGTAACAAAGATTGCAGTAGGTGAGACAGGATGGTCTCATTGAGAGGCATTAGACCAAGTTCTGTGTCTTCGTTTTAAGTCTGACACTTCTCAAAGCCCAGACTTCTCCAGAAACCTCTATCTCTCTTTCTGACTCTAAACTCCCATCCCTGGGGAACACCACTCAACCTTCTTCCTACAACCTTCAATGAGTTTGTAACCTCACTGTCCTATATTACACAGTGATATAAATATATGTATTTGGCCACATATTCCATAGCATACTGGGGTTTTTTCCATCTTTGTCAAAAGCACTGGATGTGGAATACTGCCAGAGATGAGACATTGGATCAGGTAAACACATTTCTCTGAGGTGAACAAGGAATTTTCTTTGATATATCTCTAATCTCACTTTCTGTTTCAGAGAAAAATACTGGATGCTGCTCTTCCCAAAGCCCTCAGTATTTAACTGATTATAATATTGCACCTAGGTGAAATAACTTTAGAGAAGCAAAAGGAAAATCATAGTCAGAGACTGTTATGCAGGACAATCATGCACAGATGATGTAGAGCCTGTCAAAATGTTCACACCTCCAAAAACTGGATCTGTGTTTAATGGGAGGAATTTCAAATCTGTTTCCTGAATAAGTTAGAGACAATTTCCTTGCTGAGAGAGAACTGAGAGGAGACTGAATGTGCATGATGCATCTAAGTCACTTTCAGAAAAATTATGTTGGCTATGAATTCCATCAGGAAGAGCTCTTTTCTGAGATAAGAGGAATGCTGACTACCTACATTAATGTCTTCAATTTAAAGAGATGTTTGAGGTGTTATTGCTGCAGGTAGCGAGAATTCATGATCACCAATTGTTTGGAAATAAGAATGGCTTCATTTGGGAATGCAGCCCATGCGACAGCACTTGCCATGGATGCATCCTATTTTTCAGCTTATGTTGAAACATTGTACATAATATTGCACAGTTGAAAAAAGAAGCTGTCTTGATGAAACCCTACTAACTTAAAAACACCACAAAATAATGGACTTGCTTTCCCACAGTGTTTGACAATGGAACAATTTCTGTGGAGTTGATTTCTTAGATAGGGTGGATGCTTTCCATTTCCTCAAAAACCATAATGGCTTAATGGTTTAAGCATTATTCATTCCTTTCTGGATTGGGCTGGTAACAGCCTAGTAATGTGAGATCTATTAAGATTCTCAAAAAAAATCCTGGATTTTTGCATTGTTTGAACTCTTAATTATGAATTCATTTGGGCTGAATAATATCCATTATATGTGTGGAGATTTTGATGTGGAAAATCCCATTAATAAAGAATAACATCTGAGACCTTGAAATATGCAGAGAGCTTTTTTTGTAATCCCCAGAGTACAGAAAGCCTTGAATGCTCACCAAAGAGGGTGATGCACGTCTATTCTGTCTCCTAAAAACACTTCCTCTTTCAGATTTACTGTCACTGAGAACACAGAGCAATTTTGATCAAAAGAAGCAGCAGCAGCTGTAAGGGAAAAGTGTTCATCTCTGATTGCCTCATCTGGACTAGAAGGGGGTAGTAGAATAATTTTATTATGCCAGATGCAGTGGAGGGCTTTATTTCATTTAATCTGGAGAACAGAGGAATTTGTCACATAGAGAAAATGAAAATAATCTTGTTCTTCTTACCACCACCCAGGCTTGATGGTTGGCTGAGCTCACAGAAGAAGCTGGAGTTTATGATGACTATTTACTAACTTTCTCCTGCATGACGGTCCTAAGAGAGCTGGTATTTTTTTACACTCTGGAGACATCTTCTGTTGAAAAGTTATTTTTGTTTGGTATTTGCTGGAGAGCATTTATTTTGGGAATGTGAGCTTCTGGGATTTGTGGTAGGCTCAAAGTTTCAACTGTACACCATATTATACTGTTTTTTCCTTAGAACAGACTTAATGTTTATGTTGGAATTTATTAACACTTAGAACATTCTGTATGCTGAAGGCTTTCTTGACTGGCAATGTGCACTGATTACAAAAAGCAGGCACAGATTTTGGGGTCTGAGTGGTTTTTTTTAATTCTATATCCTTTCAGTAATAGAACATGTATAATGCCATGTGTTTGGTTGAGTTTAGTTTTAAGGGTTGTATATTCCATAAATATATTTACAGCATTACTTCAATACTATGGCTCTGGGTGAAGTGCTTTCTGAGCAGGAACTTTGAGCAAAGTAACTAGAGTCATCCATTCTTTATTTTTTGACAAATAGATTTTAAACGTTACTCTTTTGACATGTTAATACATTGGAGCTTCTCAGGAAAAAGGGTAATATCTGCACAGAATGTGAAGCAGTGGAGAATCAAGCCTGATACTTACCAATGAAGGAAGACCAGAAAAGGTATTAAGCCCATTCTCTAAAATACAGAAAAGGAAAAGCAAAAGTTATTAATTCCTCTCCTTCTAAAAGGAGAACAATAAGCTATAATTTGTTTTCAATGGACTGGTAAGGTCATTAACATATATTTGCCAACAATGCAGCCAGGAAATTCGGGTTCAGATCATGTCCCCTCAGGTGGAGTATCCAATGTCATGATACCAGGCTGCTTCCATTCCAAGTCATGAGAGAGGACACAGGGGGTAAGCATGGTAAAGTTAGATGCAAACAGGTATTGTGTGTCTCCAGTCTGAAAGTACACAGAGCAGAAGTACCAGACAAATCAAATCTTGTAAAACATGCTTGACCATATACCAGATATCTGATATCTTTCTGGAAAAAAAATCAGACTTTATGATGATGAGTGTGTAATGACCTTAAATGGCTCTCGGAAGGTAATTACACAACACCAAGTGAAAAGAAGAAATATTTTTGCAGACAGGTTGTCTAAAAGTCAGACTCTTGCCTGAATTCAGCTCTGTCACCCATCAGCAGAAACTCTCTTACTACTCTGTATGTTTCTACTACACATTTCTCCTGATTTCTGTGACCTGACTGTAGGACTAGAAATCAGCACTTGTGACAGAAATGAAATGTAAACCACAGGTAAAAATCTCTTTAACATATAAAAAACCAAAACACCCTCACACGAAACATAGCTAAACATAATTCTTTCTAACTCTTTTTTATATCTCAATTTGCAAGAATAATCCTGCAATGCACTATTATTTTATAGCTGGAATCCTATTTGTTATTATAGCTAATGTCATAGGAGTCACTTCATTTTTTGTATCATTACAGCACTTGCAGTTTGCTCCGTTTTCATATTTTCCAAGGTCATGGAGATGAAGCATGACTGCAGGGGCTTTGTAAATATTTGGGACAGCACCAGGATGAACATTTCATAGACATCCCTGTCAGGGCTTTTGTCATTGATCCTGCTTCCAAATTATTTTTTTAGACCCAGAAAGACAGATCATCTTCTCTCTTCACTCTTTTTCATAGAGATGTCTAATTTCATTCTCTTAGGGCTTCTCTATTAGCATTGACTTCTTCCCATCAGTTATTACAGAACATCTTTATTAAAAAGATGGGAGGGGATTATCAAGCACTGAGAGGCAGTGAGTGCTAACTCAAAGTACAGAAAACTACTACAAAAAATATTTGTGAAATATGCATTCATGGTGCACAGTGTGTTCTGTGCCTGAGGAATTGCATCTACTTTCTCCATTATCTGCACAGAGACCCAAAGCCTATCAGGTCTGCATTAACAATGCAGCAAATCATGCATTAGGGCCTTAAATATCTGAGCTTCCTAACTCTGTTTTAGTCACTAGAGGAGGCAGTCAGTATAAAAGCACTGCCAAATTCCCTGTGTTCTGATAAACAGGGTAAAATTAAGTCATGCTGTTGCTAGCTTCAACTGAAAAGTTAGCATAGGGTTCCTGAAAGCCTTTTCTGCTTGGCACAGGAGAACTGATCACCTTTCCTGAGGAAAAAAAAATCAAAGCAAAACAAAACCCAACCAAACAAAAAAAGATGAAGAGCATCAAAAAAGCATACTGTAATTCAATAATACCATTAGCTTTTCTGTAAAAAGCTATAACTATTACTGCTCATCCATAGCTTATTTATTTTCTTGTGTGGATTTCCATCACTCCATGTAATTTTTTTCATTATAATTGAATGTATTTGTTAGGTATGCAGTTCCCTATACTGGAAAGGGCTTCCTGCTAAGAATAGGACATTAGGAAAGTAACCACATCCTTTCCTGGTTATTCTAAGTGAATAACCCATCTATACCCAATCTACTTCACCGATGCCAAAAAATTTCTTCCTTCCTATTATTTATTCCCCATCTCTCCAGTTTCGTGAACCAGTTGAAGACACTGATGGTGCCAGGGCACGTTCCCCGGCGCGGGCAGAGCCTGTGGTGCAGATCCGTGTTGGCGCTGGGAAAAGGGCGCATTCCAGGGACTGCGGCGCCATCTGCTGCGGGCATGGAGCTGAAAGAAGTAGTTGCGGGCATGGAGTTGAAAGACATAACCTTCTGTGCCCTGTACAACTTTATTTGGGTTTTTTTTTCCTTCCGGGGACAAAGCGCTAGAGCAAAGGTATTCAAACAATGACCACCAGGTTCATGAATGATCGGAGCATCTTCAAGAAAGAAAAAAACCCCAGAACTACCAATTTCTTCAGCTGAGACAATTGAAGTTATTCCATGCTGGGGGTGCTTTTGGTTCCCACTTTCACTTCTGCTGGGAACCTGAATGAAGCCGCTGAAGAAAACTCATTACAGGGTCAGAAAAACTAATGCTTCTGTGCCTCAATGAAAAAGAGAGGAGCTACAGAGGAGTTGTTTAAACAGAGAAACATCAGGCAGAAGGTAATACAAACAAGTGACAAGAAGAGGTGCAGTCCTTGCCTTGAAGGGACTCCTCTTAGAAGAGGGTCTCCCAGGGTTGCCATGAGTAGTTACCATTTCTCTAATTAGACATATCACCCATGAAGAGAAAAATGAAACTGATTCTCATTAGAATATGAGGTAGACTGGAATGAGATTTCCAGTGCTCCTACAGGAAGAAGAAAGCAGCTGATGATAAATGGTTTTAAGCATCCAGATAAAGATGGAAGAGGCAACCATAGACTCATTTTGAATTAGCTGTCTGACATGCTCATAATGCTTTAATCTCTGGCAAACAGGCTTGAGAACAAGCATTGATTCATCACTGCATCCCACTCAGAGAGTCAGCATTCTGTCCCCTCACTTCATATTTACACCTCAGGTGCTCTCCTGAGAGTGGAGGAATCCCATGTGCCTTGTTCCAGTCCCCTGCAGGTGGACAAATTTCATTCTGCCAAGCAAATGTGCCTTGTATCCCTATGCATGGAGAAGCAGCTTCCACAGCTACCTCAGAAAGAGTTGTTTGTCCTGCTCTTCAGGCTCTGAGGAGAATACTTGTTTGCCTGACTAGTTTTTCCAAGCCCCAAAAGATCCATTGTCAATCCTCAGGAGGTGAGCAGCAGTGGCTCTGGTTAATGATACCAGAGCCGAGGGACAGGCTGTCCTACCTGCTGGAGAGCTCATCCAGCAAAACCACTCGTGGCTACCACAGATGTTAAAGCTTTACAGCCACATTTGTTCTGCCCTCCCAGCAGCAAGCTCACACAGTGTGGAGTCTGGAGAGCCGTGGGGGACTGATACATTAGCAGTGCAGAGGATGCAATAAAGAATGTCCAAAGGATTGCTACTGTGCCATTCACCGGCATGCTCAGCCCACCCCTCTGCACCCGCCCCAGCTCCACGGCTGCACAGCAAGGAAAGAAACAAACCAAAGAAACGCAGTTGGTGCTCCAGCTGCATGCTTCTTTGTGATGCATTTAATCTAGGGACTGAATTGCTGGTTTTCAGCACTGATGGTGTTTTATGTTTCTGAAAATACATTTTAAACAATGCAAAGTGAGTTTTCGGTACGTATGAGTCTGGTTTATGCTATTTCACATCACTTCACATTTAAAAGCCTTACAAGATGGGTGGGTGGGAGAAGGTCTAAAACCATATACTCTGGTTTGCATTTGCAGGAAAAGAAAGTTCACAATTTCTAATGGTATTTGAGTCATTTGTTTCAGGATTTATATCTTTGGAATTCACTTTCCATGGATATCTTAGCAAAAACTTTAATGGCAGACAAAGACACAAAACAAAGAATGATAAAAAAGGAGTACAGAAAATGTGCCTAATGTATTTTAAAGTGTCTGTCCCAAATGTCAGTGCCAAAGAAAGTACTTTAAAACTTGGTCTGAATACCACTGAAGTCTACAGAGATCATTACGAAGGGTCTAAAACAAAGCTAAAGGGATATCATAATTCATGCTATTATTAATTTGTATCACAGTAATACCTAGGAGCCTCATTTGTCATCAACAAACTTTTTTTGAGTAAGGGATCATACAAAAAGAAAAGAACCTACCACTATATTAATGAATAATAATAAATAGCAGAATAAATAATCTCTGCTGGAAGTATATGTTGCATACTCGCTACAAATTGCTTCTGAACAAGCTACAAGGCAAACTACTCTGCAGACAGTTCGGTGAATAATGCTGAACAATGAATAAATTCTAGAAAATTGCAAGCAGAAATGTACAGCACAAACCAGATAATTTTTTCCTCATGCTTTGTTCATCCATCTCTCCTCAGCAGGTACTTCTGGGGCAGGTTGCCATGGGTGGTGTTGATTTATTTGATTAATAAATGTCCATTCACTTACTAAGCAACCACTGGAATAAAGTCTCCCTGCAATAAAATTATTTTATATATTATGGTAAATTAAATTGAGCCTTTTAATGCCTCCGGCAGTAATGCATTTTTAGAAACTATGTTACCATCACATAATTTTAATGTAACTAGATCCATCTTCAAATATTTTCCAAAATAAAATGAGATGGAATTATAATGGACTACATCTGGTAAGAGAAAATTTCTTCTTTTCCTTCCATCCTAGGATAGTACCTTCAGGGCTTCAAACATGACACAGGGCATACTCCACATCAGCTAAGCATGGTACAGAAGTCAAGCCATAAATCCAGTGCAATAAGATGTTTTAGCATCAAAAGCACTTGCAGCACTTATTGTCCAACATGCCAAACTTCAGCAAAGTCACCTGAAAATCTTTTACTTTACAGTGTTCTTTCCATAAAAAAACAGTGGTATATCACAGGCTAGAGATAAAAAACACATCAACATTTTAAAACCAAAACATTTTGGAGTAAGAAAGTTATATTGAAAACTAATTTGCTACACATTTTACACACACAATACAAAACAGCGTTTTTACAACAACATATGGAAAGTATCTAAATCAGTAAGACAATGACTTTCATAAATCACTCCAGGCTCCAACTTTAAATTATGTCATGTTCCTTCTCTCATGGGATATTCACTGCATCTCATACAAACTTATGGTTATGTGTGCACTGTATTCCTAACTTTATAGGGAATGATGTCATATCAACATATAGAGCATATGTAAAATGAGGAGTAAACACTGCTTTACATGACTCCAACCAGATGAAGCCACGCACTCCTTAACACTTCCCTATGGCTTAAGGGATTCTTTTTTTCCTTTTTACATGATTTATTAAATGGATTCACCAAAACTTGGGGGGATTCCTCTTTAGACTTTATTTTTGCAGCAGCACACAGTGGGTTGCAGTGTCCAAGAATAATGTGGGACAGAAATCCCATTTCCCTAATTTCAGGTACATAAAGGCCTCAGGGTCATACAAGACAAAGTACAATTGCCAATGGATGCAGTGAAGATTTATGGGATTTTGATCAAAAGCCTGTTAAAATTCAGTTAAAACAGCTGCTTGTGACTAGACCTACCTTTCCTTCAGGTCACAGAAAGGTTTACTGGACAAACTCAATTTTTAGTATCAGCCTTTTGTTCATCTTCAAAAGCTAGAACTGTGCATATTTCTCTCCTAAAAAAATGTAAACCGAGAGTATATGACAAGCAAATGCTCCAGTTTTATCTCCACTTGTCAATAAATGTGTCCCAGAGATTTTAGATAATAAAAATTTGTTTTAATATATTTCTATTAAATCATCCTTTAGTGAAATTTTAGAGAAGTTTTAGTGAAGGCAAGAAACAACAATAGCAGAAATTTTACAGTGCTAGTGTTGAACATACATATATTTGAATATTACATCATTCCAGAATTTTTATTGTTGAACACATAGCACGAATATAATCCTTTGACAGGATGCTTGACCTACTACTACTACTACTACTCCAACTACTACTACTACTACTACTTTAGTTGTCTGTGAACTAACTGAACTTGTTCTGGAATACTGTCACAAAATAAACACACAATCTTAAAACCTGGCTCACATGAGAATCATGCTTCAATAGGAATCACATATCCATCTCTATAGTTCAGTTGAATGTGGTAAAATAAACATCCTTTCTCCATCCCTCTAGCATGATATTTATTAATTAATGGTGTCATTGATTTGCTTCAACATTTAAATCTGTATGGTTCAGACCTCCTTTGACTCTAGCAACCACAGATTGTTTAAAGTGATCAGAACAAAGTGCAGTAAATTTCTACATGACCATTTTACTAAAATGCTAGCTGTTTATTTGCAGTGACCTGGATTTGAATCCACTTTTTATTTGAAAATGTTACATAGTTGCCAGAATTTAAAGAGAAAGAAATGTGCTGTCATTCTGCATTCTAGAGATGATTCTGGTTTCCAACCTGAGGCCACAGATTCTCATAAAATAGCATTTGTCCTCCTTTTCAAATCCCATCAAAGTGCAAAACATCAAAGCTCAGACAAAAAAAAAATACTATATTCAGCTTTAATTTAAGATGAAATTTGGATATACAGTATATAGGCAAAGCATTGCCACTTCGTAATAAAGGCAAATCAATAAACCACAACTACATAGTGCAGGCAGCTGCAAAGAGAAAGATAAAAAATACCAGTGCTATTCCCTAAGCGAGATGTGGTATCCTTTACTTTACTGGCAGTGAAAAATGCAGGTTCCTCCAAGTGTGCCATTATCTGTCTCATATTTTCAGATCAGCTTTCTGGAAGTAAGCAACAGCTTCATTGGAAATTTCATGCATTCTCCCAACAGGAGTACACAGATGAGTGGACAAACGCTATGTACAGTTAGTGGACACAAAACCAGCCACTTGGAAATAAAAATTCTTGTTCATGCAGGTGCATATAAATGATGTTCTGAAGCATAGCTTTGAAATTCATGCTACTGATCTGCCTCTCTGGCTTTTGTATGTAGAGCCAAATTGAATTCCTTGGATTACTTCCTTTGCCCTCATTAACCTGTGTCAGCTTACACCATAAAGAATGAGGTAAGAAACAATTTTCCCCTTTTTAACATAACACAGATTAATTTTGCTATACATAATATCACTCAAATATATAGTAGCTAAAATGCAGATGTTGGCTTTACATTGTTAAAGGGTATCTATATAAGAAACATTGTATTAATTTTTTATTACATTAAATTAATGGAGCTAGAAGGTTTATATTTAAGTCATGACTAAATAAAATTGCTCTGCTTTTCTGATGTCTGTTTCCCTTGATTGAGTCTACCCACAGGAGTGCTGCCAAATTTACCACTTCTTCTTGGAATGCCACTTTTACATCCTTTACTGCTGATGGATGTGCCAGAACAACTGCATGAAGACTTTCTCCACTAACTCCTCCACTGAGTCCCCAGGTTCCCTGAGCAACCTCACTTCCTCCCCTAAAGTGGAGGGACCAGGAAAATTCCTGGATGTCAGAACTGTATAACCCCTTTATAAGGAAGTCATGCCAATAATTCCATAGTCAAAAGGTAAGGGTTTCCTTTAAACCACAACCCCAACACTGGATTGTTACATTCCTGTAACAGAGGGAAGAAAAGGTGCCTTTTTATTTAAAATATCTCTTGTCTAGATTGTACCCAGGGAATGATATTTACCACAAAACAATCAGACAAACACTTTTTTAACACTGGGACACTGAAAAACATGAAAGCTTTGAGTTGTGGGGATGCTGTTTGAAAGTTATACTGTCTCTCTCTTCTTTCTCTTCCCTCCTTCCTATTCAAAAGGTAAAGAATTCAGAGATTTAAAAATTCCTATGCAGATGAGCCCTCAATGGGCACAAAGGGCTATTTCCAAAAAAATTAATAATTTGGATGTATGTGAAATGATTGGCACAGAGTTGAAGAGCTTCCCTGACACAACTGGTAAAATTACAGTCTTTGCCATGCCTTATGTAAGTTTTTCATATTTTTGTTAACTTTTCATTATGGAAGTAAATTATATCGTACAACCAGCATCTCAGCTTGTAAACCTGTCACTGATGTTTTTATTTCCCCTAAGAACCACAGATGATTCAAGTGATCAAAACCAAACATCCTGAATGAAGTCTAAGAAATTAGCTCAAGCTCTACAGTTTTTTGACAAAGTTGCGGGGCAGTTACCACGTGTTTAATATTCGCTGAGCAGTGATCAGAAGGATCTGTACCCATAGACACAAAGGACAAGTTTCAGACAATCATTGCTCATTGTCTCAAACAAAATGAAATAAACAAACAGAACCAAAAAAAAAAAAAAAACCAAACAAACCCAACAAACCAATTTTCTTTAAAGACAATAACACAAAACTATCAGGAGAAAAAGCTGGGGACTTAAAATGCCCTCACACACATCCATTGTCTCTCTTAAAATAAATGCAAAGCACAAAATACCACATTGCACATTCAAATAATAACCTTCTTGACCTTGTACTTCTATGCTACCTCGGGCCATTGACAAGCATCCTCATAAACCATCCTTCAGCAGCAGCATCTGGCAAGTTTTACAGAGTTCTGTAATAAAAACAAGAAGGTGTTGATCAATTTACTTGACACTTAAAAATAAATCTAATTCACCCAGGGATTAACAGCAGAATTTTTAGGCCAAAGAATTTTACCAGCAGAGATAGACAAGATAAATACTGAAAAATCAGCTTTCTAATGAACTTTTAGTCTGAATTTTCATTAAAGAGAAACTACTATATTTTAAAAATACATATTTTCTTGAGTATCACAGAATCAAAAAGGGTTTCCTCAATGAATGGCTGTTTTAGGTATCTCAGATGAAATATATTTTATTTTAGTCTTTTTTTAAGCCTGTGTTTTGCCAAAAAGTTAAAACTCTCTCCAGTTAGGCATGAAACATGCTCACTGAACTTCCTATGTAGGCTCTTGATAGACTTCTTAGAGATGTGTCAACCTCACATGAATTTCTGATGCAATTAAGGTCTCACTACATCTAGAATTGTAAACTATTCAGCCATTTTTGTCGTTTTAGTGCCAAAGTGGCATTTTAGTAAAAATAAAGGCATTTCTTAAGAAAAACGCTTAGGTAAATCAGAATTAGGGCTGAGAATACACTGTTCTTTAAAAAATATACATCTCTTACATGTAATGAAATCTGGAAATTTGTACTTAAGCTCCTTATCTCTCATCCTGTAACTTTGCTGTGTTTCAAACTGCTTAAGCAAACACTCTCTGCTCTACAGACAACCCAGCTCTCTATCCCAGCTTCTGACTTCCACACTGGACAGCAGATAACTCTCCTTTGGTGCCTTCAAACTCTGAAGGGAGCATGATGTCTGGAGCCAGCCTTCTCTAGTGGAAGTAGCATGGATGGGACATGAAATTTGACATTGGACTCAGTTTGAAGATGCAGGTTTCTACTCAACCTCCTTATCTGTGGGCATAAAGAATTTTCAAAGCGATGAAGAGCAGATCTCTGCTCAAACTGCTTGGATATCTTCATCTACATGCCAAGAGATTTCAGAGCCAAGAAGAAAAAACATGCCAGAGTTAAATAGAAATGAAACTGGCTACATAACTTGTGTAGTTTTTGCATTTTTCTCTCACCATCTTTGCCGCTGATTGCTACCATTTGGTTTCAGCTGCCTTGGGCATTGCTCCATTCAGTTCAAAATTAATTCTCACAGTGGCCAAAATTCTTCTGTACTGGGGTCCCCAGTCTGTTTTGAGAGATCCAATGTATTCAGATAATCATCTGCACTTTTTACAGCTATCCAAACTAGAACAAACCTCTGGATATTTTGAGATTCACTCATCACCATGTTATTACTTCTTACACACTCAGTGTTACCACTATAAATTAAACAAACTTTGTTACCTATAGTTATATATACCCACGAAATATAACATAAAGTAAAATGCAGAGAACACAGCTGCACTCACTTTAGTTCTAGGGGTCTACACAGTTTTGTCAGATTTGATGAACTCTAATTCCATTGAAATATGCTTCCTCTTGTTCATGGTCAGAAATCTTGCCCACACATGGATTTTTTTGTAACACACTGCATTAGGGGACAGAAGGTGGATGACAGCTTTATCTTTAAACTGCCTGTCCGTCCCAAGAGGTGAACAATGGTTCATAGCACATTACAAAGAGCTGTTTGAGGGAAACAGGGTGACTTCCTAGCCTAGCGGTAATGTAATATTTACCTCAGATTTCTCAGCTATAAGCATGAAATTAAAAAAATCCAACAACAATCTTTTCATTTTCCAGTATTTTGCCATGCTGAGACATGTGATACTACACAGCTTCAGCAAGGAGCGTTACACACATAAACACAAAGCTAAATGTGATTGGTAAGTAGGACATGGATCTCAGGGAAGCCTGGTATGGCAGGAGGAAAGTCCAGCTGAACAGTCAAACTGGGACCTTGAGCTACAGAATTCCTCTTTTACCCTGTGATCTTGTTCTAATTGCTCATGGCTGGGTCATTTAAAGTGTTACCAGTCTGGAGTTTTTTACTCTCCCGTTTCCAACGAAGATGATAAAATTAACCATGGTCAAAGAGAATATTTTTGCAGTAAGTAAATACAAAAAGCTCTGAAGGTCTAAAAAACATGTTGTAAGAATTAAGGTAGACATGCCTATATCATCTAAATTTGACATATTTTTCTATGCTAGCTTATTGGCTCAGACATGGAGACCACTGTTAAAGAAAGTGGAAGCAGTTTCAAAGAAGGGATGTCGTAACTGCAGACACAGAAACTCGTTTCAATCTCACTGAATTTTGTGGCAGTGATTGGTTCGATCTTGAGGTGTTGCATATACCATAAAAAGTGGACTGAAAGCAACTGAGACTGGTTTAGACCTAAAAAGGTTAGGAGATCTTCACTGGACCCTAAAAAACAAATAACTGGAAGACTGAACTTTATTGTGAAAGGAACACAATGCAATTCTCATAACCTCACTTTATGCAGATTTGACAAACACTCCCTTTCATTTTTCAGCAATATTAAATATGCAATGAATTAAAACAGATATTTGGAGGTGCTTGCATTATTTCATGAGAGTATCCATTAACAGCATCTAAAAAAAAGACTATTTCTTGTTGCATTTCATTCTCTTGAAAGAAAATATCAACACTTTTTAGGCTTAACAGCTTTTTTTTTCAACCTCTCATAAGATCAATGATAATGATAATGATAATAATAACAGTAATGATAAAGCTTACACTCAGTTTCTCTTGCTCCTCCAAACTAAAAGAAAATATTACACTAACCTCCTCCTGAACTCTGTGGCTGGTGAAAATAGCTAGGACATGTCTCTAAAATTTTATTCCTTACAACTGCATCAATAGTACTTTTATAGTTGTAATAAATTGTTTTGCCTGAGACAGTTTTAAAAAGAATAGATCTCCTTCCAATTTTATTGTGGATAGAATAAAAGAAAACGCCCTTCATTCTATACAAATTAGGGTTTTTTTACAATTAAGAAACTTAAGACTCCATAACAAAATGAAGATATGTTCCTTCACATGTTCACAAGACAAATATTTTGGAAGAATATCCAGATAAAACTGGAAACACTTCTATATTTCAAGATTATTTATAGATACAAATAAATATGCTCCATTTGAATTACTTATGCATTCTGGATGATCTGTGTCTAATTTCAAACACAAAATCACTAGCATTCCAACTCAGCTCTTTTCCATTCCCTTGAATGCAGAGCCCTGCTCAGCAAGTCAGAAACCGAGCAGGAGCAACTGTGACTTATTAGTGATTTCTAAAAGATACCTGGCAGACAGACTGAAAAAAAATCACAATCACGCTCATTTTCAGAGATAGATGCAGATTCACTGTTTCAGAATGTTGTGGGTCATCCTAAGCCTTCTTCATCCAGAGATTTTCCTTCTCCGCCTTTTCTGGAAAAAAACACTCATTAGCACCAATAGTTTTTTCACACATTTTTACATTAAAAAAAAAGAAGAAAATGAAAACTCTATGAAATATATTTACCTTTCACAAAAAAAAAGGTAAAAAAACCTTACCAATCTTGATTTCTTCAGTGTGTTTGCAGTCTGTAACAGAAATGACATGCACTTGATAGTCTGAAAACTAAAACACACTGGAAACTTGCAGACTCTTAGCAAGGCATTCAGAATCACTTTGGGAAACCAAAAGCCTTTACATTCAGTGCCTCCAAAGTAAAATCGGTAAGACAAGACAGTGCAACTGCAACTAATCTGAGACATCATGATTGGTCTTTTTAAGGTGCAACTCTTCCATTCAAATTCTGAAGTGGGAATTATTCATGAGGATGGATGCAAAGAATTTTTCCATGATTGGATTGCAACAACCTGGCAAAGACTGCATGATAGCTGCATAATCAATATTTATCTGCAATACAATCATACAGAAACAATAAGTCTGTCTCTCAGTGTTGTAAAACACATAACAGACTCACTCACTGGTAGAAAACAGAAATAATTTTTGGTGTTTGAATTTGGTTTTTATATTCAGTTAACCAGGATACTACTTTTTATTTATATATAGATATCTCCAGAACAGACATTTAAAAAACAGATGGCCACAAAGAATGTTACACTCTGTTTAACATTCTGACAATAAAAATAAAATGTTTAGAGCAACTGCAACAGAGTCAATGCTTCTTTTATAACTTCATGTGAGATCTGAACTAAGCAAAGTCACAGTGCTGCCACTATTAACATACCTACTACAGATTGAATACTAGCAGCAAAAAATTGCCAGTACAGAAGCTTTTTTCTTTTTTTTCCCCCCTTCCATTCATTGTTGGAATGTTGTTTCACTCTCAGAAAATGGCTCATGGCATTTTTGTCTTTGTCTTAAACTAGGGACCTATCCATTAAACTAGGTATTTGTCTTTGTATTAAACTAGGAACCTATGCAGTTCATCTCATCTTCTAAAACCATGCGCTCCTTGTGCAAACAAAAACCAATTGTATAACATGAACACTGCAGCCAAGAGCAGTAAAGCAACCTCTGGGAGGTCCAAACTGTGTAAGGAAGGGGACAAGCAAAGCACATCATTGCTCCATTGCAGAAGGAGGCCTGCTTATCTCACCTCTAGCATGTCAGTATTTAGAGTTGTTATTTTATCCATGTTCTATCTTTTTTCCAATGTTGTATGAACACAGGTCCAAAAGCTCAAAATTTTATGCCAGACACAATTCTAGCCAGACTAATGAAGGCACACCTGGAGAAGGCATTCAGCTACCTTGTCTTTCTCACCTTTCTTTTTCCTCTGTCTCGCTCTCAAAATTCTGTTCTTGCCACATTCATCTCTTCTTCCTGGGCTGCACATTACATCTGCTGTGCTGTCCTCAACTGAAGAACATTCTATTTTCAGCAGCTTCCATCAGGCCAAACCTCAGCTGAGTACAGGCACAAAAGAAATTGAAGAGTGCAATTGGTTGTGCAATACACGACCAAGAGTGTGAATCCAAAAGAATAGTTTTCTGGTAGTATAAAGCCAGAAAATTAAGAGGAAGCAAAGATTCCAATGAGACAATAAGGATGAGAGAAAGGCCTGGCAGGGGAAAAAAATAAGAAAACACCCCAAATCTACTGATACCTGATTTTATTTCTCTGTCATAATGGGCAAATTTGCCAAGGATGGTACTTTTAGTGATTATTCAGACATGGCTGAGCAGTTGAAAACTTAGTATCTGGTTGGATTAATTGGGGGTGGGGGGGTATAGGGGGTGTGAGTTCTCAGTTAAATTTTGGCATTTTAACCTAACAAAAAATTAAGTCATATTAATTTAGAAAATAATAAAACAAGTGATTTAACCATTAAGAAAATCAAAATACTATGTTTTGGCCATATCTACTAATACTTCCCAACATTTTGCACTATTTACAAAGTCATAAGAAATTAAAACACTAAATTAGAAACAAGAAAGGAAAACCAAACATCTTCAACTGAGACTTAAAAGCAAAGAGTATACAAGCAGAAGAAAAATACAGTTGGTAATATTCTATCAAGGGAGTATTACATGTGAAGCTATTGAACCCACATATCATAGCTGGGGCTTTTGGAAGCCAAGTTATAAGTGTAAACTGGAAAGGATAGTCTTCTGCCATAGGTGAAGAACAAAGTAAAAGAGTGAAGTGTTTCAAAGACAGATGGAAATTATCATCAGATTAAACTGCTGCCTTTTTATCACCCACTACTTCAGAAATCAAGGATAATGTGAAGCAATATTTAAGAATTAAAAAGAAAAAAAATTCAAATTAGTCCTTCAAGAGACGGTGAAAATATGTATTTTTTAAAATTAATCTTGGGATCTTGATAAGTGCCAAAAAAATCCTTGAAGACTTTATTCACTATGTAGTATATACAAGATAAGATATCAGTAGGCCAGATATCTTGAGAGGACTCCAGGGCATTAAAATTAATTGTCGATTAGCTTAATACAGATCTAACAGTAAGCCTCTACCTTTTCTAATTTTCATATCCAAATACGTTTTACAATGACTTTCAGAATCCTTGATAGTGAATCTAAGACCTTAAAAAAGTGCTTTTTTTCTTCTGAGTCCCTCTTTCCAGGCTCTCTTATTATTTTTGTGTACAGTTGACAGCTACTGAACTTACAAAGGTAACAAATACCAGTTGATTGTGTTTGAGAAATGAATGCTCTTAACAAAGACACAAAGAATTCTTTGTTATTCCAGAAAATGTAACTGCATGGATGAAACAGAATTTTACGACATCTCTGATTTCATTCTACATCTCATTCAGTTTAAATCTTGAGCAAGTGCAAGGCACCTTTAAAGGCTTAAAACCAAAGTATTCGTGTCAGCCTTTGAAAAACATCAAACTGCACTACTCATGTGGGGTTCTGTAGTATTAAATGCCACTCAAATATGCCTTGTCTACACACTCCAGAAGTCCTTAATGATGATTACAATAGGTACGGTAAAATACAGCAGTTACAAGGATGACAGGCTTTCAAGACAAACAGTCCTGAATTTCCTAGTAACCTGCCTCCTTTCGGATTATATTAATTTCTTTCATGGGAAATATGTAGTGATGCGTTTTGGACTATGATATGCAGGTCATACCCAAAACAGCAGCTGACAATCAGGAGAAAATGGAATTAATGAAAACCAACTTCTCAGAGCTATGCTGTGACTTAAGAAACTGTCATGCCTTTCAGATGTATTAAGAAGGGAATGCAGGGGAGAGACAAGACAAGATCTCAGCTCTGCATGGGACAAAGCACAAGGAAGCACCTCATCCACTTTCTGTATCCACATTTTCTCTACATTTTATAGAATTGTTCATAAAGGTATAAATAAAATTGAAAGCAGCTTTTTTCTTTCCTAGAAAAAAGGAAAGAAAGAAAGAAAGCAAAAAGGAAAGAAAGAAAGCAAAAAGGAAAGAAAGAAAGCACTTCCTAGTGCTAAGCAGAATACAGCTAAGAGACAAATCAACATTTTTGGCCAATTTTAGCACATCATACAGTATTGCTAGCCACTGTTCTCTGTGATCTTGCTCCATCCTACTCTAAGCTTTTCTCAGTGTGAGTTTGAAAGCTGCTGACCACGTGAATCACTTACCGACCTTCAATCATGCCCATCCTTGCCACTGATGAAGGATTTTTATGTTCAAGTTTTGCAAAGCACTCTGGACAGCTTATCTATATACTGATGTATAGGCGCACATTTACATGTATTTGTGTAATAACAGGAAGTGCCCAAAGGCAATGCTGAACAATGTCCACCAAACTTTGTTCAGGAATGAAAAGTTCCTTGTTCTACTCCACATTAAGATACCTAATTAAAAGGTTCAATTTCAAATCCCTATAGTAAAATTAAATTAAAATTAAGTATTTTAATCAGATGCCTGTGTCTGTAATAAAATTATCTCCTTTGGAAAAGACCTTTAAGGTCATCAATTTCAACTGTAAACCTAACACTGCCAAATCCACCACTAAACCATCTCCCTAAGCGCCGCATCGATATGCCTTTTAAATACCTCCAGAGAGGGTGACTCCACTGCATCCCTGGGCAGCCTCTTCCAATGCTTGACCACCCTTTCAGTGAAGAATTTTTTTCCTAACATTCAATATAAACCTTCCCTGGTGCAACCAGGAGCAATTTCCTATCACTTGTCCTATCACCTGTTACCTGGGAAAGCAGACTAAACCCCACCCAGCTACAGCCTCCTTTCAGGCAGTTGTAGAGACTGATAAATTAATCCCTGAGCCCCCTTTTCTCCAGGCTGAACATCCTCAGCTCCCTCAGCCGCTCCTCACAGGACCTGAGCTCCAGATCCTCCCCCAGCTTTATTGCCCTTCTCTGGACATGCTCCAGCATCTCACTATCTTTCTTGAAGTGAGAGGCCAAGAACTGGGCACAGCCCTTGAGGTGTGGCCTCACCAGTGCTCATGTGTTGTGTGACACCACAGACACAACTGCACTTAGAACATCCCTTCTACTATCCACCATTTGCTTCCATTTTCACATGTAGTCTAGACTATGAAGAATATGAATGAAGGAGAGTAATTCACCATGATAATTTCTCATTCATCTCGCTGAAAATAGCTGGATGGAAGGAGACCAATCATATTACCTCTGCCCTTCATGCAAAAGACTAATAAAGGAAGAAAAACACTTACATTACTGTGCCAAATATTATTTTATAATTTTCTACAAAGGAAAGTATAAGAGAATAAATGTACATGCTAGCTATACAATGCATGATCTCATTAGCGGTGCATTAGGAAAAATATGTCCAGCAGCATATTTTTTGGACATATGGGTCACATTGACTTTTTGACTGCTTATCAACAAATGACAAACATAGATCTCATGAATAACATTTGCTTCTTTCATTCTCCAGCTAATGAAAAGCATTCCCTGTAGGTACTTAAAACATAGGAATCTTAAGGAACACGAAAGGCTTCTCCTACTGCAGGACCTGCTTTTAAATTTTATTTTGTAATCTAAATAACTTGATATCTGACATGCAGAAATTAAAGAAAGTATGGAGAGAGGTGTCACTTCTGATTAAACATATACCAACTAAGAAACATCCTAATTAAGGAATTTGTCTGAGGTTTAAAGAAATTCCTATTTTCTAGATTATTTTTATATGGACAAATTTACCTTCATAGAATAGAAAAGGTTACCAGTTTGCAGCTCATATGCATTATTTGGCATAATTTTTTTTTAGCCAATGGCCTGAGTTGTGTTAGGATGTCAGTGCCTTCAAACAGGATTAGTGGGAATCCTTGCAACTTTTCAGCTTCTCTAATGCTCCCTCTTGAGCCTGTTACCTTTTAACTTCATACTCTGTGAACAGAAATACATTAGTATAATTCTGATAGCCTTCTGAAGAATAAAATACATTCATATTTTTCTGGTGGTCTCCCAAAGAATATACCCAGTGCTTTTGGCACATAGCAGATTACAAAGTTAATCAAATGAAGGAGAGATATGCTGGCTTGTTATTTACTCCTGTCTGGGTGAAGTGAAAGAAGAAGTGACTGGAATCCACTTCTTAATTTCATATACGTTTCTTCTTCTCATCAGCTCAGTTTCTAACATTTAAGGAGAATTATTATCCTTTTCACCATGCCATCATTTATAGAACAGTTCATTTATGACAGTTTTCTACATATTATACTAAACTCATATTGGTAAACATATTTATTGTAATAAATTTGTTACAACTAAGAACTTCATGGTGATACAGTAATAATACTTTCTCCATTAAAGTACAAGCCTTTACTACTCCAGCCAGTGAAAAATCACAGGCAGCATGTGACACCTACACAGTTGTATCCAAGCCCAGCCACAATTTCCTGCTGTTCAACAGAATTTCAGTCTCAAATATCATCAATGTTGTGCCTTTATGAACATAATAAATTAAATTTCACTTCTCATATAATTGAGTAAAGTTTTGTTTGTTTTCTTAACATTAAAAATAATATTCTGAGGCTGTCTCAGGGCATTTAGTAAGGACCTAAGCAATTAAGTTTGGGCCTTTACTGCAGAAAGATCCTGTATTTTGTTGAGATTAATTTGCATTTCCTTTCCAACTGACCTTAGTCAAATTACAGCATCAAACTTCTTATTCCTCAGAGTTTTCTAAGAATCTGTAGAAGACTAGTCTTACATTAACAGGACATACCTGGCTGGACATGAAAGCAGGAGGGAGGAAAAAAAAGTCAGCAAAAACAGCATTGCAGATTTGCATTAAGAAATTTATTTCTACCTTCTTCATGTGCTCTCCATTCAGCACTAAAAACATAACTCTGCATGAAATAAAAAAAGGTTTGTCAAAAATTTTGCTGCTGCTAAATAAGGTCTAATTTGCATCTGCTGACAAAAGGGTTTATTAACATAACAGTAGAAAGCCAATGAAACCAACATCAGCAAAAGAGCAAACTGTCCTGACAACTTTATTTTTGTTAATGACAAACAGAAAGAACTGCATGATTATTGTCAAATAAGCTCTGAGGCTGATTCAACTCTGGCTACTAAATGTCAGTATTTGATTTCAGGAAGATGTTATTAGAATCCAAGTGCGTGGCATTAGCTAATATTATAATTTTTGAAAACACTATCAGATTAGTTGGCTGTGGCCTACACTTGGTAAACCCATTTTGTACTTAATTCCATTCTTCTCTTACCTTCAAATTATCCATTCCTTAGAAATGCTGTATTGGGTTTGCATGGCAAGGTTTTGGTGATGCAGGGGTAGAGGGAGGTACAGGAGTACAGGGCTGGCTTTGTGAGCATCCCCCATGTCTGACAGAGCCACCACCAGCAGGCTCCAAGACAGACTCACTGCTGGCAAGGCTGAGCTGTGCCAGTGATGGTGACAGCACCTCTGGGATAAGGTATTGAAGAAGAAGGAAGCAAAATTTATTGCGTGGAAGTGATTGCAGCCAGAGAAGAGAGGAACAGCTTGAAGACACCAAGGTCAGTGCAGAAGGAGAGACAGAAGGTGCTGCAGGTGCTGGAGCTGGGATTCCTCTGCAGCCCATGGTGCAGCCCATGGTGAGGCAGCTGTGCCCCTGCAGGCCCTGGAGATCCATGGGGGACCAGAGATCCACAGACAGCATGCAGGGGATAAACATGCTCTGGTAGACTCTGGCAGAATGTAAGAACAGGCACATGGGGTCACATACACTGTCCACTGAGCCCCTGTCTCCAAAGGCTGTCAGACACACGACAAGGAAGCAGTGCAAGAACCCAGCCTGGGACATGCTTCCACAGAATGCCTTCAGCTGCTAATATTCCTCAGCTTCAGAAGTTTCATGGGTGCATTTTCATGAGTTACATTATGGTTTACAGCAAACAATGAAGACTCACTGACCCTGTTGACTAATACAAGTAATCTGCTCTGTGATTATGCTGAGGAAAATTTTATCCTGTATTATTTGCATGATACAGACACCACAAGCCTGGATTTTATTCCATTTCTTCCATTATAAGAGAGTGAGGCTTGTTCTCAGGCACACAACCTCCAATCTAAACGACATTCTAAGCAAGTCTCTATCATTGCAATTGGAAGTTTTCAAGGGAGCAAAGAAACGTAAAAAACACAACCAAAGTATCACAGTAGATAAGAATGTTTTATATCTCAATATTATACTTAATAATCTATTTATCTTTGAATTTGCTAACAAAACCAATGACAAATATGAAATATTACATTGATCTGGGAAATATAATGAATATTAAAACTAGAGATATGATTTAGAAAATATATTTTTAAAATTGATTTGTAAATAACAAAATAAGTGTTGAAGGGAAATGGTAGGTAACTCAGTATAGTTGTATAAAAAATAATCAATAACACCAACAATCAACTGGAAGAAGGATTTGTCAAATAGAGTTAATGTTACTATGTAAGTATATTGCAACAGTGCCTGGAAGACTTGCTGAGAACAAGGCCCTAATGTACTAGGAGCTGTGGAAAAATAAAATAAAACAAAACAAAGCAAAACAAACAGCTTGAGCTTGGTCCCCAAAGACTTCTTTCTCTGAGAATAAAGCAGGAAAGCATGGCATAAAGTTGCATCATGTCAAGGACCAAAGAGGTGGTCCTCTACTGTTATGTAAAAAGTCACAGCTGCTAACAATGTGCTCTTATACTGTGCCCTTTACAGTTAGACTACTAGAAAAATATAATTAAATGAGACAGAAATTAAAATGTTATTACAAAAAAATCAATAATAATTAAAATATTAAAACTAGGGTATGATTAAAAGGCCTTTTCAAATATCCTAAGTGAAAACATGGAAACTGGAACTGAAAGAAATATCCACAGTATTTTTCTGTGGCAAAGGCAGAGGAATACAAATATATATATTATTAACACAAATGCAATGTCACCCACCCTCAAGGGTAAGTATCTACAGTATTAGCATATCATAAAGTGATTGTATTTTTTTTTCCTTGTGCAACAAGATCAACTTCTTTATGTCCAAGAGCAGGAAATGATAACCACTTTACCAGATAGGTAACACTTTGTCATATGGCTTTATCACTGGAATAAAGAAGAAAACATCAAAATGTTACAGAATCTGCCCCAACGCCACAGGGCATCAAGCACAACTTACAGTAAGAGAAATTTGCATTTTTCCAACCCAACTATAGATTCCTTTCACTATGTTTATATATATTAAAGCAGGTAGCAAGAAGCTCTGCTTAGTTATTATGCAAAAAACATATAATTGTTTAATGCCTAAGTAGTTTTAACTCACTTTGAAAAGAGGTATTTTGCTTTTGGAATTTTGTTCACCATAGACCTTGACACTGGTTTAAAGAGAGATGTTTCTTTTGAATTTTACTGCCGTTATTGTTTTCATCCCTTTTAACCCAGGTCCTGTTTTTTCCTGCCAAAATGTGCAATTATTTAAGAAGTAGAAGAGCCTGACTTAATCTTATATCCTCCATACTGACTTCCCAAAGGGGGATCACAATCAGACACTGGAGGGTAATTAAACCAACAACCTTGCAGCAAGTGCTTGCTTATCTTGTACTTGTCAGCGTATATATAACAAAGCTTTCCTCTCTGCCAGGGGCCCTTAAAGCTCTGAAAAATTGGAACCTCCTGCTTCAGTTGTTTGTTTGGCAAATTGTTCTTGTGATATATTTGAGTGCAGCTCTTTTGACTGCAGATAGAGATTATTTTTACAATATTCTTAAAACACAAACCACTGACAGAATTTTTTTAAAGTACAGTTGGCTAGTTGAGTGTCTTTAGGCAAAGTCCATTCCAACAAAAAGAGCACGGTTTATTCCAACAGTTTGGATCAGGACTGAATGAAAATAAAAGATGATTGTTTGCTGAATTGCCAGTGATACAAAACACTTCTGTGAGGTCCATGCTCTGATGTAATCTTTTATGAATACAATGAATTATCCGACCAAAGCTGCCATTCTGATGCAAGCATGTTATTAAAAGGAAAACCTGTTAGAAACAACTCTGAAGTCAACATCAAAGATTAGGGGAGGAGTTTTTTAGCGTTGAGTTTAAACACAAAAGATCTCCTATCCTCTGGTCTTCACTAAGAGGAACTTCAGTGGAAATTTTGTCTGAGAAAGCAGGATTGTAACTACTACTGCTCTTAGGATAACCAGTTAAAAACTAGTGGGGATTATCTTGTCTCAAACACTGACAGCACTATCTATGGCTTTCTGGAGCCACAGACAGTGTTGGCAAATTTCTGAAGAGCACTTCAGTATCTGATGAAATTTCTGATCCTTTAATCTACTCTTCATGTCCTTTATTAATACTGTGAAGTGATAATTATTAGGCCAACAGATTAGAAAGCAAAGTATCTGGGATTAATTCTGACCTTCAACAGCTTGCTATGCATCATCAGTAAATTACTTTTTCCCCTCTATTTCTTACTCATTCAGTTCAACCATTAGGGATTGTTAAGAACCATTTACCACTTTTAAATGTGTTTGTATGGCAAGGTGTTAGTTTTGCAGTGGCCATCCACATTGCATTGTTACACTTGGGAGACGACTCTGAAGTTCCATAACATTGTTTGTGATTTTCTCTGTTTAAACATGAGGCCCATATTCCAACATGAGTCAGTGAAGACTTATGTCTAGGTACTGATATGATATTCAACACTACTTCACACTTGATAGCCTTGGAAATTTAATTAAACAGAGTCTAGAAAAGTTAAAAATTATCCATTGAGGAGTCGGAAATAGTACAGTTATTTATTCTCTGCATCAATTTTGACAGACAGGTCTTTTAATCCAACTCCATTGAGACATGATTATTTCTATTATACCACTCACTAACAGCTACAGGAAAGTGATGTTGGGCTTACAATAAAACTTAACATTTAAATAGAGAGGAAAAGATTCCTTCTAGAGAAACAATCAACAGATAGATAATGCAAGGCTAGGAACAACGAAACCAGAAGGAGTTAGAAGCCTGTGAAGGGGTGGATTTACCAAAAAGGCAGAAGCAAACAGAGAAGCATGAGGTCTCCAGGCCATGGAAAAGCTGCAACCCACTAAGCTGGACACCTCTGGGCATTAGGTCACAGTGCCTTGCTCCAGATGGCACGGGAAGGAGGCAGTGAAGCCAGCAGAAGAGGTGCACCAATGGCACCACCATGCTTCCAAGACATGGTCTAGCTCTTAACCCTGAGAGCCCTTCTTTTGGAGGGTGAATCTACTATATGTAGAATAAGAGCAGTGTGCCAAAACCACTGAGACAAGAAGCATGAGTGCTAGGAGAAATATGCAGTTCCCTCTCCTCTCCTTGCAGCAGTCATAATTGCAGTCAAAAAGTTTGGGGCTCTTTTGTTTTGGGACTTTAGTTTAGTTGGGGGTGGTGGAGGTCGAAGCTGTTAATTTATTTTTTAACTAATGCATCTGGTCCAGAAGATTTCAAGTACTAAAAAGTACAAGAATTCAGTTCCAGACTTCATATTTCCTATGCGGAAAAAAAAAAAACCCAAACCTCATTATCAATGAGTAACCACATCAAACAAATAAACCACTGTAGAAGGTTACTCTAAGTTTTAAGATGGTCTCAAGTTTGTTAAAAACCAAATTAGTACTATCAATGGTATTTTCTCAATCGTTTTTTTATGTGAATACTTTCCGGGTTCCACCCAACATCAGGATCTGGCAAAGATATTGAAATAAAGCCAGAAGGACGCTTTATTGCTCTTTCCAGCTCCCATTGAGCTTCTGGCACGCAACTTGTTCAGCTGTCTGTGGGATGAGAAGGAAAAAGTGGCAGGAAAAAGTGCACAGGCATGACAGCAGTTGGTCAAAGGCAGCTCAACAAGGAGACCATTTATGACGTTCAAAGCATCAGACAGAAGTGGAAAAGAAAAGCACATCCTAATCCAGCACAGTCACGCTAGATGTGATCATTGTGGTTTTACCTGTTCTATTGCATGAACTTGCACAAAACTAAGCTTTTGGCTGTTTTGTGAAATGAATGTGTCTATAATTGACATTTTGAAGACACATTAGCAAAGGCCCATCTTGGATATATTCATAAAGCTGAATCTGCTTGATATTGAGTGCTTTAACAACCCTTGAGTTCATGGTCAGCCAAAACTCTCCAGTGCTGCTTTGGAGCAGATGCAAGAAGAGCAAGAAGGGCAGAGAATTTGGTTGAAAACTGGTAGTAATCTGACACAGCTGCTATGTAACAGCTCATTAGTGGTTTCTGACTGCTCTAAGGAAAGTTGGTAGATATTTATTTGGAATGAACACATATGGGAACAATAGAATAATAAAAAAAGTCTAAGAGAAAAATAAAATAATAAAACAATGTGCATACAGTTGTTCAACACAGTTGGGCTCTGGTACAAAATACACTTGGTGTTCCCTTTCCTGTAAAAATAAGAATACAGGTGAAAGGAGTGATGTCTCAAGTACAGTGAGCTTATTGTGGAAAAGATATTCATTCCCTCTTGACTTACAAGTTCAAGAATCTAGAAATTCAGTTGTCCAACAATATAAGTAAATCTTCCTCAAATACAAGCTCCTTTTTCTGCCCACAAATCAAGATGGTAGTTTATTATCCCTTCTCCTTCTCCATGGGAAATATAACATGCCCTCTTGCAAGCTCTTCTTTACAGAGAAAGCTTGTAATAAGAGAAACTGGGTTTATGCCTAAACCTTGTGACAAGACCATTATTTTCTTTTATTTTTTTCTACATTTCATTGTTCCTCTAAGAAATTGGTGGACAGCTTGAAGAGGGGTGTAAAAGACTGTGCTTGGCAGACATAAGGCAAGATTAGTGGAAGGCCAGAGGGATTACAAGATGCAGCAGGCCAAAGAGTTGTAGCAGGAAACTTCATATAAGGGACAGAGGCACTGAATTGACAATGGTAGGGACAAGCCTGTAAAAACAGAGCAGACAGGAGAACTAAGAGGGAGTGAGAGCAGGGGAAACCTTTAAACCTGTCATGCCTCTTCCTACCAACCATATTTCATTTACTAAAAGAGTTATTTACTCTATTTTTATTTTTATTAGTTGGTTGGGGTGTCTTTATTTTATTGTAGTAGCACTCTGCCTTGATCTTAAAAGCATGTGAGTCCATTTTATGGAAATCATAGGAGGTCTAAGGCAATCTTTGGTCACAAAGTGTTTTCTTACAGTTTGCAAGGATAAGTCCCTGAAGTGTGAGAAAGGCTACAAATAGAGAACAATCAAGAAAATGTTATTTTTTCTAGGTTTTTCCTGAAGTTCACTTTTTCTTATCTTTTTTCCCTTTTTTTCCCATCTGCACATATAAATTAATGAAGAGATGGTAACTCCCATGGAACAGATGTTCCCTACAGCTGAGAAAGGTGAAGAAGTACAAAGATAAATAACTTTGTTGATTGGAATGGGGGAGAGTTCATCTAGATTTTTTTTTCCAAGATGTGTCCCTCAGAATGTCCAGATTTTCTTCCATGGGTCAGTTTTAACACTGAAACACACAATTCACAGCAGAGCCATAAGATTTTTTTTTTTTTCTTTGTGAATAAGCCCTTTTGTTCTTCCTTTTTCTCCCCCAGGGTTCATGGAATTATTCAGAGAAATATTCATAGAATAATTTAGAAGGAAGGCCTTCTAAAGTTCATCTAATTCCCTGTTCAAAGCAGGTTACTCAGAACCTTGTCCAGGTGAATTTTTAATATCCCCAAGGATGGATATTTCACCTCCTCTCTGAGCAATGATTTTAAACATTTGACTAACCCTTGCTATGTATATGATTTTTTTCTACTACCTAACAACTTCATTTGTTGTCACTTGTGTCTGTTGTCTCTTAGTTCTTGCTATGTATCTCCAACAAATGTTTGTCATCTCTAAACCCTCCCATCAGGTAGCTGTGGACAAGCACAAGGTCTCCCTTTAGCCTTCCCAAAGGCTGAACAAAGCCTGCTCTCTACTCTTGTGCTTCATGTGCTACAGTTCTCTAAAGATACTGTGGCCCTCCCATGGGCTCATTCCAGTGCATGGCCACACTTGCTTCATATACTCCATCATGTTTCCTAGGCACCTCAGGTCCTCTTTTGGAATACTTGTCACTTAACCTTAAAGAAAAACAAAAACAAACAAACAAACAAACCAACAAACCATAAAAAACCAAACCAAAAAAATCATCATTTCAGGTAGGCACTCTTGTGAAAGATCCTACTGCGTTTCTTTAGCAGGGTCTTAGAATTCTATCAGTCCTTTTCCTGAAAAGCTTGTATCTGGTCTGAAATTGTGGAAAGGTGACTAGGCAAAGATTCACAGAGTCTCAAAAATGCCCTTAGAATACAAAAACTACAATTACAGTATTCCTGCATGTGTTATTGGGGCTTTTCTATCATAAACTTGCATGATGAGTAATGAACCAGGTATCTTTACTTTCAGTTCAAGGTCATGTCTTAAGAATCATATTTGTATGGAAATTGAATTGATTCAATGTGAGTCATAAATAAGGACAAAGATTTCATTTGTTTCATTTACAAATAACTTTGAGCTGAAACAAAACTATTTAAAATGTTGATTTAAAAGGTCAGCTAACCAATATTTATTATAGCCAAGGGACTTTTAGCTTACATAATACCAAGACACAGGAGGAATTTATAAAGAAACTCTTTTGACAGAAAGGCCTTCTGGGGAAAAGATTATGCTGTCCTCATCGTACATGTTTTTAAAAAGTATCTACTATTTATTAAAATATTTAAGCAACCTTTACAATATAAATTTTTAACATTTTCATGTTACATGTTGAACATTTACATTCCTATGTTCACTTATTCAATTTTGCATTTCATAGATAAGTAAGTCTTCCCATAGTTAACTAGCATAAAAAACTATGATACTTGTAGTAAAACTGGAGGCAGGTGGTGCTCATATGAACCTTTGACCTCCTCCCACAACTGTACCTAGCACTGCTTATCAAGATTAAACAAATCACCACCTCAGGCCTTGTTCTGAGGGCAAATGACAGAACAGGTTTTTTCTTTCAGGCATGGAAAGAAGACAGAGGAATTGAAAAAGTTTATAAATCAGAAATGTACTCTGCACTTGTTTTTCATCACAGGATGCCTTATTACCATTACATTTTCTTATCTTGCCATGTTTTCTTCTTGTCTGATACTTAAAGGCTGTAAGGTTTGGAAGCAGACAGCTTCCCGTTTAACTGTAATGCATAGTGTTCATTTTAGCAGGCATGTGCAATGTATGCCAGCAATAAAACAGCCACTGAGATCTCTGAGATTCTTATCACCCTCAACAGTGGAATGCAAAACCAGCACACTTTGTATGATAAGATTTTAAGAAGTTATTTTCAATTCAGTCAATTTAAAAGCATCAATAGATATGACAACCCATACATCTAAATGGACTCCCCAGAGATCATATATATAGAGGAGAGAATAGGAATACAGAGAAGAGGTTACACATAAGAGAGAGAACCTCTTACATATAAGAGAGAACTCTTATATACAGAGAGAGAACTTAAAATATTAAGTGGTTGTACATCAAAAGTATGCAATAATTTATCTAGATTTTTAGAGAGATTTTACATCATTTTTCTTCCTTTACATATTTTAGACGTTTTATATGTATCCTAACACTCCATATTTTTAAGATGACAGAGTAGTCTGTGGCAAAATAAGTTTCTTTTTCAGAATTAACAGCACATTTAAACATCCATCATATTCTGTACAATATGGTTGGTACCAATTTGTGAGACAACTGTCTAATAGTGACATCAAAATCCATTCTTCAGAACTCTCAGGATTTTGATAAAGGTCTGTAACTAGGGATTTATTCAAATTACACTGTTGAGCTAGCCATGGAAACGCTTCAGTTCCTTGCAAACAATGTTTTCAATTTAAAAAACAACAACAAAAAGGAAAAACAAAACCCAACCCAAGAAAAAAACAAACCACCTTTTGGTTTGATCAATCAGGAAAGGTATTCTGACCATGGCAAGGACAGGAGTCATTTTATTAGTCATCTCTGTCTTGTACCTACTTTATACTGCTACTGCTCTCTGTAATAACAACACACTGGCATAACAGAGCATATAAATCTCAAGATTTTTGTATAAATGTTTACTTTCCACACATTTTCCTACTACCCTATGTAGGGGGTGGACAGTGTGGCTACAGCAACTCTACTATTCCATAAGGCCCACGGATGTGCATAATTAACTTGGGTTATTCCTTCTGAAAGAGAAGTAGCCTACCATGAGGCAGTAGAGGTAAGAACTTGTACACACATGCAATTCCCAGGGGCCAGCTTGCTCTCTCTGAGATATGATCACTCCACCACCACTTTGTGAGTTTGCACCACTGACCTCTGTGAGTGAATCAATGCTTTCCTTTTGAAAACACTCTATTCTAGAAGTTGTCAAGCAGCAGTTCCACAGAAAACCATTAGTAAGAAGGGTATGTTAAGAGGAGATTGACACTATTTGATATAAAACACTCAAGGATTTTTTTTTTTTTTTCAGCCACAATGAAGAAGCCCTTGCAGTTTATGAGCAAGAATTTTCCAAAAATGAATAGTTCCAACCCTCTCCAAGCAACAAAACACCACAGTATTCAGGGCTGGCAGCTGACATAATAAATTTCAGCTGGGTAAAATTAGAAATGCCTCACATGTGGGAGCTTTGGAATTGAATTTGCCTGGCAAAAATTCTAACATTCTATGTAAGAACACTTGTTCTAAGAGGTTTTAAAGTACCTCACTACCACAGATATTTATTTCAATCTTTATAAACTATAGTGAACCTGAATTTTTTGTTCAAGGCTTGTATTCAAAGTTTGTTACAAGAAACACTAATTTTCCTAAAGGTTTTTTGTTTGTTTGTTTTTATTTTGTGGGTTTTTTAAAATTTGCAATTACATTTTCTGTTAACTTAGGTCAACCTCCAACCTGGAATTACCTTCCATCTTCATAAATTTCTTGCTGAAAAATCAAAGCGTGCCTCTCCTAGGCTCTCTTGTTTCTCTGATATTCACAGCAAATGGTTGCTGACAATAGTCACTGGAAATCCACAAAAAATACAGGTGATAACTTTTAAACACAAAGCCAGAGCAGTGTATTAGAACCATCCATACACGTGCATTTCACACTTGCCAAACAGAAATGTAAAACGGATATTACTGTTTAATAATAAGCACATTTTCAAACATCTAGCAAGCCATTATCAACAATGGTGGGTATCAAAAATTTAAACTTAACAATGGTTAGCAGCATTATCCTTTGAACAAAAAAGAGCTAAAACACAGTTTAGCAGTTTTAACCGTGAAATGAGTTCTCACTAGAACTGTCTGCCTGCTGTTTATGATTTTCCTATTCCAAGAGTTTTTCTGTAATGCAGCCACAAAACCACCAGGCATTTACCCCTATTGGCTTTTCTGGAGTTCATAGACGCATAATCAGGAAATAAGTTGTTCCACTTTTTACATCCATGTCCTGCTTATGCTCCCCTCAGCCTTATAGGGAAGAAAAATTTGGTCGTATCTCAATGTTGCTGCAAGTGTTGTTCCTTTGCCACTGTGCTCAAAGTGACAAACGCAATCTGGGAACTTCTCATCAGGACAAATTCTAGCAGAGATGAACATTTTCTGTAGAGTCTTTCCTGTGGATCAGCCGTATGCCATTGTATAGCTCCAAATCTAAAGTATCTCACCTGGATTCTGCTACATCAAGCCTTATTTTGTCTAAAGCACCTTTCGAAGGCTTGTGGCCTTTTTATGAAACAAGAGAAAAAGAAATCATTACATCTCTAGGTAATCTGTTTCAGCTCATAATCATGCTAACTCCAAAAATACATTCCTATTTCTCATTTTAATTTATTTGACCAACACAACATGCTGGTGCTGTGTTTCTCTCTAGATCTCTATTCCTTCCCAACGTTAACATAATTTGGGTACTACACAGTTTCTTTTTGAATTAATTGAATGAATTATGGAGCATTTAAAATGTACTTCCATAAAATGTTTGCCAGTTTTAAATTTATTTTGATTTGTTTTCTTGTATTTTTCTCTCCTTTGCTAACCTATGATAGAATCTAATGCCAGTCTTCATGGTTCTATGGAACACCAGAATCCCACATCTCATCCTAATACTGTTCCTGGTGCCTGTTTAGAGCACTTCAGAACTGAAGCAACCAATACAGTCACACTGCAAATAAAGTTGCAACATTTTTCTCACTACTACAGCACAGTAATAGCATTTAGTGATCACACTCTACAGCATTTGCTATATTGATCATCCCACTATTTGAGCCACAGTGCTTATGAGGCAAAAAACCCAAACAGACAAAAAAAAAAAAAAAAAAATCCAACAGCACAAACCCATAAGATGAGCCTCTTTTGGTAACTATCAATTATGAAATGCTAAGGATTACTGAAGAGTCATTTTCTGAAACATAAGAATCTTGCATTTTGTCATTGCTCTGTGGAAAAGGAGGGCCAGCTTTATGTTTTAGAAGGCAAAAATCTAAACCAGGGCCATGAAATAAATTACTAGAACTCGTAGTTTTGCATTACAGTAAGACCATCTTCCAAGGCTCACCCTTTAAGTTATATTTCACTTATTCTGAGAAATGTATCTCTCCTAAGCTCTTAATGAAGCTACGGATGTCTTGATACTAACATCAGCTAAAAGACAAACTAGAGCAATAGTGTTTAAAAAAGAAACCCAAAACAACACACTCCTCAATTGCCTTCCCTATAATTTTTAGCAATAGAAATAGAATTAATATCTTTTAATCAGTTCCATATTCTGTTGCCCTGAGCAATACAGGTGCCCAAAATGCAGATGAAACTCAGAGTTCATACATACTTTCAGAGGTCATGTGTTTTGGGGTTGCTCCTTTTTTCTCCTTTCTAGTAATCTAAAAGACCCTTGGCTATAAATTGTTCCTTCTAGCAACCATATGCCAGGATTTTGCTGGCTATTTTTATTCATTAATACCAGCTGCCTCACAGTGCCTGGATGTAACAGCAAAAATATGTATATATGCTTTAACCATATGGTAAAAACTGATGAAGACCTTTCATGTAGGATAATCCATATACCCAGAGTATATGAATCTCTTATGCAAAGGCCAGACTAAAAGGCCTGTTCTCCACTTGAACCTTCAAGGACTCACATTGCTACAAGTCTCTGAGCCAAATCCAAAAGTGCCTGTTTGTAATGCTCCCACAAAGTCAGAAGAGCAACTCCCAGTTCCATCAGTGTGTATTTTCTGCTCAAGTGGTGAACAGAAACTTCTGTCCAGGGGTAGATTTTACCATTGCACTTAAAGATAAAAATGTATATATAGGCTTCCTTCTAACAACCATTTGTCATGCTACACTTTGGTTCCAAAAGTTCTGTTGTCATCATTGCTAAACAAATAGGGTTCACTTTGAGATTATCTAATACCAAAGTTTAATAAACAGATTAAAATGAAAATAGATGAGATAGTTGCAAAAAATAGTCTATTCAAAGCAGAGGTTCTAATAATCTAAAGTATTAAATAGAGTCAAGGACATTAAATGCTAGGCCATAATCAATTGCAGAATGCTTTACTTCAGTTCATAAGAAGTTTGCACAAAATAACAAGTTTTGTACCTCTTAACTAAAATAGTCCCGAACACAGAATCATAGGAGCACATCAGAACAAAATGCAAAAAATCAAATTAGAGAGGCAAATGTGACTGACATAAGAGTAACAAAAAAAGATGATGAAAAAGTCCTGGATGGGGTTTATTCAGAGGTACAAGTGGGATCCTATGATAAACTAATTCCTGGAAGCTATATTGATTTCTTTTTCAAAAGGTTACAGACTTTTCTATATGACTTTTCTTTTCATTATGAACTTCCATTTCAGTTAAGAGATTATTTTCAGTTCATGACATGTATATTTATGTAACAATGGAACAGGATTTTTTTTTGTATGCACAAGTGCATATATTCATGAGTTTTCTTTCATATCAGTTTCCCATTTCCTCCCTTATTACTGCTTCCAGGTATAAAACATTTCTTGTTAATGTAGCCAACATAATCTCTAGCACAGGAGAAAAGGACATTCCAGCCCTATGAAATCTTGAGCATTCATTTGTGCTGCAACTTAATTAAAAAAACAGACATGGAGAAAACCCTTGTATCATCTGGGACATAATGTCTTCAAGATTTTCCATTTCTAAGCATGGAAAAAAAAAGTTATACTTACTTGAAAAGTCAATTACAGAATCATCAGATCATAAAGGTTGGAAAAGACATCCAACTTTTGACTGAACATGACCATGTCAACAAAACCTCAGGACTAAGTGCCATGTCCAGTTGTTTATCAAACACTTCCAGGAATGGTGACTCCATCACTTCCCTCGGCAGCCATTTCAATACTTGACAACAGCTTAAGTGGATAAATTCCTGCAGAACTCCTCCTTTATGAAATGCTGAACAATAATAAAATCTAATAGTGGTGAAAGTTTTTTTACTTTTGGCTTAGCAGGAAAGCTTTTCTCAGTGGTATTGTCTATTCTTTCTGTGGCATTGCACATGCATCATGAAGTTAAAATGAACTATTGCAAACCCACATTGAGTGTGCTTCTGTGAGCAGGGATAATGCTATCTTGAATTCTAAAAATTTTCCCTTATGTGTCAAATGTTGGCTTTGCTCTCTAGTGACCATATTAAGAGGCCTAGGAGGTTTATCAAGGGAACTTTGACAACTGAAGTGAGTAACCTGAAACTGCTTAATAATATTCTGCATAATCCCTTAATATTCAAGAAATATTCCGACCCTGGAAAAGATACTGTTTGCACTTCCTCACTGAATTTCTTACTACTGGTTTGCAATACTCCAAGCTTAGTTGTCTAGCAAATATCTTTCTCCCAACTAGCAAAGAATGACAAGATCAGAAAATCCATGTTATATTGTTTCTGCCAGAGGCTATGGCATCTGTCCTCTGTACAAAATAACTAGACTAACCAACCACTTGGCTGATTAAGCAATATAGCATCCAGCTCATTCCTTCATAGCTGTATTAGCCTGCAATCCCAACAGGGATAATCAAGTGGCTTTGTCACTGAAGAAAACAGATGAATCTCCAGAGAAACATATGTTGTGGTTAAGACACTTTCTCTCTTTTCCCATTTTTCTCTCTTTTCCCATTTTTCTCTCTCCCTCTATCTCTCTACATGGATACACAAACACTTAAAAATACCTTGGTATTCCTTGAATGGGAACAACACTGAAGAAGGAAAAAAACCCACTCAGTTGCAACTGCATATAAAAAAAAAATTATTACAGACAGAGCTTTTATTGTAAGAGGTCTCTTGTATTTCTCAGGATGTTATTCTTACTAAATAACTCTTAGCACTAGCACGCTGCAGAACTAAATCTGCAAGCCAAAAAGCATCAGAAACAAACTCACCTCTTGAGCATAAATTAGGATAAAACTCATCTAGTAACATGATTTCACCATACTGAATAAATCTTGCTCACCCATCAGGCATTTTGTCCTGTGGAAACAGACCAGCATATCTAGTGCACTTTTCTAGTAAATGAGAAAAATATCATAACGTGAAAAAATTAATGCAAACTTAGTTTGAAAAATAAATTGCTTCTAAACATGGCTGAATATTTATTTCTGGTTTTAACGTTAATTGAAATGGTTAAGCCACAAGTAAAACAGTTTGGTTTATGGGAGATAACTATAATTTAGTAGAAATCCAGAGAAACCAATAAACCAAAACTGACAGAAGTAAGATTTGACAAGTTCTTCTGAGAAGCAATGAAAAACCCTATCAAACTTTAGAAAGATTAATCTAGTCTAATATTATCCACCTCATGCTCTGCTAAAATAGAACCCTATAAAACTATGTACCCTAAAAATGAAAATGCAATTTTTTTTGCTTAGGACTTACAATGAGAAAAAAATTATTAATTTAATTCACTATTTTCTTTATGACAGAAGTATCGTAATGCCATTACACTAAATGTATGCTTCTGTCAGAAGGAAATGAAACAAAGCACAAAACCCCCACACATCAGATATCTCCTTCTTCAGAAGATAAAATGGAGAGTAAAACAAACCATGTTTCAAAAGTTCTACTCAGATATATATGACACTTCATGACTGTCTCCATAAAACAAAGCTTAAATAATCCTATAATTAAATCCTATTCAGTTCCTGCTTTTTTATTTGGGCAAAAGATCAGAGCAAATGCAAATAAGCATGTCACATATGAACAGCAGGTCTGGCTGGTATTTAATTTTGAGGAAGATTGATACAGTCCTGCTTATTCAGCAGAATTTTGCAAAGAGAAGATTTTTATTCTTCTACGTGTATTTACAGAGAATGTTCAATCTTACAAATTAAGACAGAAAGGGAAAAAGAAATCCCTCAGCAACCACTAAGTTTTCAACAATATTCTAATCTTCCAATTAAGCCAGTCTAGTATACAAGACAGCAAGGCTTGCTCAGCAGTGTCAGGAACAGATCAAGTACTGACTGCTGCAGTGAAACCACAGTGCACTTTCTTTGCAGTTACAGAATGACTTTTCCAGGGACAAGATTCACCTCTGAACATAAGAGGGCATCTGCCAGCACTGACTGCCACAGAAAGAAAGTCCAAATGGCTTGAAAGTCTACCAAAGCAAGAGCATGCTTAAACAGCTGTTCCCATAGTAGCCTGTTTGCACAGAAACCTCTGTAGTATTTTGCACTTCACCCATTAAATTAATCCCAGAGCATGAGTGTCAAGGGCAGATCTGCTGTTAGCCCATTGGGAATGACATCTTCTAATTAGTGCAAGGTCAACAGCCCTCAGAGAGGCTCTGAGAGAGCCCAGACATGCTCATGTGTAATAACCATCAATGTGCAGATTAAGTGTTATATTTTCAGGCTGTTGAAAACAGTCATGATACCAGAGACAAAAGAAAAATCTGAAACATTAAGAAACTTATCATTTTACAAGAGCAATTTTCTCTCCTCCTACAATTTAAAAGTGTTATTAAATAAAACAAATTTAGCAGCTCTTGCATAACTAAAAATCAGTTTAAAAACAAAAAAAAGGGTGATAGTTCCTTGAGCAAGCTTAATCTTTCAGCTCTTCTGCAATAATCTCTTTAACAAAGAAATCTGATTAAGACCAGTATCAGTGAAAACACTAAAATTCCTTTAGTATTTGGTTTGTATTGATTTGAAATGTTTATGTTTTCCCACCCATCCCCTGCACTTACTTCAGGATTGGCATGTTTCTACTTGGAAAAGAGTGGGCTTCTCTTTTGCTCTTTGGTTCCAACAAAGCCTGGACAAAATAAAGCCTTTTTGATTATTCCCCAGATTGTGCACCAGTACCACAGATGGTGTTAGGACAGTTATGTGAACACTTTGCAAATGAAGAACTACTACATGCAGCTTAATTATGTCATACTGCAAACAAAAAGGCTTTCCTCATTACCATGATTATTTATCATTTTATTTTGAAATACAGAGGAATCACAGCCTTTATGTCAGATTAGTAGCAAACAAGGTTTAATCTCTTTGACTTTATGTTGTTCATCAGACAAGTATTAGTGAGAACAAAATACAGAACAATGGAGATGAGGTCAAAAGATGAATTATGTATGTGTTATTTAGAGACATCAAGAGAAAAAGGTAATTCAGAGCTCCTCACTTTCTTCAGTTCAATTGCTTCCATATCACTTGAGTTTGTACTGTGTTTCCTCATTTTTTGAGAAGAAACCATTCTGATTGTTGTACTAACAAAAGGAATATAACATGGCAAGAATAAAAAAACCCCCTACAAATAAATGCAGTGTTCTGCTTCCAGATCTGGGACAAGCTTTTTCAGCAGGCTTCATCTGTGCATTGCCACTTGGTGTTCCACAGATAGAATCTTCTATAACTAAAGCTAGAAGAAATGGAATTAGAGCAATCACAAGTATTGCAACTGTCTTTACTATGTGGCCACATCAAAAGAGCAGTTTCTGCCAAATACAGAAATATCCCAGGATATCTGGAACTAAAGTTGTTCCAACCTTCACAGCTCTTGTGAAGAAACAAAGGTTTACTGGGTTTGTTTGAGAGAGAAATACCTTTCTTTACAGTAGCTCCCATGATGTTGTATTCTGTATTTATAACTTAAACAGCATTGGTAGCACATCAGTATTTGAGCTATTGCTGGATATTGTGTGCATTTGCTGTTTCTCAGTAAGTAGGTTGTTGACAGGAAGCTGTGACATAAAAAGCTGCAGCAGAAGCAGAGAGAGATGGTGAAATAGGACTTTTTGGATTATACTACAGTAACTTGTTTTCAGCTCCACATATATGACAACGGAGAGGGGGAAACCACATGCCCAAAACCACAGACCACAAAAACATGCTCCAGAAATCATAAAAATAGCAAAGCTCACTGAAAAGCATGCTCAGAAAAACCAAAAATTCTAGCTGTGAGAGAGATTCAGCATCTGCCACAGTTAGGATGCAGCCGAGCCCAAAGAGAAGCAGCCCCTGGAGCCCCACAGCAATAGCTAGAGTCCAGGTAAAACCAAAGTATGAAAGGTCAAGGCCATTCAAGACCAATAATCTCAAAGCAGTCAAGATTAAGGCACAACCACATGGCAAACAATGCTTGCTTTTCTAAAGAGAAAGGTAAATAGAAGAACATTAATACTCCACATGATTTCTTCTTACACAGACAAGGCTCAACATATCATGTAGACAAGACTATTCTAGATGAACATACTACCTAACAAATAGTGGAATTTGCTTTGGTTCCAACTCAGTAGGTAGTGCACAAGATACCCCAAAGTTCAGGGTCTCAGTTCCTCTTTACAAACATGCTAACCCCTCAAACACTGCCTACTCAGTTTATAATATTTTTTTCTTTTTTCTATTTTTGTTTCTTTGAATGCATCTGTACTTTGCAATTTTACATGGACAAAATTAATGAAAACTCATTAACTGTTCTTGTAGAGCAACAGTTTAACACTTGTGAGCTGCACTTCCCAGAAAGGCTCACAGACTACCATTAAAGGATGACAGGCTGACTAATGTTCTCTAAAACAAACAACCCCCCCCCAACAAGCAAAAAAACCCCTACATATCTGTAATAGTCAGCAAACAAAGAAAACAAAAAAAAGATGCATGCTCCTTTTATACTGACCCCGACCAACACCAGAAAGTCCAGTTCTTTCTCTCAATGTGCACAGCTGACTGATGGAACTGCAAACTGCATGAATTCCCTCTGAAACTGTGATGCTTCCCTTGGAACAACTGAGCTGAGAAAATTTTCAGCCTGGAACAATGATAGTAACTTATAAGAAAAGGAAGAAAAAGATTCAAGAGGAGAATGTATGCTGTTACAAAATTGTGCGAATGTACGACGCTTCGTTAAAACTGCATGCGGAGATGGAGCAGACATTGAAAATTCCACGGGAATCATGAAATGCATAATAAATTCATACTGCAAAAAATCCTCTTCAATGCTGGAATTCTTGACATTAGTGGTAGTCTCCCTGGAGAGTATACACAGTCAGAAAACTCTGGGTTTTAGTGGGCAGACCTTCTTTAATTTGTACTGATCACTTTGTAAGCTGCATTTTTGTCTTTATTTGGCTTGTTAAGATAAGTCTGTTTCTTTGGAAAACCCAGTTGTGTCACATTTTAAAAAAATAGTGGCTTAGTCCTCTTCTGTCAAAATAAAAGCTCTATGTAGTCCAACATTCTGTTGCAGACTGAAAGGGAGAAGCTCAGGAGGCTCTCAATATGGTCAGATTCATTTTTTCACAGGCAGACAGATCTTTCTTTAAATTCAAACTGATGAACATCAAACACATCTTCCAGATTAAAAATCAGAAGGCCAACATGGAAAAGAACCTACTTCCTTAGCATTAGCTTCAAGGTGCACAGACATGTAAGATAATAATCAATCCAAGAGTGCACAGAGAGGCTGAATTTTCTTTCATTATTTACATGGTTACGTAGGAAAATCTCAAATGAGGAATTATTGCATACAGGTCAATTAAAAATTCAATTATTTATGTCTAAATGAAAACATGAGTTTGCTTGTTTGAAACTGTCTAGGGTAGGATTGGTCTAGATCGACCAGGATTTTCAGGTCTTTGCCAATTTCCATTCAGCAATTTCTCAAACTGAAGACAATGCAAATGGTTGAATAAGAGAGAAAACACATTGGTCCCCTATCAAGGGGAGACACTTGCAAAAATTAGGACTTCAATGTTTAATTTTTCAAGCACATTAAAAGTGTGCACATGTTTTAGGCAGAGCATGCTGCTTTAAATTTGCATTTGAACTCTAATTGTGATAAAAAAAGCACAATATTCTTTTGAAGTTGTGCTGGTTGCTCTCACCCCACCAGTGGGGAGGTTGGGAGTGCACAAAAAGCTGTGAGCAGACACATCCAGGACAGCTGACCTCAACTGATCCAAGGACTATCCCATACCAGATGGAAGCATGCCTATCATGATGCCCCCCTAGCTGGGGGAAGAAAAAGGAAGGAGGTTTACATCTGCAGTGATGGAGTTTTTCTTCCCAAGAACACATTACACAGGATGGAGTCCTGCTTTCCTGGAGATGGCTGAACACCTGCCTGTCCATAAGAAGCAGTGAATGAATTCCCTGTTTTCTTTGCTTATGTGTGTGGCTTTTGCTTTAGCTATTAAACTGTCTATCTCAACACAGGAATTTTCTCACTTTTACCCTTTTGATTTTCTCCCCCATCCAGACATGGGGTGAGTGAGGGAGCAGCTGTGTGGGGCTTAGTTGCCAGCTGGGGTTAAACCACATATTACAAGATGTGGGTTTTTATTGTCAGTGCTTGAATAAGGTTATTCTGGAATTCTCCACCACCAAATCACCATCTTTAAATACACTTTTCTCCAGCCCATAAAGTATTTGACAAGAAATTCTCACAACGTGAATGAATCCCTGAACTAAAGGCTAATATGAAAAAGGAAAGAGTTAGAGTTGTTTTAATAGTTGATGAAAATTCATCAATCTCTACATGAGATTGATATTTAGAAGACAACTTCTTTGTACAGTGGGGAAAATGATCTAATTGCAATAAGCAAAATAGCCAAGAATATTTACAAAGAAAAACTTTAAAACTTAAATGTTCTTTGCAAATCCATTTCATGGTAGAGCTCAGAAGTGTCCATGTATTTAAAAATACTCACAGCAAATCAGAAAAATTATGAAGAATCACTGTTATTCTGAGCGTCTCTAACTACCAAGTAAGGAATACACATTTTGTGTTTTCAGAAAGGAGGAATATTTTTCCTTGAAGAAATTACGAACAAAGGAGTTATAAATAACTGTCTCTCATGAAGAAGTGTCAATAATACTTAGCATTTTGCACTGTACTTATGATGTTGGCTCTGATGGTATGTTTATTGCTCTGCTGTCACATAGTATGATAGGAAATTTTTGCTCATACACTACAACACTGTATCCTTCAGACAGTTTATATTTAAACTAGGATGCAGTAATAACACTAAACTTTTTCCTAGTGGAAAGTTAAACATGAACTTGTCTCATAATTGTCTTCATTGTCTGCAAACAATTAAATCAAATCATTAAAATATTGTTTTTCACAGGTCATAGATGAACTATAAACAAGGCAGGACTCAATAACATATGAGCAATCCTGCAAATAACCTTCCATTGACTAATCAACAACAGTTTTCCATTCTAGAGCAGGCAGCCCATCTGAACCCAATCTTTAGGGGTAAAGGAGTTTATTCTGCTTCCACTTAAGTCTTTGAGAAAGCTGTCAATGAAATCAAATTAATAGAACAAAAGCCCAAATAATTTCTCATTCTCTGAGGAGCACTGTTGAAATCAGAGGAATGTTTTCATGTAAACAGCAGGTTTGTCCTAAAAAAACCCATCATGTTTTATAATAAATAAAATGTATTGACAATGTTCAGGGAACATTAACACATGGATACTGGTGTGTCTCATCCATCTCATTGCAATTGTTGCAATAAACTTTACTATCAATCATTACAAAAAACAATTGATTTAGGCTTAGTTAATTCAGGCACAAGTCATCTGGGTAGAAAGCCTGGAGATCTGCAGGTGCTCAGCAAAATGTAAAAACTCAGCTTGGACTGAAGGGGGTTTTTTTATATGCACCATAACTGCTATTATGAGACAAAAATAAATGGATATGGCCAAAATATTTTTATTCTTCTCATATGATGAAATTTACAGTGATGAACATAAGACTCCACAGAAAAAACAGTGCCACTTGTAGAGGATAAAAGCAAGATTTGGGCACTATTTCCAGCCCACTAAAGTTTATACTGAAACTTATATTTTTTCCTTATTTTATACATAGACAGGTATCACTGTTCAAAGCATTGTGTAGATGGATTTTAACATGACGGTCGGGTGACTACTCTTATGCTGGATCCAAGGCTACTTGAGTTTTATGGCATATAAAATCTCTGTACTCTCTGTTTAAAGTTGGAGCCACTAATAGTCTAGGAATTCCAGATGTGGCTTTAAAACTGTGTTTTCTAGCTTTCAGTGTAGTTGCCTTTCCCCCTCAACTTCAAAATTATATCAAGATGAGGTTTATAGGGCAAACAGTTCAGAAATACTGAATGCATGATTCTGGCTCAAGAGCATATGTAAGCTCCATAGAAAAGAAAAAAGTGATTTTAATAAAGACTAAATAATGAAAAAGGATACAGGTAAAAAAAATTAATTCCACAAGAACAGACACAGAGCTTACAGGAGAAACAAAAAAATGCCTTCAATAGACACTTCAAAAGCCTAGTAAAAATCCAGCTATATTCATAATCAAAAAGTTTTTTTGTGAATGAAAAAGCTAATTTAAAAGAGGCACTGGTATTCCAGCCCTCAGGCTTTCTTCAAGATAAAAACAACACAAATGAGCAGAAACCTCTGCACAGCCACTCTTTAAATCATATTTACCTAGCACTTGTTTGGCTGCTCTCAAGGAACTCTCATATCCATCAAATTGGCTATTGAAGGCTTTAAATTTCCCCTTAGCAGTCTAGCTTGTCAGCACTATCTGTAAAAAACCAAGCATTAAAAAAAAAGAAAATGGAACCAGAATCGTTCTTCTCTTTAATAGCACTTAAATTGAGAATTTTGGTAAGCAAGATTTGAAGACATCTTCAAAAAGACAAGCAAAATACTTATTCTGAGCTATCAGTTGCTTTCATTGCAGCATTTAATTTGGCCAACTCACACCAGGCTGAAGTTTCTGGCTTTTAATGGGGGATGGTGAAGGGATTCTGTGTCAGGTTTGAGTAGAATACCATCTCTACACCTTTCTTACAAATGTTCTAACACCACAGTATATCTCATTCCTATAGACACACATGCAGTTAGATGAAGATCCAATTTCCATCTTCTTTTTTCCCTATCAATTTTTCCAAATTAAGTGAAGGATTAGTTTTACCTTTCCATGTCTTTGGAGATGGTGCCATAGATGAAGTAACAGATCTTCTGACTCACAGGGAAGCAGAGATGAGAGGTTTTTTCCGTATTCCTACAATCCCTAGTATGATCAATTTAAGGTTCATGACTAGAGATAAAAGGAATGCTGAAAGTCGCACACAGACTTGTTGAAGCTGTAAACATTTACTGGGGAAGGGTCTAATATGCCAGTTAGCACCTTTAAGCTGTTAGGAAGGGAAAAAATCTGGACTCCACCATTAATATTTGTTTAGGATGCTGAAAGTAACTTATTATTTTTCTAGCGTGGAAAGACAATCAGTTTAATGCTTTGAATGACCCACTTATGAAACTTTTTTAAATTAAGGAAATATGAATAGCAAGAGAGGTTCGAATTCAGGCAAATTACAGTATTGGCTACACAGACCATACTAGCCTTGTCTATTTCCACAATCACTATGCCAGGACAGTCTTTCATTTCCTTCCCCCTCCTGATTTCTACTGCATTATTCCAGATGTAGAAGCTTGGTTAGCTCCAAACTGCATCTGAAAAACAACCTGGGACCAAGTCTGCAGCCTCCATTTTGCACCTCTGATGCACTACTGAGTTGCTAGTGCTCAGAATTCCTATTGAAAGAAAAAAAATCAGAGAGAAGTCAGCATCCTCAGCATTCATCTATTTTTACATCACAACCTGTAGATCCTTACGTGAAAAGTTACTCTGAATATTCACGTTAGTCAAAAAAAAAAAAAGGCATAAAAGAACTCACACAGGAAAAAATGAACTCTCAACCATCAGGTCCTTTAGAAAAAGTTTCCATTTTCCTAAGCTGCTCATGGGTACTGCAGGAGTTATTTCACCTAGGAGATGCAGTAATTTTGTACCACTTATTTAACCCAAAGGATTAGGCTTTGGTAATCTCCACCTACCTTGCTCATCTTGTAATTTGAAAAGCTGACTGTGTTTGTATCAGCCATATGGATTAAGTGTTACTACTTTCATAGATCACATGCACAATACATCAGAATGATCCTCTGGAAGAGAATAATCATGTTGAGAGTGTACAAAAAGGACAGGATAATTGCCATAAAATATCCTGTACAACAGTAGCAGGTAAAGAACTATTTATAAGGTAGATCAATGTAGAGACAGGGGGAACACTTTTTGACATTTCTCATCTTAACGAACAAAGTAAAATTCCTCTTGATTGTTAAATAACCTTTAAAAAGATTGCATGCTTGGAAGTTTGATTTTGTTGCTCTTTGTAACACACCTATATAACTTAGACTCATGATCCCTGTGCATGTGCAAGAATACCAGTATTTTTTCCAGTTAGAAAAAAAAAAAAAAAAGAAAAAAAGATTGTTTTAGGAAATGAAGAAGCGAGACAATGTAGCTTTTTATTTTTCCAGTTGCAAAGTTAGGTCCTGCTTACATTGATCAAATGTAATCCTATTTAATGTAATCCCAAGGATAGGTCCTATCCTCATGAGATCACATAGTGATCCATGGATCACATTATTTCTGTTGCATGACATATCCTGAGGTCATTGCTCTTTGGTGCCAGAGCAGCTGTGGGAAGGAGCGTGTTTGGGGCAACAGCCCTCTCCTCATTAGTCCTGCTGCTGTCTTCTGCAGGACACCCAACTGCTGTCCCAGAAGCACCTCAAATGCCATACCACCCTTAATGAAGTTGAACCTACTGTTAAAAACACAGTGTTCGGACTTGTCAGCTGATAATGCTATCCTCTGAGAGAAGGCAAGGAAAAGTTAAAGAGAGACAGTGGCAAAAGAGTAATTTTTGGTATGGTAGCCCTTTCTTGTGTGTATGGCTTCCTTAAATAAGGCAGCTGCAGATGGGAGGAAAAAGATGAACTCTACAGTGAAAACTCATATAATACAGGAATATATTGTTGTATAGAGCAAGTCCTGCCCACATATTGATCAGATGCTCCTGTTCCCAATTAGCATTATGCTGGGAATGCTGTGGCTTTTGGTTCACAAGAGCCTGCAGCTTCTTTAATAGAGCCCTGCAAGAAATTCTTTGCAGAGGCACTGTAACAACAACATGGGCTACATCTAGAAAACTAGACCTGCTTGTTATCACTGCAATAATTTCCTCAAAGGCATTCCTGCTTCTAAATTATTGTCACAGGATGATTAAAATTCACATTCATCACTCCCATTCATTTTCCAGGCTTCATATAGCATTTTCAAAACATTAACTTCTGTAGACATTCACCTGTGTTTGCTACTCTATCAAAACATTATCTTTCATCACAGATAGCAAAAGAATAAAACCTGACAGCAAAGAGTCCAAACTGCAACTTTCAACAGCAAATCCCATTTAGCAGCTGCCAACTAGTTCACCTTTATGGTTAAACTTGAAGTTTTGCATGAACAGCTGCACATAGATGAATGGACTCCTTCTTCTGGATTTTGTACATCTTAAATATTGATACAATCTAAAAAGAAAGTCAAGTTTGAAGAAAATCTGTTCAGTGATTCTGAAGAAATAGGCTTGACACTATTAAAACAGAGTCTCAATAATTGTGGTGGTTTGCTAACAAACAAGTCTCTTGTTTTTTTCCAATTCCACCTTAGTGTCCATCAGAGGAAAGACTTCCACTAAAAGGTACATTCTACATCTCTTCAGAGACAGAGGAAGAAAAGAAGAGATCAGTCTCAGAGAATCTGTCTTAAATGCTACTGTGAACAAGTAAACAAAGACTGCAAGCAGCATTCATCCCATTCACTACACAGATCTCCTCATCATAATCTTCCTGGCATCCAAAAAATCTAGATGAACACATGCTTCATCCAGTATCAACATTCAAACAACTTTGAGCTGGTTCTTCCTATATACACTGTTTGACAAGAAAAAAGTAATTTTCAGTGACAAGGATATGAGGTAGCTTCTAGCTAAGAGAGGTTATGACTGTTCCACTGATTACCTGCAAATCCACTGATTACATTGAAAAGACACCAATAGGTCAGTGCTACTTTACACTTGAAGGAAGTGTTTTATTTTTCATTTCTTATGTTTCTTCAGGATTTTTGAAGAATCCTAGAAGAACATGTGTTTTGTCTTTAAAGCAAGCAAAGCTGATTCACAAGATTACCCTTAGGAGACCATGAAAAATAGACAGAAAATTAATATCTGAACTAAGCATTTTTACCACAGGAAATGCCAAAATCTAAGGATTTTCTTTATTTTTCTTGCAATAATTAAACATGAAATTAAGTTTGGGCTATCATGCTTTAAAAAAAGTTATAGTAGGCTGATTAAGTATATCTGGAATCAAAAGCCAGCAAGTTACATCAAATGAAATAAAACATACTCTACTGACACCTATGGCAGCAAACATATAGAAAAACAATATGTGATTTTGTTAACAATTCAAAGTGAAAACTAGCTATTTTCTTCTATGCATTACTTGGCCATCTTTACAGATCCACAGCAGAAGAGAATTGCCATACAACTCAATAAACACAAAAATTAAACCAAGAAAGCAAAATTTTAATTATGCTACATTAAAAAAAAACCCTTCTGCTTTTTGATTACATATAGTCAGAAATAAATGTTAAGTGCTTTTGGAGATGATAAGGATGAGATAAAGATGAAGACACTTTTACAGATGTTTTGAAACGTTCTTTACTTTTTGATTTATAGATAATCTATCCATAGTTAAGGGATTAACTGTTACATTTTCTCCTACAAACTACCAAAACCAGACACTACCCAGCAGCTTAAATAACATATGGAAAAGCTGCATCTATTTAACAGCTGCAGAATTCAGGATAAGGGCAGTAAAATATAAAAAAAAATACAAGAGTTAAAAATCCTACTGCAAGAATATTAACTGTAATAAAAGAGAAGACATTAAAACCAGCAGCTAGTTAGGTGCCAGGACATAATAGAACCCATAAGGGCAGGCAAAGAATGATGCTAAGTTAGGAAGAAAGAGTCTGTTTTCAGAGAACTTCCTGACAGACACCACAACAAAGCAACATGAATGGTGACTGTGTGGTCCCCTTCTCGTAAATAAATCAGGCGTCAAAGGTTGATCTGCAGTTAATAAGAGGCCTAAGCCTTCTCCAAGGATTTGTAGTATTCTGTCAGCACAGTCCAAGCCTTCGGAGCCATGAAGCCTTCCGGCGGGTTTTGTCCCTCTCGAGCCAGCTTGCGCATGCGGGTCCCCGATATAAAATCAAAGTCTTCATGGCTGAGAGAGCGGGGGGGAGGAAAAGGGGGGAAAAAAACATACTTTAAAAGCAAGCAAAATTGTTCATATTCCTTCTACTTTCTTGATACTTTATACATTTTTCTTTGGAGTATAATGCTGTATAGGAGCTGTCATTTCAAGGCCAGCAATGCCAGTAAATCTCAAGAATATGCATCCTCTACAATATTCACTTTTGATAACTCCTGAGCTTTTAGCAGCATGGTGCACTGAACCCCTGTGGACTGAATTCAGTCTGTGCTTCCATTGAGCCTGGCTTGCTCTCTGTGAGGAAACAAACTCCTGTTGAAAGAGAACCATCTACTCCACCTACTGTCTGAGCCCTCTGCCAAGGAAACAGCAGCCATCCTGATCTACACCTTGCCCTGCCAGGGCAGGAGACCAGCCTCATGAGCTGGTTGAATGTTCCTGTGCTGGTTCAAGAAGGTAATTCCAGTGCCACTAGAGAACGTGTAAAAAGAAAATTGTACAACATCTTAGTGAAGGACTGTTTAGAGAACAGAGAAAGTAAAAACCTCAGAATCTAGAGGCAAGCTTCACAGCTGTGCCATTGCAAGACACTGAGACACGTATACATATTTATGCACATAATTATGGGGCATATACAGTTCAAAATAAAGAGAAAAGCAATGGAATAATAAAAATACCTTCCCCTAAAGATGTTTTTTCCCTAAAAAATAAAATTCAGTTGGACAAATGCAAAACTGAACAGAGATCAGGNCCAGCCTCATGAGCTGGTTGAATGCTCCTGTGCTGGTACAAGAAGGTAATCAGAATTGTTTACCATTGTTAACATAAGAATCTAAATTATTATTAACTTCTCAGGTATGTAGTCATAAGCAGCAAAAGCTTCACAAATTAAATTAGTCCTCACAGGACTGAAACAGTAAAAGCAAGACAAGAATGCCAGAGTTCTATCAAATGCTCCAAGGGAAAAACTATGTCTTTCTAAATTAAATATGCAATTTTATTTATGCCATTTGCACAATTTGCAACATGTATGCATTACTCATTCTTTACTTGTCTGTTTGAAATAAAAACCAAGTATTGATCTCAGATGCACATGCCTTAGACAGAAACAGGAGCCAAGTGTGCACATCAGAGGGCAGAACTTGGCTCTAAGTGCTGGTCTATGCTCAGCAGGGTATGGAAGTTAGTAAGATGCAGAAAGCATTCCACAGTTCCCTTTCACAACAACACTAGCCCCATAACTTTTTGATTTGGACTGTATACATTTACACACCAGCACTGTCATACATGCTCTCGTTGCTCTAAATTTGGGACTATGGTTTTCTGAAGTGTCACAAGGCAAAAAAAACCCCTACTGTGCTATAGTCCTGCAAAATATAAATTACATAAAAATGAAAATTTAAACTTGATGTAGCTCCATGGGAGAAAAAGTTGGCATTGCTATTTATAACATCTGAAAATTTTATTCCTTAGCAGAAAGATGTCTGCCGTTCACTAACACTGCCTGAAGGTAACTTGAGCTCTTTACAAAGAACTATTTATATAAAATATATGTGGGGAAGTGATAAATCTGGTTAATTCTGTCAAAAAAATACCAAGTCTTCAGATGATCAGGAAGAGAAGAGTAAAGCAAGTACTATGAAGTTTCTCCATGTGTGTTTTCTACACATGAAAGTTGGAGCATTTTAAAAAATGGTGCTTTATTACCCCTTGTTTCTTAAGTTTTCAGAAAAGCACCCAACTTCGTCCCATACCCTACAAGTGAAATAATGCTACTAAACCACTACATTTAGATATGTCATAGAAGTTTGCTTTGATAGCCCATACAACTCCTTTAGCTGCTTCTTATCCCTAGTTGCACAAAAAGCAGGTAAGCAGAAGAGATACCAAGAAATAGAGAAACACGAAGGAGATCTACAGAAATTATAAAAAATGAAAAAAAAAAGAAGTGAGTGAGCATAATTTCAGAAATATTCAGCATCTCATAATATTTCTAGAAATGTTTCCAAAATACTGTTAAAAATTACAAAAGTACAAATGATGTCTTCTCATTATCCTCAAGGTCTATGTTGAAAGGGTTTTTCTTTATTAAAAAAAATCACTTGAATTAGTAATCGCTAAAGTGACTCAATTGGAAATATATATACAATAAGATGGTATTTTTTGCCTTTTAAAAAATTACTGCATTTACAAATTTCAATCAAATTTCAGAAACTGAGATTCCTGCTAAGGAGAAAAACCTTATCACAACTGTGACCACCGTGGTGTGACATGACCCACAAACATTTTGAAATAAAACATATCAGTATGAGTAATTTGGTTTAACAGAAGGAGATAGTAAAAAGTGTCACCAAGTAATTTCATTCAGAGTGAATTTTAAGGACACTAAGAGTTACTCTACATAAGGTGGATTTGAGTGGAATATGAGAGAGGGAAACATTTGATCATTACAGACACTATAAAATTTAAAGGCCAAAGCCATTCAAATTCCATTCTTGTCAGATTTGAAATGACCCTAAATTAAACTTAATATAAGCCTTTTCTGAGTATGGCATTTAAGTGCCTTTGAAAATTTTAGTCAGTAGCTGCTGGACTCAGCTTTCTTTTAGCCACATTGGATGCTACTAAATACTTGTACCACTGACTGACCTTCTACTGCCAATTGAGTCTGACTGGTACTGACACAATACTTAGTGCCACTGCAATTAAAAGCATTCTCCAGAAAGAAAGAGGAAAAAGAAGGCAGAAATAAAACCACAACAAAAATTTGTCAACAGAACAGTCCTGAAACATTTCACATTGAGGACTGGTATTTGCTCTGTGGCATAGCATCCTAGAACTCCACTACATTCACAGTGTGCACAAAACCCTACCTACACACACTGAAATTTTCTTACTTATGGAGGACAGGGATTTCAGAGACCTTACAGTTTCTGTGACAAAACAAGAACATCTTTAGCTTGCAAGTAGGAAGTGACTGCCACAAGCCTTCAGGAAACCTCCTGTGTTCTACCTCTGACATGTCAATACAGTGCATTAATGCAGTAACTGAAGAGAGTATTTTTTCTGTTTCAGCATTATTCCCTACAAATTTAATCAAAGTATAGACCACATTACATAGCAGATTTTTCATCTGGGAGCACAAAAGATCAGTCATAATCTTGGGAACCCTGACCTCCTCTTAGGTATTTAGCACTGAGCAAATGATCTTCTGGGAATTCCCAATCTCTGTGGAGGGCAATGTCTGGTGCTCTCAAGGTCTTAAAGAACTACTCTTAAACACAAGACTCATGATAAAAGTACAGACCATTCATTCTTAGTTTTGCTTTATTTTTTTAGGCAAATAGAACAATAGGGAAATAAAACAATAACATGACTTCTTCACCCTGGTCTGTCTTCAAAACAACTGTGATGTTCTACTCAGCTAGTAGACTTCAGACTCATTTCTGGGACAATTCACAGCCTCCTTATTCTGGGGTCCAATTCTAACCTTAAAACCCTTTTTAGAAGGACAATTTCTGAATTTAAACTTGCCTTTGCAGCATCAAGTCATGACTTACACCATAACTCTTACAGGAAGTCAACATTATGCCTTGGGAATTAATGTCTCATGATGCTGAATGAACCAGCTGGTGCCAGCTAGGTTCAGATCTCAACAAGCCAGGAACAAACTGTTTGTGAAATTAAAACACAATATTGTCATTAATATCAACATACGCAAAGCAAATCCTTTCCTAATTCCTTTCTGACTGGCAGGAGGGTTTAACTCTCCTGGCCTGACATAGAGTTCCACTGCATCCTACGTTATTTACTAATGGTAACTGAAAAACCGTATTTCACATAACTAAATTAAGGAGAACAGCCAAGTGTGCTTATCTCAGCCTCTTACTATCACTTTAAAAAGAAATTTGAGAACAGTATGTACTTAGTTGGAGCAGCTCTCCTACAGGTACGATTTGATAGTATTAAAGCAGTAACGGCAACCGTATTAAAGATCCTGGGGAAAAAACCACATAAAGTTAAAATCTCTCTTCTTCACAGATACTCATGCTTCATTTTCATTTTACAGACAGCATGAACAATTTGCTCCAGTCACCTCACTTATGAGTTTCTTTTAGCCAAAATGTTCTCTTTGGTTTTCTTTCAGGAAAAAAAAAATAGTAACTTAATTCCAGTTACTGCTGTGGCTTTTTAAATTGCCAGACTAATTTCCTTTCTTAATTGAATTTTTTCTCAGCAGCAGTCTGTGGCTGCATTTTGTAGGACTGATCTTCCATAAAGAATTGGGAATCTCTGCTCTCAAAACCAGCTTCTATTATTAAGTCACCAATCCCAAATTACACTTGTCTGTGATAACTGTTTGTGAGGCCTTTTTGGCTGAGGAAACACAAGAATTGATTTTCTAAAGGAATTTCAGCATTGGGTAAGCTTTTTTGGGGGGGTGGGTAGTGGTGTTATTTGTTGGTTTCTTGGTTCTTTTCTTTACAATTCACTCTACCAGTCATTTACAGGTCAGACATGCATTTTGAATTACTCCATTATAACTAGAGTTCTTCCTATAAATTTTTCCAAAACATATTTGGAAATATTCAATAACAGATCAAAAACTCCATTAAATCTAAAAGTGTAAAAACTTTGATAAGGACTGTAACAATATTCATGCTACCTTTATATGCATGAATTCAGAATTCTATGCAAGTGGAAATGCTCAAGCTTCCCACACAGAAACTTAGATTAGGCTTTCTATCTGACTTGAGCAACAGCAAAAGTGGCAATTTTATTTTTATTTTCCTCATTTAGACCAAGGGAGAAGAAAATGAAATTAACCCTACCTGTATACAGGTATATATGGTATATATCACTTCAAATCCATTCCTCAAATCACTGTCCTACATCTAAGTTTCAGACAAATTGTTTTTAAAAATGTGTTTCAAGAGTTTAGTTTCATGAGGTGCTAAACCTAGTTCTAAGATGTCCAAGATACAAATTAAAAATTGTGCCAGCTTCATGAGGTAAAATATGGATACAATTCCAAGTCATTGGTTGCTCATATGTCTTAATATTCTAAAGGGTAACTTTACTTAAACAATTTATACAAGTTAAGCCTTGTGCACCACTCTGCAATTACAGTTGCTGTGCAGCTGTTACAAAGGCTTTCACATCAGTCTTTCCTTACCCCCTTTCCTCACACAGTCCTCTGTTATCCTGAATGCAACCAGGATATTTCTGCCTTTCCTTACGAAGAGGGGCCAAGTGACTCCAGCCCCCACACAGCACCACAGCAGCTCAGCACTGATAACGAGCAGCGTGAGGTCCTGACACACCAAGTCAGCAGTGTCCAGACTGCTCCCAGGCAGGCACTGGGACAGCTGAAACTCCAAGGGCAGCACAAGCTCTGGAGGGCACTAATAGAAGTGAGAAACAAACTGAACTGCTATATGAACTCCACAAGACTGCACTTGTGTGGACACCTTTGGGAGCAGAAGACCTTCAGCACAATAACCCCTTGGAATCACAGAGAGCACACCAGAGAAGTGAGGGCCTTTGGTACTAATTTGGAGGCAGGGCCAGTGTAAGCTTTTTGGTGCTTCCCAGGCTTGCCAGCAAGGTCATGAGCCACAGCCAGGTCTCACACAGTTGCCCAGCACCTTACTGCAGGCAGCTGACCGTGGCAACCCAGCCTCTGAACACTCACAGGCATATAAGGAATGCTATCACTTTTCTTGCTGAGTCCCTTTTCTGCTGAGCAAAGCAACTCTCTGCCACTGCTAATTCTGCAGCCATAACTTTTCAGACATCCCCCTGGCAGCTGGATCAAGCTTTTGGTAACCTCTCGCCACAAGCCAAAGATTCATCTACACCCATCCTCATGTTAGGATTTCCCTCAGAAGCCCAAAGGTATTTCACTAACAGCAGCAAGGAGCCCAACTGTAATAACCTCTGCATGTCTTTGCTGCTAAGCCAGGTGTGAGTGCAGCTCTACCACATTACAGAGACACTCAAGGGAGCAGATGGGGTCTATTATGGTTTCTCACAAGCACCTTCCCAAACAGAGGAGTCCAGGAGGTCTGAAAGAACAGAAGAGATGATCACACAGGGAAAGAATAACACACCCAGCTATAGCTCAGTCCAGAGGAAATCCCCTTGCCATAAGCTTCCACACATTCATTAGTGATGTACATTCTGGAATTGCCTAGTTGGCTGTCAAGTGTCCAAACCTCAAAAAACTGAGAAAGGTAAAAGAAATACCAAATTACCCTCTTCTAAAACAAGTCACAGCAATGCTCCAATGCATACAACCCTCCTTGCCACATTTTCCTGCTCTACTTTTCACCAAGTGAGCTCAGGAAATATTTCCACAAACATCGCTATTTCACATCTAAGGGTCTTCCACCAGTACCAATCCTGTAATGTTTCCAGGCAATCCCCTCTTCCCTGCCATCCTTCTTGCAGAGTCAAACACCACATGGTCCAGGAGCCTGCCACATTTTCAGCGTTACACAGACCATCTTGAAAGGCAGCCAGCTGCACCCACCCAAGCTCTAACTCTGTCTGGAGCCTACCACAGTGTCCCGTCTGGCAGGCAGGAGCAGCAATGGGAGCCTGCATGTGTCCGCATTGCCATCTAGAGGATTCCTGCCACACTCCAGACCATCTACAAACTATCTAGAGAAGGACAGGACAAAAGGGCTTACATCCTGACAGCACCAGGGCAGAACTGCACGTCAGTAGCAGCATGGTCCTTTTTCCATGACAGTTATAGAACCAGGGAAAAAAGTGCCCCAAACCAAGGCCTCACAGACACAGTGAAAGGACAGAAGGGTGCACATGATGCAGCCCGTGGCAGAAGGCAAAATCTGTTCCCACTGCTTTTCATAAGGAAATCTCAGAGTTGTTTGGGGGTTTTTTTTAATCATTTGCTATGGCTAATGACAGAGGTATAATTTTATTCACCTTGATTCAAATCACATCTATCATGCTAAGAGTACAGTATCGATGATCACAGAATCAATATTCTGAATTTTGGCCTGTCACATTACTACTCCCTTACTATTCTAATTTATTAAGAATTGTCACACCAATAAAACTACTTCATTTTGACCTTTCTGTATTGAAGCATGATCAGCAGGTCCAGGAAGGCAATGCTTCCCCTCTGCACCACTCTTGTGACTGGAGTACCACATCCAGACCTAGGGACCTCAACATAGAAGGTCCATGGACCTGATGGAGTGAGTCTAGAGGAGGGCAAAAAATTTGATCAGAAAGCTGGAGCACCTCTCCTCTGCAAACAGGCTGAGTGTTGGAATTGTTTAATCTGTAGAAAAGAAGGCTCCAGGGAGACCTTATAGCACCTTCATGTTCCTAAAGAAAGTTACAAGAGAGCTGGAGAGGAACTTTTTGCAAGGGCACGTAGTGATAGGAGAAGGAGGAATGACTTTAAACTGGAAGAATGTAGGTTTAGATTAGGTATTAGGAAGAAATTCATTCCTGTGAAGGTGGTGAGGCACTGGAACAGGTTGCCCAGAGAAGTTTGCACTTTAGTACCAACTTCAACTGCACTTGATGTAAAACAAAAGTACATTCCAATAATCTGAATAAAGAGGATTAAATTAAAATGCCAAGTTGTCTTCCCAGTATCATTCATTGTCACCAGAGCAACACATACACTAAGTTTTGGACACTGCTATGCCACACGAGGGAAAAATAAGATTGAAATTTGCATGCAGAAGGTGAAATGAACTGTACTGCACTTGGATTAAAAAGAAAATAAAAACCAAAACAGCTGAAAACCCTGGGATATAGAATATTCTTAGGATATCATTTTGCTTTATTACTAACAGACAAAATAAATATTGTCATCCCATCTTGTCCACTTTCTTCTCCATGCTGCATACTCTCACTGTGTCTCTTCCCTCCTATCTGATGCACACCTGACACCTGAGAAGCTTATTTAGAAAAACAAAGCAGCAGAAAGCTAATCTTACCATTATAACAAATGGTAATCTTTCTCTGGATTTACCAAGCTGAGCCATTATGTTCCAAAATCAGAGAAACCCCAGTACCAGGGGAGCCTTCAAGAGGCAGTAAAGTTAGATGAGGTAGTTGCACTGTGAACCAAATCATGCTGAAATGAAGCTACATTTGTCTAAAAGCTACATCAATCTAAACCCACATCTAAACACTGCCCTATTCGAGCAATATGAATTTAATTATAAACAGGGGTAAGAGACCACTATTGCTCAAAATTTTCTTAAAATGAAAATACAACTTACCGATCAGAGTCATAATAATCCATGCACTTCTTTTTCTTATTGTAAGCTGCAACCCTGAAGGGTACAATTTCCAGTGCTCGGAGGCCTGGAGCCATTGTCAGCACTTTGGCACCATGGGTTGGTTCATACAAATCTTTCCCAGTGTCAGGGTGGGGCATCCCTGCTGGATCTCGCCCTACAATGTAGAAGTTAGCTCCTGCAACCATCCGTGATCTGCAGTGCCACTGAACCTACAACAGAGACAGCAGAAACAATTAACAGAAGAAAATGCTCCAAAACTGCAGCTCTCAAAATTGGCATGCACTCTGTAACTACCATGTTTTCCTCAATCAGATGTGATTTTTACTATGGAGCCACAATATAATAAAGAGCCAGTTAAGCTGATCACCATCAAACTCACAGCTAAAACATACTATTCCCATTTTATTTGCACAGTAGGTACTCAGAAAGTTACTTCAGCACTCTCTACACATTCAGAATGAAAAACCACCCATGTTCAGCATTTTCAGCCTGTACATGTGGCAAGGATATTGTTCAAGGCAGAACTAACACTTTGTTTGCATGAAAATTAAAACCCAAAGGACATAAACTAGGGTATGCACTGCACATGAATGCTTGTAACAGATTTAATTTCCTAAGCAAGTGAATTTATTGCATTTTGATATAGCTTTGCCTCACAGAACTGTTTCTTTTCTTCCAAGGCACTTATCAGGAATGTTAAAAATAAAAAAAAATGTTAAAATTATATTTATTAAATTTGTTCATTGGGATTTTTACAGACTGGAAGGACACATCCACCCTATAGATAACCATATTACCAGCTGCTTGTTCTTCTGTAAAGCACTTGTGCTATAGATCTAGTACCAATGACTTTTAAATAACCTATGGAAAATTACTAAAGAAATAATCTCTTGTATTATTTGAACAAACATTACTGTCAGGCTGTACTCTGACATCACTTGAAATGCCATATAGATAAGGAGAAAAAATTTATCCTGTTTGTGACCATCTCCTCTCTCCCTCCATTAAAACAACACAACACACAAACATCAGGTGCAGCACAAAATATTTTAGTGCGCTATCAAGTTTTGTTTTACTTTAAACTCCTGATATCTTTACCTCAGTTGGTCCTGCGTACATCATGGGGGAAGGGAATATAGCTACCACTGTTGTTTCTGGGTTCAGGATTCCCTCCTCCAGTACTGCAGCATGCTGCTTCATGCGCCACATAAGGGGAACATCATCCTCCTTTGTCCAGCCTCCAAGGGGGTGCAGGAGTAAAACTGGGCGCCGGTAGCCACGTTCCAGAAGCTGCTTGTGGGTGTCCTGCATTAAGAGAGCGTGCCCATTGTGCACTGGGTTGCGTAACTGGAATGCAAAGACCGCATCTGTGGAGGAAAAAAAACAACACAAAAGATATAAGGAAAGCAAGTTATTTTATCAGGAGTTGTACAGACACAGAAAAATCTTCAGTACATGCTCTCCTCTATTGAGCTCTGAAGAATACTTCATATTGAAGAAGTATAATAGCAGTGCTCACAGGTCATTAAAGAATTATCAATTATTACAAAATCACTGTACTTAATAAGAAAATCTAATAAAAAAACTCCCATACTAAAATCAAAAAAATCAGCTTCCTTAACTTCTGAATTTTCTGCAGAATTACTCTGGTTTCTCCAAGAGCTATAATCTTCCATTTGGATTTTTCATTGCATTAGGGTATTATACTCTAAGAGGAAATCAAAGTATGCTACTCAACCTAAAGGCTAAATATATCATCAAGAGAACAAATGGACCTGTTAGGAACAAAACAAATAAAAGGAGATTTAATGTTCCTTCCACTTAGTTTAGTAGATTTTAAGCACAGTAAGAACAAAGCAAGACTAACTGCTATTCCTAAACCCATCAATGAAAAACCCTGCCTTGGCCAGGGTTTCTCTCTCCTGCAAATTCAGATGAACTCAAGACAGCAAAATCACTGTAAGTGAGACATTTTCCAATATGGAATCAACGAAACCTAGAGAACAGGGTTTTTTCACATCTCAAATATGTGTTTGTTTAAGAGTTAGCCAAAAGACTGATATCCCAGACCTACAGCTCCTGGACATACTGACCACACAGAACAACAACAGGAGCTCAGGACCAGTTGTGCTTTGCATTCTTGATGTTAATCTCTCTCCTCACATCTACAAGTGCAGCTGCCTGCCAGTCACTGCCACAGTGAAAGCAGCATGTTTGTTCTCTGCTTTATGGCATTCCTCAGCCTCTTACTTATCTGCCTAACACAACTACTTTTGTGAAAAAATCTGTTTTATTTCTTGTGCAGAACAAAAACTTGGCACCAGCCTACCTGCACTCCTTCATAAGCCTTGCTCCCCAGAAGCAGCATGGAACAAATGTAAGAATAGCAGAGCATGAATGCTCAGCACTCAACCATAGCTCTGTAGTTTTGGCCAAAAGTGATCTTTAAAACACATCTTACCACGTTACCTTTTCTTGCATTACTGACACGTCTATAGTGCATGGAAAGATAAAAGTTCAGAACCTCAGGCATTACCAGCTTCTGTTCTATATTTAAGTAATGCAATGCCTGAGATCATAAAAATTATAACTATTAAAAGCAAAGGATGCCACCTACCAGAGCATTCAAAATTTTCATCCTTGAAACAATGCCAGCCTCAGTGGTGGCAGCAGACATTTGGATAATCCACTGCAGGAAGAAAGAAAGCAAAAAAAAATATTACTCACCAGCATTCATTTCCTTGAATTTCTGCCTTAGTTCAGCTGGAGTGAGGCGGTATTGATCAAGTCCATCATTCCAATAAATACGATCAAGGACCTGTAGATCTCCACCTACAAGCCAGTTCCCTTGCTCCATAACCATCTAAGAAAAAAAAGAAAAGTTCATGTCAGGATTAGTTAACAGCTTCTTCCGAGTATTTAGAGCATTGCAATGGAGACACATCTTTACCAAGGATTGTGTTCCAGGTGAATTTTATTTGACAGTGGTAAGTCAAGCATCAGAGTTAAAAAAATGAAAAAAAAGCTCACGGGAGCATAGTCCAGACACGTTATACCATGATGCAGGAGAGGTGCACAAATCTTCAGTAAGCATATGCCTTTCTTTTAAAATTGAGATAATATATAGAAATGCAAATAGCCATTATTCTTAACCAACGCTGCATGACAAAGATAGTGTCTGGAAAGACCTGTATATTACAATTTATTTATTATATATTAGCATATATTTTTATTACTACATATTTTAAAAATTAATTAAAATATAGCCATACAATGAAGTTGCACACTTTATAGTTATTGGTCAAAGCAAATGCTGTTGCAGTATCACTCTGTAGTTTACAAGACTCTCGTCGGGAATAAAGTAGAAAACAAAACAATTCTGATTAACTATTCACTCTCTTTAATCTACAAATAAAATCAGAACCTTTGAAGTAGAACAGCTTTTGGACTTGTTTCATGGTAGCTGTTTACCCAATTAACAGATGTTGGACAGTCACTACACTTCTTTTTATATCTTTAAATATTACCTCACGCTTTATCAAAAAATAATTATGGCAAGGTGCTTAACATACTCTCCAAATAGCCATAGACATTACTCTGAAATTTTTAATTTTTAAGAATGCGTTTTCTTTTGAAGATGAAATCACAGAAAACTTTCAAGTTTCAAAAACATTTCTGATAACTTTTTTAGCCTTATGTAATTTAGAAGTGAAAATAAATCTTAATATAACAGAAGATACTACAAACTAAACCCAAAAGGCAAGGGGCAAAAATTAGGTGTGAATTTTTTAATTTATTTTTCCTTTGACCTGTTGGAATTAAATGATGTCACAGTAACCATTCCCTTCCCAAAGAAAATGCCAGAATTTGACATCTTATCAAGGCGGAGGGAAGGTATGATAATGATATGAAGATGAGAAAACTATGCACTGTGAAATCTCTCAGGTACCCAAATATTTCTGATTAATTAAGAAGGGCCACCAAGTTCACATGCTGTCATGTTACTACTATACAGCCTAGTACAGGCATAAAAACATAAGTTCCTCATCTTCTGCACAAGAAGTCATTCAAATTTTGTCTGTGTGACATTTTCTTAGCATTTATTAGATCTGCGTTAAGTTTTCAGTAAAGGGATAATCTTCTGTTCAACATCACAGAACACATCAAGGGCTTTGAAAATCTTGTATTAGTCATACAGATACTTTTACAACATTTAAAAGCTTTCCGTTTTCAAGAGCAAACTCATAATTTGATGTTTGATTTCTTTTTACCTAATTTTATGTCATAAATATAAACAAAAATACCTCAGAGACAAAAGGGGAAATAAACATATTTTGGCTCTGCAGAGCTAAGATGCAACATTCACATCAGCTTGCATAAGCCAACACAGCATTGTGATGAGTATGTTACAATTAGAACATTTCAGTACGACTTACACATAAGGCCAAGATAATAAAACATAACGAACACAATGGAAGGGAAATTACTCCCCAGAGAGTGAAATGATGAACTCTCCAGGAACAGGGCCTGCTTGAAAAACATCTAAAGCAGGCAGGTCTCACGTGCACAACATGCAGGCAGAAAAGAAGTTTTCTATCCTTCACAATGCATATATCCACTGATTATGGAGCTTTGATGATCCATCTGGTGACACAGAGGGATGTGTTTCCTAGGCACACTGGAGGGCAAAGTTCCCTCTTCTGTAGCACAGATTCTACAGCACATTCTAAATTCATTTCATGTGTACATATTGACATTAGATTTTCACACTAAGTATAGACTATTTGACAGCTGCACAGAAAATAATTACCTTTGTTTCCGCTCAGATGTTTTAATTAATTTTCAAAGTAGTTTTTTTGTCAAAGTACATCAATCATAGACATGCACTTCATTTAATTTGCAGCTCCACAACAGTACAGCAAATAGGACTAGATTTTCAACTTTTAAGCACACACCTTGATATAGGGATGCTCTTTGCATGTCGTTCCCCACTGCCTAGCACAGCGTTCCTCTTTCCTGTGCTCGTAGAATTCGGGATTACGGAGAATGGCAACGCGGCGACCTTCATACACCAGCGCAATTGCTGTGCACCCATCCAGCCTTTCTTTGTCTTCTTGAGTAGCTGTTAGCACTATAGGCACTGACAGATTAATAACTCCCCCTGCAGAGGGAAAAAAAAAGACCTTTATCCTTAGTCATCAATGTTTGTTATGAAAATCTACCTAGTTAAAAGGTTACTTTTAAGGCTGTAGGTGTATTATATGACAGGTAGCTGAAACACTTATTTTAACAGGGATTAAACAACTTTTAGAATGAACTCATGCTTCCATAAGATATATGTGCTATAAAATTGAGCAAACACTGAGGTTTGAGAAATAGTGAACATAGTACTGAGAATAGCAAGTAGTTAGAGCTGCACATAAATATTTAAACTGAGGATACTACTTTTTGGGAATGTTCAATTAACACCTTTCTTAAGAGTCTATATAGAAAGTAGAAATACACAAATAAAATTTAAAATAGATCACCTAAAATATTAGGCAAGATTGCTACTGGAGTGGATAATTAGTAAAAAGGAAATTATATTCTAAGTAGATGTGGTTTTGGTCCCTAAGAAAAAAAACAATGCAATAGGAGCAGACAAATGTGCCCAAGTAGTTAACACACACAATGAACTATTTCAAAAGGTGACTTTTGTTGTTTACTTAAAATTGTATTCAGATTCAAGCATTTACCTTTCAGAAAAAACTGCAGAGAAACTGCTGAGTCAGGCAAACATTTTACATAGTTTGTTCAGCTGAATGTTTACCAGGTACTTTACTTTTAAAACTAAGCCATTGTAGCTGAATTTTAAGGTTATCTGTGGTCCTCATTTTTAAGCACCTACTTTAATGCCGGATGCCAGAAGACTTGTTTTTCTTTTCTACAAGAGTGAGATTTGAGAAAACCGGTGGAATAAGTATCATAAGACTCCTATAAAGGCCTGTGTTCTAATAAGCATATGCCTGAGTGCAAAACTTTTGGGTAGCCTCCAGGACAAAATTCATGGATCTTTTAAAGTTAATGGAGGTTTTGGCATTTGCCAAGACTCCAAAATAAGACAAATTTTGCTATTATTTAAGCAATACATTTTTGATTAGGAAATTAAATTTCTTAGGAAATTAAAAATTATAAAGCTGGATGAAAAGTTTAAGAGAAAAATAGATCTCCCTTGTTTCACAATACAAAATGTATAATGTATGCTGTGCATCTCCTCCTAAGTTCAGCCTTGGTGTCCAGAGTTATTTTCAAAGCAAGTAGGTCATAAAACTGATTTTGGCAGCGGTCACAGAGAGTGGTTTGACACCCCAAAATTGATAATTTAAAAAAACCTTTTGCTTTGCAGACAAGTAAATAAATATTTCAAAATATTAAGAGATGTCAAACCTGTTGATTATTTTGTCCATGACCAGCAATAAATACATAATATCTTCTACATTTTTCTTCAGCCACTGTACAAATAAGAAACTGAGGCAAGGTACTGATGCAGGTCTGTTAAATCACAGATGAGCACAGTGGCAGGATGAGACTTTTCCAGACAACGTAATCTTTAAAGGCAGACTATCAACACATCTGCACTGATGTCCATAGCTTAGAAATCAGTCAGTATGAACATTGCTTTTAAAGCCCAAAACATGAGATGTATTGCAGGTAATAAACAGTTTCCCTCTCTTCAGAATCAAAGCCCTGCAACATGACTGCTGCTGTAAGACCCAGAACTAATGAACCAGGCAAGGAGGAAACTTTGAGGATGTTGTTTTGACTTAACTGCTGCCATTACTGCAAGTAGCAAAGCAGCTTTAAGGCAATCACATTTTTCTAAAAGGATTTACACATGTAAGTGCTGTAGTAGATCTCTAAAAAGAGGAAACTAGTAACAGGACATCTAGAGGAACATAACGATTTTATCCAAGCTTGGGACTGAAAATTGTTTCCATTGATAAGCTGCTATTTTTCATTATTCATATGTTTTGTAACACAAACGAGATACTCAAAACAACAGCAAAAGAAGTTTAAAAATTTGTTATATTGTTATATCTAAAACACTCTACCTATGCAAGGTTTTAAATGGCTTATAAAACTCCTGATTTACAGAAAATTACAGGACAGAACTAGGACCTACAAGATATTTTAGGAGCTGAATGCATTGCATGTCATCTGCAGAGGACTTTTCACCTGGATAGATGTACAAAAGGCAAGTGAAATGAGAACAAAACTAGCAGCCCAAAATTATAGTGCAAAATAACAGAATGGTATTATGCTGTCTAGGATAGCACCTAGACAAAAGGGAATTAAAAAATGTAAGTAGGATGACAGATGTCTCTATCACAGAATTGAGAGAAAAGTGACTTCTTTTTGTTCTGCTATTTGGTCTCTAGCAAGACTAGAGTGATGCAAAAGGAAACAAGAATATAGGAAAAAAGACTGGAGTAAAACAGCCTTCAAGGAGGAATAAATGTAAAATGATGGAGGATCACAATCAAACTCCAAAATCTCAGGATGTTATGACTTATTCACTATCTTAACAAAGTTCTTAGCCAACCGGTAATGCAAAATAAAATATATTCATTTAAATCATCCCAGGATAATTACTAAGTCATAATAAATCAATTACATGTGGCAACTGTTCACACTCAAATTCTGATTTCACACTTGCAACAGCTCCAGCACTCAAGTCAGTCTATTTCCTTTCCTTTCTTCATTACTAATACAGAACAAATCTGTTGGTCACAGAGCTAAACAGCAATTAAATTGCAATGCCAAATTCTAAGATTGATTTCTTCAAAACAAATTAGAAGTGTGCATTTTAGAATTAAACAGTTTTCAAAAATTAAGATATTTGAAAACTATTTTGTAAAGGCAAAAAGATGAAATATTCAAATTCTAATATGATGGTAGGTATAACAAGAATAAAACCATCATGTTTAAAACTGGCTATTATAATATTCTATCCTCACATCCCAGACCTCAAGTTGTGCACAAGCCTGGTAACATGTTGCCATACCACAACAAAGAAGCAAAGCATCAAAAATATATTAGAAGTATGATGAGTCTGCTCAGTTTTACAAATGGTGTGTTTTACCCTACCATCAAGGAGACAGTCAAAGTGAAGGCACTGGAGGTATTCTCTTTCTCTCATAAAGCCATTCAGGGGTGTTGCCCAACCTTCTGCTAGCACTTGTACCCACTGCATATCCACCTTGTAAAGAAATGAAGAAATAGCCTTAGAGCAGGTAAAAGTTGCTGCTTAATTACTGGCATCAGGTATATTTGTAACAGAACATGATTTAATTCTAAATTGCAGGACAGTACAAATGGAAGGTTCCTCAGTATTACAGTTTTTAATAACAAATAATTCAAAGTTTCTACAAGTAAGGAAAAAAGAACAACTTGTTTCTCACTGTTCATATTTTTGGCTATTTTCCAGTCCCTACACTGGATCAAATTTCCACGTGTTAATAAACCCAAACCAACAAACACACAGCAACAAATTTTATTTGCAAATCTTGATAAAGTTCATCATAATAAAATTAGAGAATCCCACTTGCCTTTGTCTAACAAAACAAGCCAACAAAGATGTTAAAAAGAAAAAAAATACATACAATTACCACAAAAATATCAGAATTATGGGTGTAAATATTAAGAGGTCTAATCTTTAAAATTAGGAGAAATCTTTTTTTTTTCTTTTTTTTTTTCCCATAAACTAGTGAGACAATCCAGAAGTAAAATTCTCTCTGGACTAGTACTTATTTTAGTATGAGATATCAGTTTACACAGAATTTCCTTCCTTAGCACTCAGTCACACTATGACTTAGTGTGTGGTCTCCATTATTTCTGCATGTGCATTATTAAGACTTGGTCAAGTTTTTGACAAGGACAGACTTTGCTTGTGCAAGACTCTTTTGCAAAGGGCATGACTAATTTTATTACACTGTTTAATTTATACTGAGGTAAGTACAAAACACAGTTTCTTCCCAAGCTTACAACAGATACTTGTTTGATATTTAACAAGCCAGTGGTTGGGGGTGGAGGGAGAAATGATTTGTTTTTCTAGATAAGGAGCAATTTAGAATGGGACACTACTCAAGTTTAATAATGGTGACCTTAAGTATTTATTCCTCAACAAAGCAATCAATAGTTTTACACAGATATACATGAAAAGAAATTAGCAAAATGTGGTGAAAGGAAGCATCAATATTCATTTCTAGTAGAAGACCAGGCAAATTTAAAAATTACTTAGTTCAGTGCTTAGTATGTCACCCCAGTCCTTCAAAGTCTACTCACAATGATGCTGAACTCTGAGCTTAGTCAGCTCCTGGATCAAATGCTTAGCTTTAAGTTCTAGTAATACCATCAAATAGCCAGTGAAAAAACTCATGCATTGTATCTGTGTTTAGGCTTAGTTCTTCAGAAAAATGAATGAGGTAGAACAGAAACACAGCCAGAAGCAGCTTCATTTAATTGACCTGAGTTGGAAAATAATGCATTTAACCAGAACAGGGTTGATCAGGTTGATCCATGCTTTCCCATATTCTCTCTGCTAGAAACTAGAAACATAGCACAAGTATGTTCTAATCAGAAAAACAGCAATAAAGTAGATCTGATTATCTCTTTGCAACTCTTTGAGTTTGGTATATATATTAAAAGTTACTGCTGTTCAGCTGAAGACTACTAACAGGAAGAATCAAGAAGCAGTAATTGATTTCCTCTGTATTTCTAGCAATTACAATTCACAATAAAATGGTTTCTGTAAATAAACTAAAAATAAAAGTAAGAAATCCTGCTAGAAGCAATTTCTCATACAAGACATTCCAGGCATGATTTTGTCCATGGATCTGGGGGGAGCACGGGAGGAAATCACTGTAAATTTTTTCTCCAGGGTAGAAATTAAGTAACACTATACCAGACATTATTCATGAAAGTATGAAGATCTGGTAAACCGCAGATGCTGTGCTTTCACTCAAGGAAAGAGGGAAAAAGTATATCAAGGTGTATTCTGTAACCGGTACAGGTATTTCAGCTACATCTACTTGCACTAAGAACAGACCAGACCATCCTTCAACTGCAGCAATCAGACACCTGAATGTCTCATCCCTACACACAATACCTTATTTATTTCCAGGGTTAACAGAGACTCAGCGTCAGTTTTTGCCAACTGTAGCTTGTTTTCTGGCACATAAAGCTCTTTCACCTCATAAGAAGCATCCACTGGTACAATGTCCTGTATAAAAGGAATAAATAGAACTTATCATTTGCTCAGAATGCCTCTAGGGCACTGAACACACATCAAGAAGTAAAATTCTAATGTTGCACTATACAGTAGCAAGAGTTTATTAATTATGCAATTTTTACTCATCTAAAAGCCAGCACTGTTCCAAGATTATGATATATTGCTAGTTACTCAAGCCAGCAGATCGGTAAACATTCTGACAAGAGATGAAACATTCTGACAAGAGATTTTTTCTAAACCTTAAGCAACCCATATAACATTTACCTAGTAAATATTTAACTATTGGATTAAGTGAAGATTTTATGACTTATTAATGTCTACATTATCTAGAGTAGAAAGGCAGACTATGCTTTTACACATGCTGAAGAAGTAAAAAAAAGATTTAGCGACTGAGAATTTATGAATTTAAGCCATTCACTATACAAGATACATTAGAAATGGTAACATGAAGGTAAAATAAATAAAGCTCCTTCTCTACTGAAAATTGATACAGAAGCACAAATTACATGTTTTTCCTACAGCTAATGACTTACCAGTATTTTCATCTCTAGACTAACTCTTTGATTATTTAAATGTGATGTCAACTGGGCATGCATATGAAATGAACCAAAATCTAGCTCTATAACCAACATATCAATTTTTTATTTGAAGAAAGTGTTCTTCCATGTATATTAAACAAGATATTCTCACTCCGTAATGCTCAAGACTCAAGACCTTAAACTTGTTAGAAGAGATCAACTCAAAGATAAAACCACAATTAAAAGAAGAGAGGAGGTCACCATGACAAAACTGTAAAGAGTCTCCTCCAACAAAGGATGGTGTTATATGTCAAAACCCAGTCAAATGCTTCAGTGATGTTCAGTAGCAAAAAATCAGTGAAAAGAAGCCGACTGTTCTTTTTAAAACACATTTTTCACTGTTGGAGAAACCTTTGTAAAGTAAGGTTTTACTTCTGGAGGAAAAAAGCTCACCCTTGGAGCAGAGTATATACAAAACCATAACAACAATAATTAAATTATCTTTACCTTTCCAATATATGCAGGCTAGAGTAAATAGATATGTTTGTAGAAAACAGAAAGTTAGCTCAGGAATTTTAATGCATTTATCAGACTTTAGGCACTACCTCCATGGAAAGTAAAACAAAGGGAGTAGAATGCTGACAAGTGAGAGATAAAATTACTACAGGAGTAACAAGATGTGATGAGTCTCACTGGCTGTTGCACAATTCATATCCTCAGAGATACATCAAAAGAAGACAAATTAAACTAGCACTTAGAAATGGAGTTTTATAAGGAGAAACTTGGTCCATTACATATCAGAAATAATTTTGGAAGCAGATTTATTACATTGTGAGTTAGGCAAAATCTGCCTTTTGTTTTCTGTGCCTGAGCAGCAGCATTACAGCCCAGGAGAGCTGCAGCAGACTCCTGTCACAATAACAAGCCCAGAATCAAATGAAGGTATTGCCTCCTGTAAGCAACACTATAATGATGGAGTGCACATTATGCTGCTTCACAGATTTCCCTCTGGACCCTGGCTCATTACCAGGCTAGGATGTCCTAATTTTACAAACCATCAATAGCTTAAAATAAACGTGCCTATTAAAAAGTATTCAAGTATTATCCTGGTTTTAGTGTCCCACTAACGGGCAAAACAAAGGTTTCACAATGCAGTTTCTGTCAACAACCTACTTCATTATACAAATGTAAACAGCTTGAAGACAGTTCTAGCAACTGAGTCTGACATTCAGAGAACTTGTAGGATTAGTAAACCTACACTCCCTTGCACACATGAAAGTGGTGCTTAAAACATCAACTTAGATCAGAAACAACAAAACAAGAAAACCAGCAGCAAAAGGAATCTTTAAACTACATGAATTTTAGGAATTAGGAAAATGCTAGGCTAGCAAGCCATCTAGTGACCATTCTAAGGCATCAGTTTTACTGAAAGATTAATTCTACCAAAGGACAAGTTACAGAATATTCCTCAATATTTATTATTACTCAATGTGTTCATATAAAAATGGCAAAATAATAAAGAAATAAACTAAATATGTTATGGAAATGTGCCTCCTCACATTGGGGTGGTGGGTTCTTTGCTGATGCTGATTGCCTCTAGAGATCACCTAGTCCAAAACTGGTCCCACCACAGCAGGCTGCTCAGGACCTTGGCCAATCAAGCATTTAATATCTCTAAGGACAGAGCACACACAAACACTCAAAGCAACTTATTCTAATAATTGACCATCTTTATAGCAAAAGGTTTCTTTCCCCTATGTCTAATCCTCATCTCCCATATTTCACATCATGCGTGCTGCCCCTCATCCTACCCGTGTACACCTCTAAGACAAGTCTTCATCAGTCTTCCCCTACACTCTCCCACTCAGATGATAGAAACTGCAACAAAAACTCCTTTAGCCTTCTCTTCTCCAGGCTGAACAAATCCACTTCCCCTCAGCAATCTCCTTTTGCAGTGACATATTTCAGCCTCTGACCATCTTGGTGACATTCTGCTTAGCCCACAGAAGCACATCAATATCTGTTTCCTTCTGAGTGAAGGAGAAGGGCACAAACCTGGAAAAGGGATCCAGACAAGGTCTTACAAGTGCCATATAAAATTGCAAAATTGCTTCTCTCAAGCTCCTGGCTATGCTCTTGTTATTTACAGTAGAGCATGCAGGTAGTCTTCTCTGCAGCACAGGCACGTGTTTTTATAATGCTGACAAATGTTTTTATAATGCTGAACAATTTATTTCATAGAATTATAGAAGCACAGAATGGTTGGGGTTGGTAGGGACCTTAAGAATCCTCCAGTTCCAACCCCCCTGCCATGGGCAGGGACACCTTCCACTAGACCAGGTTGCTCAGAGTCCCATCCAACTTGGCCTTCAACACCTCCGGGGATGGGGCATCCACAGCTTCTCTGGGCAGCCTGCTCCAGTGTCTCACCAGGCTCACAGTAATGAATTTCTTCCTGATATCTAAACTAAAATACCTTCTGTCAGTTTAAAGCCTTGACCNGCTCAGAGTCCCATCCAACTTGGCCTTCAACACCTCCGGGGATGGGGCATCCACAGCTTCTCTGGGCAACCTGCTCCAGTGTCTCACCAGGCTCACAGTAATGAATTTCTTCCTGATATCTACACTAAACTACCTTCTGCCAGTTTAAAGCCTTGTCTTCTCCCTAAATGCCCTTATAAAAGTCCTTCTTCAGCCTTCTTATAAGCCCTCTTGTTCAAACGACAAGAAATCTACAGAAATTAAATTCTCAAGATAGCACTGCAATAATATGGTCTAAAAACAAGATGTGCCTGTTTAGCCTTGCCTTGATTTCTTTGTCTCTCATTGAACTAAGCAACCACTGAGATATCTTGACATTCATTATACTGTTATCTTCAAAGAAAAGGAAAAAAGTGCTAGATGTGCCTTAAACAAAGCTGACTGGGCTAGGAGCCAGCAGTCAGCACTATGTACCAATGCAAGCCTTCAGGGATCATTATCTTGGCACATGTGACATAGGTTTCTACAGCTATGAATTGCTCTGGGCAGGAGGCACAGGGCCCCCACAGTCAGGAACTGCCACCTCTTTTAGGTAGGACTCCTACACAGCTCTTCTATTTTCTTCCAAAAAATATTCAGATGGGAACTTGGGCAAAAATCTAGAATTCTCTTACAGTTTTTTGCCCTGTCTTATCTCCTGAGCAACCCTGAGCAAGCAGTCATCCATGAGGAGTTTTCTTGAAAATTTCAGTACAAGAGACTAAATCTCTCCAGAGCTGTACTCACACAGATGGTCAAAATTGACTCGTGCTGGCCACATGATGAGGTCTTTTGCTTGTATCAACTTCAACACTTGGTGGACCTTTACTCAAACTACTGTCTATATCCTAAATTTCCAGAACATCCATCTCACATAAAAAAGCATGAGTTATCATCTGCAAGAGTAACTCAATTTAAAAAAAAAAAATAGTTGTCTGGAATGACATCCACAACCCACTGACTATAGATTTAAATGTAAGGAAACACACTTCTTCTACATGAGGATTAGCAAATTCTGGGGATATGGTTTCAAGAGGATAAAGTTATCTCTTTGCTGCCTTCACTTTCCGTGTTGGGTTTGGGGATTTTTTTGTCTCATTTTGTTTTTCATGTTGGGTTTGTTGGGAGTGAGGTTTGTTAGGTGGGGTAATGACCCAAATCCACTTATCAGGCAACAGGAGAAGGCCCAGAGACTTCAAAAGGGACGGTGTAGATTGCAGACATGAACAAGGAAAGAGATCTACCTTTTCAGAAGCTATGAACCATAAACTCAACTCAGCCATGTCAAGAAGATCAGCTTTCTGAGCTGGTCATTACACAAAAGGACCACTTTCACTAGTACAAGAAAAACAGTGGAAACAAGGGAAAGCAGACACAAGCACAGTAGCCCCTACTTAAATGAGATCAAATCACTGTGTAAATGCTCCCCTGTCTGCTCACATCTGCTGTACATATTAATTTGTACACTATAGAGACAATGTAAAAAATCAGATTCTTTAAAATTGGTTGCTAGCCTTTTTAAAGTCAGCATTAACTGCTGGTTCTGTAACAACTGAGACAGCCTCCTCTGCCTTCCAGTTATTGATATAAACTAATTTTCCACTTGTCCAAATTGTATTTCACTTGGAGATCAATGCTGTGCAATCTTTAGGTTTAAAAAGGAAACACAAAACAAAAGTTTGAACGGAATTATGCGTAAGACTTTATGTCTCAAAAACTGTCTATTTTTCCCAGCACTTACATTCAGATTGCAGGTACAAATACTTCAGAAAAAAGTATCTAAGATATGTCCCCATTTCTGCTCACCCTTTCTTGAAGAAGTTCCACAACTTGTTGTATACAATCATTCACATCACAGGAATCAGTTTTCAACACAAGCTCTGGGGCTTCTGGTTTTTCATACTCAGAGTCAATCCCAGTAAAACCTACAGAACATAAAACGAAAATGTTAGGTGACTTCTTCCAAAAGATGGCTTCATTTTAATGCTGTTCACAGACAGTTTTCCATACATAAATGAACACAACATGCAAGAACATGGAGTTTTAGCTTCCTTAATATCTTTAGGGAAATCAACAGTTTTTTTCTTTATTAGACTCTTTGCTAATCATATTATCTGACAGCACCAAACTTCAGCATTCTGCAGTACATATATAGCGCTTTTTTGTTGGTGAAGCTATTTGATTTTTACTGTGAATAAAGAAAAGAGCACTGGCAGAAGAAGTGTGCACATCAACGCAGAGTTAGTCATGCATCCACTGTCCTTCATTATCAGATGAGTGTTGCTCTTAAACAAATAAATGAAAGATGAAAAAATATTATGAACATCCAGTATATATGTAAATTTACACTCATACCACCAAGCACTATCTGAAGTAAGGAATTTCAACACCGTTTACATTAGTTTAGCTAATATACTCATTGCAATATAGCTGCTAATGTAAGATTGATGACTGTGTTTATTGTAAGAGCTGTCACAGACTGTACAAGCTACCAGTGACCCTTGTTCTGGCCTACTTAGCTTGCAATCTGCTTTGAAATTGTTGAGATTCTAAACACCCACGCATAAACAAGGAGGAAAAATCAAGCCCAAAGGAAAAGAGTATAAGCACCATAAGTCAGATCTGCATCAGGAATATCAGCTAGACTTCAGCAACTCAACATCTGCATCCTCCACAAGTGCAAATTCAAATATTAGAACTCCAGTTTTCCACTTTGGATCTAAATACTCTCAAAATTAGTACTTTAGTTCCTCATCTAAGAGAAATATCAATTACTGCAGTGCCCCATGTGATAAAGAAAGGCTAGTACCCTTTCCAAAACCTGTACACTTTAGAAGGATCTGACTACTGGAGGAATAGGAACAGGAAGCAAAAAAAGAGTGTCTCATTACTGTTTCTAAAGAAAAAGAAGATAACAGTTGCCAACATTCCTTGTGAACTGGCAAGTTCATTTATTTTGCATCCTTCATATATCAGATAGGTCATAAGACACAGCCATTGCTACACTCACTTATATCTTGTTCAGGGACTGTTTACTTCACTACCACTTCTCCAGTAATACAATTCCATTATGGGGCTCATAAAATTAACAAAATATTAGGGATTTTCACAAAATAGGAACAAATAAGGATCCTGTACAGAACTATATCTTTGTACCACGTCAGCTCAAGCCCTCTTGCTTTGATTTTCAACAAATCTTAGTTCAGCTTTATTTATTCCTGGTGTTTGCACAAAATATTCTGTAGTAGTAGAAGTATCAAGCAGCCATTTATATAGAATATTTTAAATTTCTTGAATTTTATATCACTTCTAATTAAAGTGAATTCATACAGCACCTGCAAACTCCACTCCCAAAGGCGATTACTTAAAAAAACCTGCTTTGCTACTAAATACAGAGCTATCTATCATCAGCCTCTGCAAACTATAATGTAACACAGAGCAAAGCAGCACTTGAAACAATACTTGCAATGAATGATTGCATAGCTAAGCTTTTTTTTTTTTTATTGCAGGTTATACTTAAATCTTGACCTGAAGCTGGGAATAGGAAATAATGTTCATGGGCAGTAGAATAGAACACAGATTTAAAAGTTAGTATCTTCAGAAGTATTCTTAATGATCTTTATAGGTAGACAGTGGCCATGTTTTACTTTTTGGAAGAAACTAGCAAGTTTCATTAATGCAGTCCTTAAAAGACTTTAGAAAGAATCAGGCTCTTTTTAACTGGTCAATAGATACACAAAGGAGACTAATCCTCAATCCTTATGTGGCTTCTACTGCAACCTTTAACGTGCTCAAGGCTTTTTCTGTGTGTGGTTAGTCACTTTTACCCTTTTGCTGTCCTAACACTTAACTAGTCAGTTCCATGAGTTAGAAGTCAATTCCAGTTTTCTTCTCAGTCCTGCCCTGAATCCATGCTCTTTTTAAGGGTGATACATTCAGACTGGAGCACATCCACTTATGTGAAGTCAAATTACACCAACATTTCACTCATGCAGAAAGAATGTGATTACATCTAGGTTCACCTTTAATTTCTCCAGCCCTGGCTTTCTTATAGAGTCCTTTAACATCTCTTTGCTCACAGACATGCAATGGAGCATCCACAAATACTTCAAAAAAAGGCAAACTTGCCCCTTCATGAATTTGTCTGGCGTTATTACGATCCTGAAAGAAAACAGAAGAAAAATCCTAAAAGGTTACCCCCACATATTTTTACTGGGTTTTGCCTTTGAAGTTAATTTTAAAGAAGCTGACAGCACAATGTAAACAAAGTTTAAAAAAGAAATGTGATTTGATTAACTGATGCCCTGCAAGATACATCACTTTGGCTACAGTACATCACATGGTAAAAGCTGACAGGAATATGTGAGATATTTTATGTTAAACTTGATCTATAAGAAAAATCCACAACCAAACCCAGCCAATAGAATGCAGGGTTTTCTATACCTATATATATATGTCTGAAGAATTCCATCTGCCTAGCTGAGTACAGCTGGGAGGAGGTGTTACCTGCTGCTCTTGATTTAACCATCCTCCCCTGAGCACCAGTTTTCCCTACATTGTGAAGTCAAAATATTGTATTATTTGCATTGTTTCATTTTATTATTTTTATGGCTTGCCAAGCATTGGAACAATATTGGTGACTTTCACTGAGAGAACAAAAAAAAGCCTTCCAAAATCCACTAAATTCTTCTCTTACTAAATATTGTTCATTTTATTAGTTATTGTTCTCACATCTAGTAACTTCTGTTATATTGTAGGGTTTGATTTCCCCAAATTATTATCACAAGAAGTGTTTGCACCACTCTAACCAAAGAAATAACATTCTTGTGCTGTGAAACACCTAAGCGTAAAGTCTCTGGGTCATTCTTCAAGATACTTGGGTGTCCACACATCCTTTTTGTCTCTTCCCACCAGGTTCTTATGCATGGATGAAACAGGCTCCACACAACAATGTGAACATGGATTTACATTCATTTTCAGTATTATATGATGTCATGTTGTATACACGACCTGAAATGTTCTCCAAGCAGCAACTGCGAGAACGAAAGGACACAGTTTCAAGCTGCTTCAAGGGAAATATAGGTTGGATATTAGGAAGAAGTTTTTCACTGAGAGAGTGATTAAATACTGGAATAGTCTGCCTAGGGAGGTGGTGGAGCCACCGTCCCTGGATGTGCTTAAAAAGAGACTGAATGTGGCACTCAGTGCCATGATCTAGTTGAGGTCTTAGGGCTGGGTTGGACCCAATGATCTTGAAGGTCTCTTCCAACCTACATATTCTGTGATTCTGTGATTCTGTGAAATAACGTAAAAAGAACCTACAGGCAATTAAAATACATTTCTCTTAAATCATTTGGTAAAAATGAAGCTCTCACCATTCATTCACTAAATGAAAAATTGCTTTTAAAAGCAATTT
>VWYP01000783.1:4295-38293 GCA_013400435.1 Pycnonotus jocosus | reverse complement strand
TGGCAGCTAAGATCTAAAAAGAGATCTGATACCTCCAGGCTGAATGGAAAATCTTAATATGAAAGGGTAAAAAAAAATAGATTTGCTAGTATGGATTCACAGACAAGACATTTTTTCACCCTTCAAAGAGAACACTTTGAATACCAGACATTTGTGGGAGTTTCTCAATTTTTAGGAAAAAAAAAATCACAAAAAGTGACCTTTCAGGAGCACAAATGCACATCACTCAATTCAGTCAGTAGTTTTGGGCTTGGTTTTGGTTTTGTTTGTTTGTTTTCAAAAATACATTAAAAATATTTTTAGCATATAATTAAATNAAAGAGAACACTTTGAATACCAGACATTTGTGGGAGTTTCTCAATTTTTAGGAAAAAAAAAATCACGAAAAGTGACCTTTCAGGAGCACAAATGCACATCACTCAATTCAGTCAGTAGTTTTGGGCTTGGTTTTGGTTTTGTTTGTTTGTTTTCAAAAATACATTAAAAATATTTTTAGCATATAATTAAATTTTACTTTTATTGTCTAAGAAGTTACAACTATTTGTGTTGCAATGAAAAACAAACATCTGGGACTAAAGAATTGCTAGGTTTTATGGTGCTTAAAATTTGAACTAGTGTTGGCAGTAAATGTATTTGAACATTAGCCCAATTCTGTTGAAGACATATTACAGACAAATCTCAGCAGGAATACTTGGACACAGCCATCCAAGTGCTGGGAGCAATAGCATCCCAAAGCAGCTAAATTTTGGGGCCACACCTTAGCCACCTTTTTCCAAAGAATATTCTAATGCCAAACTTGTGTTACTTCTCTTCTGGTTCTTTATTTGTTTTATTTGAATTGCGTTACTAAAGCTTTAATTTCAGGAGCACATTCCAAGCACAGAAGATCATGGTGTACAACTTGTTTTAGAAACAAATCACATATCTTTAGAGGCTTGCCTGCAAAAGATTTTGTTCTTGATTAACTGAAGAAATCTACAAATTAACCTTTTAGTCCAGGCCTGAGCAAATCAGCAAATCCTCAAAGCCTTGAGGATGATGTACCTTAATTACCATTAAAAATGATTTTTAAAATAGTGTACAAATTCTACAAAAAATGTGGAAAGATTTTATTTAATTTTTTTCCCACAAAGACACTCTGAAGAACTGGAGTCAAATTCTTAAGATGTATGAACAGAAGGAGCAGAACACAAAAAATATCCAGTTCTGCTCAATTTTTATAACATGGTCAAAGTAAGTCTTGAATAAAAGTTAACACGAAAAGACAGAAAGCTAAATAAACATAAAAATTAAGCAATATTACAGATGAAGGCTTTCATACTTACAGAAAATATTTATGACAATAAATGAAGTTTTTAGAGAAGTTGTTGTACTGGAGAAACTTGTTATATTTTGTGTAAGAAAAAGGTTGACACCCAAAGAACATGCCAAATATTATTTAAAATTATTATTTAAATATATATATATAATTATTATTTAAAATATACCTTAAACTAGCAGAGTGTCATTGATTTTAAAAAATCAACATTTTAGCAAAACCAAATGTCATGGGTAAATTTTCCTTTGCCTTCAATTATTTACTTTTGGTTTTGTTTGAAAAAAAAAAAAGGTAAATTCTTGTAGATAATCACAGAACAGTTCAGGTTGGAAGGGACCTAAAAGACCATCTAGTTCCATCCCCACTGCCATGGGCAGGGACACTCCCCACTAGACCAGGTTGCTCACAGCCCCACCCAACCTGGCCATCAGCACTTCCAAGGATGGGGCTTCTGCAGATTCTCCAGGCATCCTGTCCCAGGGCCTCACCACCTAAGTAATATTATGAAGAGAAATTATTTCCAAACAAAATAATGTTTTGATATTTGGGGTTGGGTTTTTTGGTTTATTCTGGTTTGGGTGTCGGTTTGTTTGTTTGAGGGCTATTTTTTCTTTATTTTTCAAAGGTAGAAGCATGTAATTTATTAGATTAGGAGTTGAGAAGCAACTATTAATTTAAGAAAAAATGTAGGAAGAGGAAAAGTTCTAGAGAACTAAAAACCAGCATCAAAAGAACTATTTTCTGGTTTATACATGAAAGACAGAATAGGAAGAGCAGAAGGAAATTAGACAAACTTCTTTCTTATCCCTTCCGTGAAGAACAGCAAAATAAATTATATTTTATGTAAAGAAAAGCCTAGAAAAATTAGCTTTAGGATAAGCTTTCATGAGTTGTTAAATGTATTAGTTCATTCTAGACAATTTACAAATTCACAGGCTCCCTTCTTCCCAGAAGTGCTTTTCCCTCCTTGACTCTCAAGTTCGTGCTATTCTGCTAAATTTACAGCTGAAACTCCAGGCAATGTGGAAGTCTCCAAGGCAGCTGGAGTTGTTTCCATAATTCACAACACAAGAACCACCCGAGGTCAGAAGTTGCTTTGATCTTCTTGATTCCAAGGAAACAAAATGTCACCTGAGCAGAGGGGAAGAAGTGACAAAGTACGGAAGATTATCAGGGGACTGTTCAGTTTCAACTATGAGGGGGTTTAATGGACTATTTTGGTATTTTTGTATGTGGATTTCAAACAAAATTTCACTTTATGAACATTAAAAATGCCCTGAAACTATATGTGTTTCTTTGATATTGCAAATGGGTTTTAGGGGAAAAAGCCCAAATGTTCTCTGTGAGGTAGGAGGTAAAGAGTGAGAAACAACCCACAAACTGTAATTTTGGGAGAATTTTGCATGTCTGGAAATGTGACATGTACAAAAATTCTTATTGCTCCAGTATTCTCCCATCACATAGGCATCTAGAGAAACCAGAATTATGCTCAGAATTTGACAGCAGCAAAGGGGCAATCAGTCCTCTATAAGGATGGGGAAGGTAATCTTCCCATAATTTCTAATCCATTCAAATGGTGAAAGCAGCATGGACTTGGAACAGAGTCAACCACCCCAGGATCCTCATCCCTAAGCATATTTTCTTGAAGCTTCCAGGTAGCCTGAAAGTCTAATTCAGAGGGATGCCAAACTCTTCCCCTGTTGTGTGGGATACCTTATTTTTCATATCCTGACACTACCAGTATTCTCTCTTTTCTAGATAGGCCTGTAGTAGGAAAAGTTACTTGATGCATTATGGGTTAACTAACATAATCTTCAGTTTTTCTACTGCAAGCCTTTGCAAAGCTCACTGCCCCTAATTGATTTATTGATTTATTCATAATGAGAAAACAGTGTGCATAAAGCAGATGCTAAACATAACGAGCCATAACTTCAAATCCAAATGGGATCAGTAGCATGGCTAACAGAAAATTATTGCTGTAATTTATTAAGATTTTAAAGGTGCCATGGCGGTAGGAATTGGTTCTTTCATTAATAAACTCTGCAGTGCATGAAAATAACAGGGGCATCTTCTTTCCCTAAAGTATTCTGTTGTGGCAGAAGGAAGGAGGGGTTTGGGATTTTTAGGGGGTTTTGGGGTTTTTTGGGGGGTTGGGGGGGTGTTGGGTTTTTTTGTAAAGGAATGAGAGTGATGAAGCCCCTGCATGGCTTACTATATTTTCAAAAGAAACCACTAAGAGTTTTGACAATAGACATTGTGGCAGAACAGAAATTCAGTGCACTGGGACTGCCCTATTGAGCCCATCCTATTTCAGGATCTCTCCAGGCTGTACTTACAGAACATGAAACTGGATCTCTTTAGTAGTCACAGCAGCCTATTCTCTATCATTAAAAAAAAAAAAAAATCTGTCAAGCACAATATTTTCTATTCAATGAGATTATTTTTTTCTTCTGTATTAAAAGAGCAAACAACAACAACATCAAAAGAGCTGGTTTTATTAGAGAGGAGTCTAACCTCCTGAGAGTGAAGTTCAGAAGAACTTGGATTCAGACATTCATTTGACCTTAATAAAGGGACTAGATAGAGACCGGGGCACAGCTGATTTCCACTTAATAATAGGAGTCAAAGCTTCGGGGTTTCTTTTGGCTCATTTTTAATTCTAATGCCTTTTAATCTAAATAAATATATAAATTAAACTGACTCCTTTTCCTCCTCAGTCAGTGCACAAAAGAGAATAAAAGCAGGCTATCCTGCAGCAAAACTCAGCTCACTCAAAAAGTACCATGTACAGAGATGTGGAAATCCCTTGGACTGCTCGCAGATGGAAGCCTTGAACTGAGCTGGGTCTGGCAGCCTGGGCACAGGCTGGAAAAGCTGAAATGCTTCTACAGTGCTGAGCCAAGGTCAGAGAGGGCAAAAATGGATAGTTTCAGCTTCACTCTTAAGTAAGCTGCTCACTTTTATTCTTTCTTTCTGGCCATCTTATTTTTTATTTATTTATTTATTTAATATTTTATTGCAGCACAAACAAGTAAAGTCAGTGGTCTAGTTCTTCCCCCATCTTCTGCAAGAAATTCTAATGACAGACACACAAATCCTGGTTCTTTCTCCTCACTTCACGCATTCATTGGCTTCTGTAGAAATACAGCTGTGCCTTTGAAACTCAGAGCTAGTGTAATTTTAAAATGAAATTTAAACAGATCTGGGTTTTACTGTCTGTGATGAATATCTCGATATTTTTAGAATAACACAGGTATATCAAAGAGCATTCTTACAAAACGTGGAATTTAACATCAACTTCATTTAATTTTAACTATATGAACATTATGATTTGGAATATCTGTAGCACTTGCCTTATAGTAAGTCCTTGGTAGGTGTTTAGACTTTTGGCAGCATTTGACCTGTTTTTTAAAACCATATGTATAGACAAGGTTGTTAAGAGTAGGCATATTTAGCTAAGAAAGAAAGAAGAAAGAAGGAAGAAAACAGAACAAAGAACAAAAGGGAGAGAATATGACAAGAGATAAAAGACAGTATTCTAAATAAAGAGAGTTACACTGGTTGTAGTTTACATTTTATGTAATGGAGACCTGTATGGAATAAAGGTGTTCTAAAATTTATCTGTACAGATTTTTGCACCAATAAGAGAGATAATTATTGAAAAATAAGATTAAAAACAAAAAGGTTTCATCTGTCTTTACAAGAATAGTTCTCATTTTCTTAGCCTAGAAATATTTTTGCCTCCAGAGACAAGAGGCATGTGTGTCCATGGTTGTGAAATGAACTGTGAAATGTATTTTCAAAATAAAATGTTCAAACTGGCATTTAGCCATCGACTTGCTGTGGCTACCATCTCTCTCAAAATACTGCTTTAGCAGAGACACTGAGATCCTGAGCAATTTTGGTAGAGCCTTTTTATATCACTGTGTATTTGAGGAAAACTTGTTCAAGCATGATAAAAGACAAAAGAAAAGTACTTTAAAACAGAATATTTACACAACACTGTCTTGTGAACTTTTTACTGAGTGTATTATATATTTCCATAGCAATAAAAAAAAATCTTCATTTCCTTCACCCCCCCATGAATAAACAGTGTAGCTGCAGTAACGTTTCAACTCTAAGAGTGTCATATGTCAAAGAGAAAAAACCCCTATAATTTACTATGGATTTTGTAAAGCGTGTGGCTGTGGTCAGATACATTGGCTGTTAAATGGAAGAGGTAAAACAAGGTAATAAATGCCTAATTCTGAAGGCAGCTCAACATGCCCAGATATGTGGAGGGTTGGGATTACAAACAACAGGCAATGCTGGTTTCAGTTTAGGCACCACCGTCCCACCACCCAAGGCTGTTTAAACCTCTCTACAACATTTAAATTATGTTTTTAACAGATATGATGTTCTATAGCTTCAGCCAGTGTTGTCTGAACAGCATGAGTACGCGAAAGTTTGAATCATCTGAGGTTGAGGAATAGCAATCATTCTCTACCATATAAACGTAAAACGCTAGACATGATCTGAGGACCAGGTTAGAAAGAGTGCTTTGAAAAGCTGGAATCCAATTTCCTCAATATAAGTTCAGCACCTTAATTGAAATAGCATAAGAAGTCTTGGAGCTCTGCCTTCTAATTAGAACAGTAAGACCTACAGAAACTGAAGCTTTTTTTTTTTTTCTCTTTTCAGAAGAAGAGTTTTACAGTGTTATGAAAAATGTCTAAAGATACTTTAGGATACTCTGACCGTTCAGGTTTTATCATGTCAAAAGAGGATGCCTCTGAAAGATCTCAGGGAATATTATATAGGAAGAAATGTAATTATAAGAATGGGAACACATCATATGTTCTTGGAGTAATGAGACAGACTGACTTTAATGTTATTATCTGTTATTTGCAACTGACTCAAGGCTTTATACTACCTCAGCTGACTGACATAATTGGGATCCTGTGTTCTCTATATGAAAATACATTTCTTCACATCACTGAAGCTGCAAGAAGCGGGGGAGTAACATATAACACCTTTGGGCTCAAAGGAAGAAACAACAGGCTGGGATTTGAGTTGGTACTTTTTAAGCTGGTTACTTCCTCCAACACTGCATTAATTTGAACAGAAAACACAGATGAATTGAGATCATTAAATTCTCTTTTACTGATAACATTCCACCAACTACTGCTAGAATATGATAATTTGAGGAGAAGGCAGATTTCCTACCATTACTGCAAAAAGAAAGACACTAATTTTCCCTGTATATAAGGGAAGATAATATAGTTGTAAGGCAATATGACTTTTAAGAAGTTAAAATATTTAAAATAAAATCAAATGTCAGAAACTATGCTTTTGTGTTTTACTTTTACTGTATTAAGTTTTTGCTTAATCAAACTTGTCCTTTTATTTACACCTTCCATTTTTAATTTTTTTTTTTTTTTTAAGCAGTGTTAACACTATTGTCACTATGCCACAACATCTTGACAACCAATTTAGTACCTGAAATCATTTCTCCATCTTAGGTCGATACCTAACATAGAAAGAAGGAAATGCCTATCCATTAATTTCCCCTTCACCCCCAATTTTACCAAAATAAAATGGGACACCAGTAGTGTGATAGACACTAAGGTATCTGTCATGAGAGGAGAGAGAGGTTTGTACATTTTTCAGCTCTTATATTGGTCTGCCTATATCCAGAAATACAGAATTTGATTATCTTTATCTGATTGTGCATAAAACACATCTTGTACAAGACCTGAAATTAACCAATGCTACTGAAATTATTTTGTGAGAAATATATGAATGTCAATTACTGAATCCTTGTAGCAAAGAATTTCACACCTTCTGATTAAATGCTGCAAATGCTTCCTTGTTTCCTAGTTATTAAAAAAATATGCCTACTATTATTTACTGGTCTACTTATATTGATAGAATATTTCTTTCCTTGCTCAGAAAACACAGCCACAAATGAAAGAGGCACACCCACTTACAAGCTGGATGCTGACTCTAGGTGGCATATTTGCTAAAGTAGGTGTCCCTGAGCTTTCTCAGTTTTACCAATCATAAAAATTCTTTTAGGTACTTATATTTAAAGTAAAATAAGCACAAATATTTCAAAGTTAACCACATGTTAAGAACAACAACAACAAAAAAGAAGCATACTTTGATTTTGTTCATAGAGACTTTTTTTTTTGTTAAGTTTCAGTTCTGACTTCTTTCAGAATATTCAATTTTCATGAAAGTGCATCACCATCAAATATGAGAAAAAATCATGACTTATCAAACTATGAACATTTTAAAATTCCACCCAGGAATCAAATGGGCTGTAGACAGCAGAACATATTATGTTAATAATACTAGAACTTGATCAGGCTACTGCCCTAAAAGACAGCAAAAAAAGATTTCTATAAATACATTACCAACAAAAGGAGGGCTAAGAAGACTCTCCATCCTTTATTGGAAGGGGCAGGCAGGAAATATTGACAAAGAATGAGGAAAAGGATGAAATATTTAATGCTTTCCTTTACCACTTCTCTTCATTTCCTCCTGCAAAATGTTTTTATTTTCCTGTCTTTTAGAGTAAGACCTGCTTTTGGTTTAAGAAAGGAAAATTTGAGGAAAATTTTTGGGCATGGGGTGAGGGGCATGCCTCAGGCATACCAGGTCATATTTAGAGCTAACTTAGAATCATAGAATCATAAAATGATAGAATGTTTGGGGTTAGAAGGGACCTTAAAAATCATGTAGTTCCAAGCCCCCTGCCATGAGCAGGGACACTTTCCACTAGAGGAAATTGCTCAAAGTATTGAGTGCTGGCCTTGCACACCCTCAAGGCCCAAGGAGCTTTCCCAACTTTCTGGCCAATCTGTGCCAGTGTCTCACCACCCTCACAGTAAAAAAAATCTTCCTAAATATTTAATATAAACCTACTTTCAGTTTAAAGCCATTCCCCTTGTCCTATCACTTCATATTCTTGTAAAAAATCCCTCTCTAGAATCCTTTCAGGCCCCCTTTAGATTCTGGAAAGCTGCTCTAAGGTCTCACGGAGCCTTCTCTTTTCCAGGTTGAATCACCCCTATTCTCAACCTGTCTGTATAGGAGATATGCTCAAGCCCCTGGATCATATTTGTCACCCTCCCCTGGACTCTTTTCAGCAGGTTCACGTTTTTCTGAAGTTGGGGGCCTCAGAGGTGAACACCGCACTCCAGGTGAGGTCTCACAAGAGCGGAGTTGGGCGGTGGAGTCACCTTCCTTGACCTGCTGCCCACACTGCTTTTGATGCAGCATGGGGTGTGGTTGGCTTTTTGGGCTGTAAGCAGACATTGGCAGATCATGTTGAGCTCATCAACAAACACCCACCAGTCCTTCTCTGCAGGGTTGGTCTCAATCCACTTTAATTGATTCTAATTTTTTTCTTTTTTTAACTGTGATAGCCTTTCCAGATTACATATTTTCTTCGAAGATGGAGGTCACAATATCAGTTTTTCAGCAAATTCACTGCTGATCTCTTGCTTACTCAATGATGTGAATTAGTTTATGTTTTTTTCAGCAGATACAGTTACTAATTGCAGGTTTGAAACACAGAATATCAATAAGCCATCTAACAGTAATTGGGGGTCAGTGCAATAAGCCTCCACAAAATAACATATGAAATAATTCTTAGATTAGCATGGATGTAGTTTTTTCTTTGCCTAAACAATAATTATGTTGACAATGTTGTCCACTTGGAAGATGCAGCAAAATGTCTCAACAAACAGATGTCATCAGAAAGGGCACTTCAGTGCAGCCTATAATTATGCCTTTGGACAAATCACGCTTCCATGAAAAGCCTACCTTATTTCTCTCAGAGGTCATGCTAATGGATATCTAATATTACTGTAGATTTTCTACTTGATATGGTGGACATTATCATGAGAAAAATACCCCTGGACAGGGGTCTTCATGCTACATCTGCCCTTCCATCTGTGATGTTTTCCAGGACTTCTGACTATAGTAGACTGACTGAAGTGCTGCTCCAAACAACTAGAGAAGCATTACCACAGTCTTTAGACCCTATTGCCTGGGTCTTGGGAACATGTGATAAACTAAAGAGAACAAATGAAAAAATGTTTACTTAAGTTATAATAATAATTAAAAATAAACAAAAAAAAAGGTCTTGAAACTGATACCTTGTAATATGTCTATATTAATGAATAAACAAGTCCAGGACTGGTGGATGAATAATCAGTAATAATAAACAGATAAATAAACAGATAATAAACAGATCATCAGTAATTTGAGAGTACTTGGAAGGTAGCACACCTCAACAGAGGAAAAAGTCATAGCATTGATAGAATCTTTACAGTTCATGAGGAAATGCCACTTAAAGATGCAAGCTAATGCAACCAAGTGTTCAAGAAAACATTTCCTTCAGTAATGCAGTCTCAAAACACAAGACCCCGATTATTTTGCTCAGTATTTGCAAATTTGACTTAAAATTTTTGAGAAAGTTATTAAGGTCTATCTTTCACAACCAAGTCTGCTCCTGACCAAAGACTATCCTGAGTTACTGTTATTAATGCCTTAAAGAAGGCATTAAGTATCTCATCATCCCATGAAATGCTTTGTTTTATGTTTTCAGCCTTTAATTGCATCCTTCTTTGGGTTCATGAACAATGTCTCTTGGAGCTTTTACCAAGATTCTCTAAGAAACTGTAGGATTTCATATGCTGTGTATTCCCCAAAGGAACATATCTTCTCCAAAGATGAATTGTATTACTGGCTTTTCTTATGGCAGCATGAGTTAATTGATTCCAGCTAAAAAAATAAATTCTGGTCTTTGGTGACTAGAGACAATTTCTAAGGAGCATGGAAACCATCCCTGCAATGGTTATTAATTCCAGTCATGTTTCAAATGGCATCTGATGCCATAAAGAATCTGCACAATCAGTGCAAGCAACTGCAGAAAGCTGAGCTCAGCACAGCATATCAGTGTTTTAAGAAACCCTAGTTAATTACATTTTCCTGCACGTATTTTCCAAAATGCCTTATGAGACCATACCTTAGAAACAGTCAGAAATGACACAGTGACTGTCCTCCCCCAACAAGAAGATAACACCAGGAGGATTTACTCAATATTGCAAATAATTTTACTTATTTTCTTAAATGTAATTGTAGAAAACAAACGTGTTTATTATAAATCAAAGGAGGCCTTTGTTAAGGTGCTCTCACAGTGTTTTAAGGACATTATTTTGGTTACAAACAATTTGATGAATAAATTACAACTACTACATTTAAATATAGTGGGGCTTTTCTTTTTAACTGTATCACTGAGGATAAAGGGAGGATTCCCATTCACATATGAAAGTGGATTAACCTTACACCCTTTGCCCACTGAGATTCTATGTCAGACAGGAGGACTGACATAAATTGAAGTAATTTTGTGAGTTACTCAACAGCTGAAGAGTTAAAGTACAAATAAGTATAAGGTTGCTAAACAGTTAATTTTCTGTTATGAGATACAGGACAGTTTAGTGGTATTACAGGATACTCAGTCACTATGTGGCAAGAAAGGAAAATTACATAAGCTGCATTTATAAAATGACATACCTACTGGACTAAAATTAATTTAATATCGCCCGACTTCATAAAATATAGCAGGGTTATTTCCAAAGACTGGAATAAGTGCTAAGAAAAAATTTTATTTGGTTGTATTTTAACAATATTGCCACAAAACATAGATTATTCATAAATAAATAAAGGCAGTTTCATAGAAATGCACAAAATATGCATAAACAAAAGTTACTCTTAGCTATTGAAAGTCTCCCTTATTCTCATCATGAGAGTAAATTTTCAAAAGTGAAGTTAGACATAATATTTTCTCTCTGTGTATTGCATAATCTAGCTGGAGGGTGTTTTGCACACCATCAATTCCTCTCAATAAATGTACTTGCAGTAAATTTTCATAAAATTAATGCTAATTTTTTTTTAGTTTTTAGCTGTATTCTCCCCATTTCTTTAAATCATATTAGAAATTCATATTAAAAAGGTTGCATCTTAGCTGAACTAACCATTTTCCTGCTAATGATTATTCGAACTGGTTTTCAGTGACTTGTGGAAAGTATTGTAAATTATTGAACCACTATAAGGAAACCGAGACAATATTGCATTTTAACAAGAAATAGTAAATGAACAATATGTTTTGTAAAAGCAGAGTCTTGCAAACATCATTTACAAAGAATAACTATCGTGGAGAACATTGATATAATTCTGTAGTCACATGACACAATGTAAGCATTTTCTTACAACTTACACATATACTCAAACACAGTCTCACCTCCTGGAGAACTCCATGATCCATGGATCTGATAATGGATCATTTTCCTCATATCAAAGGCTGATAAGCTGTGCAGTCCTCTTTATTCCTGTGAATAATTCACCAAGGTACATTGTGGGAACCCAGGGCATCTCTCTGGCTGCCCTGGGAGCTCAGGAAACCCTGGCCAAACAGTCTGGGAACTGAGCAAGGGAAATTTGAGTTTTATCGAAGAACACTGTGATACCCTGCACCCGTCCAGGGGGGTGAACAGGGGGGTTTCTACCCCTGTCCATGGAGGTCACAGACCACGGCACAAAGCAGAGATGAATTACAAATCTCAAGAGTGTGAAACACAATAGTTTAACTTATCACTGAGTGAGAAAGATGTAGTTTTAGGTTTTTTTGAGAGAAGTAGATGGAGACAAGATGGAGATTTTGGGGCGGTTCCTAAGGCTTTTCTTCTTCTTCTTCACCTCCATTTTCTGCTGTGACATTGGCACAATGTGGCTTGGGGAGATTGGGCCAAGTGGGTATGATCTGTTTGATGTGGATGGTGGACATTGGTAGGAAATGGTAAACAATGTGTTTGTAATAATCTGTATATAAGGGGACAGCCTTTCAGGGGACGGGGAGTTCCCTGATGGCCGGTGTTCAGAACAGTCCTTGCGGAGGACAGAGCAAACTATGAGATAAGAAGAAAGAATAAACAAAGTGATAGACCTTGAGAAACTGAACCTTGAAGCCTCTGTCTCTTTCTTGCGTCTGCCCTGAAGCATCCAGGAGGGCAAAAAGACTCTGACCACCTGAATATCGGAAACCGTAATCCGATAGTACATCTTTTCACATCTGTATGCAAGATGCTTTTACTTACATGTTTCATCTCTGCATGGTTCTTCCTACTTTTGTGTCATGGTATTCTTCTGGTTATTCCCCATGGTTCAGCCCTGTTGACTTCTTTTAGCATCCTAAGATTTTTTTGTATTCTCCATCTACTCCATAGCTGATCAGCTTTAAGTGACCTAGCCTTTGAGAAAGCTGTCCTTCCTTTACCAGTCTCTGCCTGGAAACTGTAGGCAATCCTCAGCCCTCCTGACATTGTTCCAGCAAATGTCTTCCCAGCTCCTGATCTATCTGAATAATTCTTATAAGGCTCAAAAATTTTTCAGCGCTTATGGTGAGGAGTATTTCAGTATGGTTCTTGTGAAGCTTTAGTGATTCTATGTCCAGTCTTTTAAAAACCATTCAGAAATGCAATCACAGAATCACAAAATCATGGAATATTCTGAGTTGCAGTCCAGGGTAAAAACCTCCAATGATGTTCTTATCTCTGGATCAAAACCTAGTTCTTGATTGAATCTGAGCAACTGTGTTGAAATACAAATAGAAAGAAAATTTTCTTTAAAATGTGAAATCTGTGGTTAATCCAAGCTAAAAATGCAGTTAGCAATGTGGTAAGAAAAGAGGTTAAGAGGTATGTTTGTCCTTCTGTACATGAATAAAAGTTATACCACTACACTAAAGAAAGTATATCCACACCTGCAGTAGCAAAAAAAAAAAAAAAAAAAAAAAAAAAAAGGGGTTCCATTTTTTNAAAAAAAAAAAAAAAAAAGATATGGGGTTTCAATTTTTTATGAGAAATTCCAGATTTGCCCTGTTTCAAATAAAATGTAGGCTTGTAAATACACATTCTGTGTTTCTATAAAGGGTCTGTGATGCACACACAAAAATGAGAGCTCTGAATGATGATTTTTAGTGCCCAGACCCATTCAACCTGGGATCATAAGTAAATTTTGAAAGTGTCTCACTCCACAGATTTAAATTCTCAGCAATTCTTAATATAGGTACACAACTAAAACTTGGTGCCATGGTGAATCTATTTGTAGCTTTCAGATACGATCTCCTCCTGTTATGTGATCTTGGTAATTCTTCCTTTAGAACTTTGGCATTTTCCCATTTGTACCCAATCACACCACATTTGCATATAGCCTAATCTGCATTGATGAACTAATACATTTCTTATGTTTCTATAAGAGCAGCGGGGACTTTGCAAAAAGTAGTCTTTGTGCAATGAAAGACCACAAGAAGAATGTCTCTGGCAAACACAGGGAGCTAAATGCAACTAAATCCAGGACTTGATTATAAAGATTAAGCACCACCTCTTCATCACTTTATTGTAGCATAAATTTTACAGCTTTCTTTTAATTTAGAACTTGTTGTTAGGACTAGAAAGGATCAGACTTGTAGAATCAGTGTCTCCATTTCTCTTTCATGTGCCAGAAAGATCTTAGTTTATGGTCATGAAGAGCCACATTGTAAGCCATTCAAGCTCATAAATTCTGAATGTTATGTATTAGCTCCTTTACCATGCTTTGTTTTATATTTCTCTTCTGCAAATTTCTAGCTTCAAGTAAGGAAAAAAGATCTGTAATTTGTTGTAATTTCAGTTCTTGTATTTAATTGATATTCCCAAACCATAATAACATATGACTGATGCATGGGAATGAGACACCACAATAGCAGGTTTTCTTCTGGAAACACTCATTGCCAGCAAATATCAATGTCTTGCTAACTACAGGAATAATGTAAATAGAATCTGCCTGGCACAACTGTTATGTATAAAATTAGCATAGTTTAAAATTCACATACAAATACAGCAGCAGACTTCTGTGTATTTATTCTGTTCTGCTTCTGGAGGGAGCATGCTTCCCTCAAACCTGAGCAACAATTAACAACTGATGGCCTGGCCACATTTTACTCATTTTTTTGCTTTACAAACAACTGTTTGGTGTGCAAGAGAAATTAGAACCTTCAACACTTAAGACCAACAGGAGCATATGCAAGTCTCTCTGCTGTCAGTCGTAGCAGCAGTTTTAGTAGATAAGTTTTTCATGTGGAAAAAAATAAAAGATGAGTAGGAAAACATGCAGGCCAAATTCATTGTCTGCAAAAGGGGTGTATGCAAATTCCCTTTCTCTAAAGGTGAAAAAAGCAGAAGATCTAAGTTACAGCTTTTTCCAGCTGATATATGCAAGGAATAGCCCAGCTGTTTACAAAGAAATGTTGAAACACCAGGAAACCTTACAGGCAAAGTCCTCTCAGTTTTTCCTTACTCATTACTGGATGTCCTCAGTGCTGCAGAATTTACAGATAAGGACTGTTTACAGAAAACCACTTTTCAAATTCTTTGTTCAGAAAATGTCTGACAAACTTTTTTTTTCATTAAGAAAGGCTCTTGGTTTTCTTTGCTTTCAACACGGGTTCACTTTATGCCCCACAGATCTCTTAGAATCTCTGCAAAGTACTATCAGCATCTGCTGTAAGAAACCAGTGGTTGTAAGAAATCTTTCTCTCTGGTGTGATGGCTACAAGAGATCTTCTGAATACACCAGTTCCTAGGGGTCTGAGAAGCGAATGAAAAGAAATGAAACACTCCCTCCACGCATAGTTACTATCTTTACAGTGCCCAGGAATTTCAGTTCTCACTGAATAAATGAGTCCTTAGATATTTGAAGCACACACTATTATTTCAAAAGAAAATATTTGAATGAATCATGGACATAGATGACTGTTATTCTCACAAGCAGTGGATTTACTTTCAGGGAATTTCTACATGGTCAAGAGGCATGATCATGTCAGAAAAAATATAGTAGAAGGCACATGGAATTTCAAACTAATACTCTTTGTCAGATAAAATTTCCTTACAGACTGGTCTCCTATTCTGGAACCTTATGCCAATGAAGGCAAAACAGCTGAGTAAATGAAAAAAACCCCAAAAACATATGAAGTGTAACATTTAATATGGTGTACTCTTCATTAATCCCTAATTAGAAATTCCTTGACTAAGATTGCATCCATATTGTTCTGCTTTGTACTAATCAATATTTGTGTCTTTCATAGCCTTGCCTAACCCTTCTTTCAATCTGTTTGCACTTTGGGCCTCCAAAGAGCCCATAACAATGAGTTTCTAAGGCAGAAATAAAGCAAAGTACAATTTTTATTATTTTTTTTTTAACCACATGACAGTACTAAGTAACTTTCTTTTCTTACAGCATAAAAGTAAAACCTGATCTTACCTCCATCATATAAGTCACGTTAAGGATTTCTATCCTATTTCCCCTATTTTATGTCTTTTTTGGAAGAGGAAAACTAGTCTGCTTTCCTCTCATCCCTTCCATTCTTTTTTATGTTTTTTATTCTGCTGTACCTTCTTAGGAAATTTCCCAGGATTTTATTCTTTAGGTGTTTATGTGCTAGGGGGAGTCTTGTCAAGCTGTTCTAGGAATTCCTATAATTTCAAATCTTCTTCAGTGTCCACTCTTAGCCAGGGCAAAAAAAAATCTCCATTCTTTTTCTTTCACCATTCCTTTTATAGTCTTTGTTAGTTTGTTTGTTTTGATTTGTGTTTTTTGATTTGGTTTTTGTTTGGTTTGGTTTTTTCAGTACAAAGGTCTTCATAAAGACCAGAGGTCTTCAAAATTGCAACCAGAGATACATTGATTATGAACTGCCTAGTATATTACTTTCTTGTTGAAACAGAGAAAATTCTAAGTTTCCCTCTCTAAAAATTGAGTAGAATTTCAAAATGTTTGTCTTCAAGATGGAGTAAACTGTTAAGGACATACTTTATAAAATATATTTTAAAAAGTGGTGTTTTCAATTCATGACAAACATAATTAGATTTATTTCACTTGCCATACTTATCATTATTTTTTAAATTACTTATGAAAAACAATTCTATTTTGAAACTAATTTTTCTTACATTAACAGCAAAATATTGCTCTCTCAATTCTTAAAAAAAATACATTAAATTTAATATTTCTTTTCACCTTATCTGACAGAATAATACTATTATTAATTTTTTGTCATTCCTTTACAATAAATTAAAAATGGAAAAAAGAATAGAGGAGGTTTACAGGATGGCTTTCTAGGTGGCAGACTGGTTATAATTCATTTTAACATGGAGCTTGTATAGATTTTTCAAAAAATGAGTTAATGGTGTGGAAGTGCACTGAGCATACAAGGTAGACAGGGCAGATAATAAATCACTAAGTTTATCTTTAAAATTAGTTATGTTGCCTCAGAAACCATTGTAAATATGGTTTCCCTATTCTTCCAGACAGTTTGTAATATATCAGTACAGAATAGTTTACGTACTACTCAGATACCAACAGGGAGACAAGAAAATTTTACCATTCTGGTTTTTACATGTATGGGACTATGAAAACTTGTAAAATAGCACATGATTCTATTGGTGTTATTGATTTCTTTTTATTGTAGCATTACAAAGCACAGGAGATATAAAAAAAGCTACATCCCTATCACCAGGAGCCCATCATTAAGTACACAGCCCTATCTTATCTTTCTTTTCCTCAGATAAGTCAGACCACTCCATAAACCATGTTGTAACAGATTATTATTTCATACCCAGAAGGAGTTCCCGTGCCTTTTTATGATACAAAATCATAAACCATGGGAACAGTGATGCAATTCTCCAAGCACTCTGGCCATGTCATTTCCTTCTTTGTTTATTTGCAGGTTCAATCTTTACTCCTCTGCAGAACTAGTCAACTTTTGCCCACTTAAAAAATGTAATAGCAAGTCAGGCTGAAGATCCCACGTGGGGTTTTATCTTCAGCTAGGGCTTCTATAAGAAATGCAATGCAAAAGCAGCCCTACAAACCAAGCTGGTTCCATATAGACTGCAACAGGCAATATGCACCAAAGTACAGCCAAATACATATGGAATCAATGAAAAGAATCAGTTTCTTGTTTCCTTGTGGATCATTCTCAGTATGCTTTATAGGAGATTGCATTTTTTATCAGAATTGGTTTTGTGTTTTATTTTGTTGGGTGTTTTTTGTTGTTTTTCCCTCAAGAATCAGCTTATTGTCTTCTCTATTGTGTTCCAGTCCCCAAACTGTGTTGACATGAATCTCCAAAGGGAGAACTGTCCCAAATTAACTTTTATAGAGATAATCTGATTTGTCCTGGAATGGTCATCACTCCTCAAGGATAGACAGCACAGGCTATATGAAAGCTTCCTGCTCCCTGCAAATGTGGGAACCTCAATACCAGCTGGAATCTGAGTTCTCTGTAAATCCGTTTCCTCAGATGGACTGGGAAGACAAGCTACCACTGTTTGTTGCAATAAAAGGGAGTTCCTTAAATATGAGGATTTGTGCCTGAAAGTGAGCTCATCACTCATTAAAAGTCTGCTTTGATTGAAACTGTCTCCTACTATTTATCCCCTGTTTCAGGTCTTGCTTTGTCTTGGATATTTGTGATCTTCCTCTAAAAGATACCCTACAAATACTCTGCTAACAGTTGTAGGACATCTTGTCATCATCAGTGACAGCTCTTTTCACAAGTTAATGACTACTTTTAAAAGTGAAAACAAGGATTCTTTGGAGAGAAAAGTGTTGTCTTTTCCAGCTCGTGAATAAAGCACCAGGAGATATCAATCAGTCACTCTCCAGATGAAGAATATTGTGCTTCCCTAAAGTGAAAAATTTACTTTTGGGAACATTAACAATTTTTACCATAAATTTGCACAGTATTTAAGTAGAGAAAAGTTAAGTATGAAAACTAAACTGGCAGGGGCTCCTCTGCAATTTTACTTCAAATAGAAAGCATCTGCATTTGAAATTAATAGAAAAAAAAAGCAATCTCTGAATGTATTTGGGTTTTTTTTACTGTGACACTGGAGGAATTAGTCTTAGAGTAAAAATTGAGATTGAAAGAAAGATAGTAGAGTTAGAAACTCTTAGTACACTACTTTATCAACAGCTGTATTATAAAACAAATTATTAGTAGTAGTAGTAGTTGCATTCACCACCACAAGAAAATAGCTTTCCTACCAAGTAGTTTTTCTGTGGATGTATTGACACATGCATTTACAATTTATGTTCATTTTTTACATATACACAAAACATATAAAGTGGTTTTCAAGACCTAAACTCTTCTGGACAAAGCAAAGCTCTTACTCATTTACTTTGCTGGGCAGCTGCAATGTGTAGAATGGGATATTTTTCCCTGTAACCTCTGATGAGTCCATATGCTCCCAAGTCATATCCTCTCCACTGCTCTCCAGAAAAGACAAAATCAAAAATTTCACAGAAGAGCTAGAGGAACTAATTTTGAAAAAATCCAATTAAATTAAAATTAAATAATAAAACAAAAATTCATAAGATTAAGCTATTTTTCCCTACAGTACCTTTGGAGTCTTTTATATGTATATGTGCAAAATCTCTACACAAAAACATACAGATGGACTCCTGTTCCCATTTTATAGCCTACCACTTGCATCCTTCAAAACTCCAGAACTCATCCTAACTTTCCCATGTTCTGCAGCACATCTCACAGAACTACTGCTGTGATTTTTCAAACAACCACCACAGGCTTAGAGAAGTGCAAAATAAATGTGTGTTGAGAACATATGTTTATTCCTATGTGACCCTTAATTATAATTCATTTTTCATAATCATAAATGCTTACTTTGTGTTTTTATATACTTTAAAAGTCCATTTTATTTGCTCTAAGTGAAAAAGTCACTGCTGCTGTTATCATCTCTGATTACTTTATTATGTTACACTAATAAAATTAAATTGCTCAAGGAATTTTTTGCATAAATCCTTTTTAATGTAATAATTACATAGGTCAAAATAATTACCTAAATAATTGGTTGGATAACTGTAGAATTTAATAGGATTTCAAATTGTGAAGCAAGATCTCTAAACAGTTTATTGGTTTTGTAAGTGTATTTATATTTCACCATTAAGTGTATTTATTATAGAGAAATATATTAATTGGGAAATTTTTTTTAATATGTACTCTTGGCTTGGAAGTGAATAAAAACTGTTACTGTCTGATAGTTTTTGAAGTTTTTGGGAAAAAAGTCTCTGAAGATCTGATTCATTCTCACAGATTTTAAACTTTGTCCTGTCACACCAGCCTGTTATGGTCAGAGCAGTTGTGGGATAATTCTTCAGCACATAAGTTCTGGAGCTGAGGTTCTGCTCAATTCTACATTGCTGCCAAGCATATTGTTCCATTGCAAATCACTGGGTTTAAAAGTAAAGAGCAAAGTGTTCTCAGCTATTATATAAATGAATATATTGTCTGCTGTGGTTTCTATTGAAAGATAAACCAACAATTGGTTAGTTTGAAACTCAGGGGAACACGTAGACAGCCAGTACTATGCTGTCTCCAGAGTCAATATATCCAGATCTTGGATTTCTGAAAAATATATTATTATAGACAACTTGAGAAGCAAGTAAACAATATAGATGGAATAGTGTTTATATAAGTAATGAAAAATATTTAGGAGCAAGAATAATTTTCTATTAAAATAAAAATTTAAGATTGCTTAAATTATTTTATCCTGTGTCTTTCATTAAGCTATTTCATTAACTCGTGTTATATCCATACACCCACAAAATTCATCATAAACATTTATGAAATCTAATAATTAAGGAAATGTTCTCAGTTATCTTTCCTTCTTTCCCTCCATCTCTGCTTTCTCTTTTCATGAAGATTTAAGCTGCATAATCTTTATTCCTGTATAATTTTCTAATTAAAGACCAGTAAGGGAGCAGAGTAAATAATTCATCTGCTTTATTTTTAGAGAATTATGATGGAAGCTTGTACTTCAGTTAGTGATGTGGCCTCTGTGGATAAAGACACAAATCAATTTCTAAGGCTGTCAACACTTTTCTTGAGTGTTAAATTCATTTTTAGAGTACTGTTGAATTATTAAATACTCATTTTAAAAGTCAATATGCTTCCTGTGTTTTGGATAATGATTGTAACTGTCTATTTCACATAGACTAGTGCAAATAAATGTGACTATAACCAATTTATAGGAAAGGAAGTTCCTGGAGAGACCTTTATTTTTCATGACTAATTTAGCAGTTTATCAGGTACTATTATTTGCAGTGTGAAGATGCAGTGTCATAACCAATGTCAAACTGCGGACCAAATTTTGTGACTGTTGCCTCGTCTTTCATCAGAGAGGGAATAATTGTTCAACTTGGGCAAAAACAAAAGGGGCAGTGAAGGACTGGACTTTTGAAATAAGTGTGAAGTTTGTAGATCTGGAAGGCAGGATGACATGGCAGAGCTAGAACTTACCTGCTCAGAGGAGGTTCTGGCTCTCTTCATGCCTGGCATTCAGCAAAAACTATTGGAAACGAGTCTCAAACATATCTAAGATGAAAGAGATCTAACTAAATTCCTTTAGAGATTCCAGTGACTGGCAGGTATCCTTGTTCTCCTGAAGGTCTGGCTGTGTCCAGCTGTGGGAGTGTAGCTTGTGCCCCTGAGAAGGCAGCTCTGCAGGAGCCTCTGCCGGCACTGACCTTCCTTCCCCACCAGACCATCAGCCTGCCCTTGCCCTTGCCTTGTAATGGACCTCGCTGGCACAGACCCTGACACAGATCTGCAGCCAAGTGGCCATTGTGTAAAGAAGACAGAGAAAAATGATTTGTCAGAAGAAATGGCTTTTTTTTTTTTTTTGAAACAAAGGCACAGTTTTTCCAGAAAGTATTACAGAAAAGCAAGGAAGCGAGTAGCATATGCACTTAATCAAAGCCTCGGGACAGTTCAGAGCAGGGGTTTAGGCACTGAACTCATAATTCTGAGCCACAAAGCAGCACAGCTATCCATCTTCTCCCTTCAATGTCTCTCTTTTCTTGAGCTCCCTCTAATTAATGATCAGCATGGAATGAAGTAAATGATTATGTGGGCCTTCTGGTAAAGGAGAAAAGAAGGTGGAATACTTATGGGTTTTCCTAAAATCTCTGGATAAGGTGAAGGAGAGAAAGAATGGAATATCCAAGGATTTCCCCCCAGAAAACCAACCAACCAAGCAAAAGCAAACTGAAAAAAGAAAAAAAAGGGACAAACTTCTTCCCTATATTTTGCTATATCAAGTATAAGTGCACATTGTTTCCATGTAATCTAAATTAATTTCAACTAATTTAAAACATCTGTCAAAGTTGTTGCAGCTATTTTAGAAAGAACACTTACCGTTTGGAACACAAGAGGGCATGACAGTGAAAATTACTGAAAAAAAAGTTATTAACTTTCCTGTAGAAAGAAAAAAGAAAACCTTACAGAATATTTATCAGACAAAAAACTAAAAAAAGCTATCAGAATTTCAATATAAGTCCCAAAAAGCAGCATGATCTCTCTCAGCAGTCTTCTGAGGCTATGCTTTTTCAGTTCCTTAAGATTTTATGCTTTTTGATATAGGTGTTTATTTATTCCTTTGGAATCTTCAGTCAGCCCAACTCTAGTTTAAAAATGCAGTTTGAACGACTTAGCTATTTATTTCTTATTCTCCTAAATACAAATAGGAAAATTCTTTAACCGTTATTTTTCCATTGTGGTACAAATGTCAATATACTCTTTATACCCTTGAAAACAGAGTTGAGAAATTCATGTCAGCTTCTATCAGTATTTAGAACCTAGATTGCTGTAGACCTTCTTCCTTTTCTATTCCTGACTCTATTATAACACATATCCATAAGAATAAAAGGACTCAAGGATTCCTTAAAATGGAAACTTAAAATTCAATGTATTGAAATGTCATTTTATCAAATAGAGTTTTCTGATTGGAGAAAAAGTTTCCTCTTCAGCAATGAAACCTCACTACTGATTGCTGTCTTTTCTATATGTCTATTCTATGTGAAGCAGTTAATCAATATCACAGCTACATTTAGGGATTCCATTTGTACAGGTTTTTTTTTGGTTTTTTTTGTTTTTTTTTTTTGCCATTGGCAGTTTTGGTATTGAATAAACCTGATAGTCTAACCTAATTTCATAGGCTTTTACTGAATATTTTTCTTCCCCTCATTGACTTTAGATGATAGAAACTTTCCTAGAAATGACAGAAGAAACAAATAACTTCTAAAAATACTGGACACAGACACTGCTTATGCAGTTTGCCTTTGAGGAAGTCCATAGAGTGGATACTTAGGGAATGAGGTAGAAACATAACAAAGAATTTAAAAAAAAGTATTAACGAGCTCTAATTGCATTATGCCAGACTATGACAGATAGATTTGCTAGGATAGTTTGCTGAAAGAAATAAAAAAAATACCTAGAAAATAGTTTGTTCTTAAAAAATTGAATAATTGAACAGTTTCACAGCCATAATGAAAGTGATTTATAAAGCTCCTAAGCTATTGTTATATAACAACTGAGAAGGTTAAAATCAAGTAGCATGATTCATGTAATTGCTAATATTACAGCTGAGCAATTTAGCAGGAGAGAGAGAAAGGAAAAATAACCATATATTATGCATTGTTCTCCTCATATACACACACATTTCCTTTGCCTCAGTTCCTACACAGCTCCTATTTGTAAAAAACCACACACGGAGAGCTTACACTTATTCATAAAATGACCATTTTGTGACTCATTTAACCATTCAATACCTTGGCCAGGCTGTGGCCACGAGGGGTCATTTTAATGAAAGATGAGTTAGGCATTTTGCACTGAACCAGGTTTTACCCGTGCAAAGGTCAGTTCCTTGGGGCAGCAGTGCAGGGACATTAATCATCCTTCATCCTCAATAGTGGCCTTATTCTCATACAACAGCCTGCAGTTCTGTGGATTCTAGGACTTAAAGGCTGGCAGAAAGTCAAAAGACTGAATTCAGCTGCCTTAATCCCAGTGCTTCATGTATTAATATATTTCCCAGAAGGCAGCAAGATGAAAAACAAAGGGAAAAAATCCACACAATAAGGGTTCTTATCACCAAAACTGAAGTGATACAAACATGCCAGCTTTTCTCTATGAAAGGGAAAAATTAGAGCCAGACAAATTCCTAATTAAAATAGTGTTACTATTGTCATGAGGATATAAGAACCATAAGAGAGGAAAGATTTGTAAAAACCAGTAATTTTTTTTTAAATTAATTTTGTCTCTGAATATTTTTCCCCAAATTCTCTTCTTTATAGTAGAATCTTCTGCATTCCTTTCCTAAGATTTTTTCAGGATCATTTATATGCATATGATAATGTATTTTCAGATGAAGTCTGACATATGTGAATAAGCAGAAAGAAAAAGTGTCTCTGTCAGAAAAAGGTGCATATCTGCTTTGCTATGCCAAAAAGCGCATGATCATTGAAATAATGGGCAGTAGCAAAAACAGGTTTTGTACTGTCTTAAATGCATTAATTACAATCAATATCCAGAGTGTGCTCAAAGGGAATATAGAAAAAAAATCTCTTTTTACACTCCTTACAATTTCTATAACATTATGGTGCACATCTTCAGCTTGCCTTCCACAGAAGAATTTTTTAATTTGATCAAAAGCCTAGATATCACCAACAATTTCCTCCTACTGGAATATCTAGGAGAGGATTTTAACTGGTAACTAGTGCAGAAAGAACCTCTAATGTACCTTTACAGATTCTATTCCTCCCCAGTCCCAAATTCCCTGGAAGGGTTTTATAGCACTAGAAGGTGTCCTTCTTTGTAACTAGTCTTTATAAATGTTATTTAAAGTAATAAGTAGCTCTTATCTATTAAAATAATTAATTAGCTCTGAACTAATTTAATTTTAAATTATAGGGCCAAGATTTTTTTCTTCGGCAGAGAGAAAATTGTAGAAACATACTTGCCTGTGACAAACTCATTGAAACTGTTTGTGAAGGATCCTCATGAAAAAATAATTGGTAAGAGCACCAAATAAATCAAACTTATGTGACTAGAACGTTCATTGTAAACCTCAAACATAACCAATATTAAATTATAAAACATGAATCACATTGCTTACTTGTTTTCATCCTGCATGAATAAAAAACTTACACATTGTGTTTTGGATTGAATATAGAATTTGACTTGAAAAAACCCCTAGAAATATTTAGGCAATAGTGCACAGAGAAGGCTCAGTATTCAGTTCTAAGTAAAGGCAAAGAATGAACTAACATTTAACACATTTAACACTAACATTCAACACTACAGCTTTTGCTGTAGGAAATAGCCTTATCTCAACCTACAGGTTGTTTTCCCTCTTATTTTCTCTCTCCTGTCCAGCTGAGATGGGGGGGAGAGAGAGCAGCTGGGTGGGCACCTGGCATCCAGCCAAGGTCAGCCCCCCACACCAGGACTCACCCATGGCTCAGCTGGGCTAGGGAAGCCTTTGGTTATGTATCAGAAAGCTGCATCCTCACAGGTGTTGGGAAGAAAAAAGACCTTGCTTTTGGTGAAAGGCAATATTTTGTAGGGACCACAAAATTTGACTTTGTTTAGAGTTGTGTAACAATGTGTAAAAAACACTCCCAAAAATAGCAGAGGCCAGATTGTCTTTAGACAGATAGAAATAGGGACAAAGTCTATCAGTTGGGCAATCATGTTCATTCAAAACTGGCCATACACTGTTATCACATACCCATGTAATAATGAGCTTGTAAGTTAAAAAGGGAAATATTCCTGTGTTTTATGGATCTGGCCCAGCCATCCATTGCTTGTGATTGCTGTGGTGTCCTGCTGATGGTGTGTGGTTGCAACTCTGACACAAGAAGGGAAATAGAGCAGCTGTCAATTATGACAAGTCAAAGTCCATTGATGCTGAGAAAGAGGAGAGTTGAACCAAAAGTACATTTATTCAGTGTGAGCATCTTATCACTTCATATTACAGTGATTACATTTCCTAGCTTACTTCTGAAACCTAATGAATATTTTAGGCACTGTATAAATTTTTATATTGGAGAATACCAACTCTGTAGAAGGACTGTTTGCAAACTCCTCTAGGGATATCCAGTAAATATTCTTTGAGTCTTCAGACATTTTTATTGAGTATTCAAAATCTACTGAATAGAGATCATTGCATTTTACTTTTCTTTATAAATTGTGACATAATTGCTCATTGATTTTTCTTTTCAGAGAAATTATGTGAAACAAAAGGGTAGCAAATAACTAATGTTGCAACATGCAATTTTTTTCTATTTTATGCTTCTACAGCTATCATGTAATTTTTGTTTGGGCTGATATTTGAAAAATTCTGCTTAACTCTATGAATAGCGTCACCTTTTCTTCAAAGTTCTATTTTTATGGTGAATACACTACTTCGAAATACTTTACAGCCAAGAGTTTGCACAAATTCAGATTCTGGATCACATCATTGGTATTCTGGTCTAGACCAAAAACTGTTAAAAGATTATGGTACTCTGTATCTAGACTCCAAATCTCCTTTACCTTCTTCTTCAGTTTTTTTTCTTTTCCCTTAAATATTTTTATTTTAATATGTTAAACATTAATCAGCAAATAAAATTTCAGGATTTCAGTAACATTTCATTTTATGAGGAGTTCTTTCTTGGGATGCACATCTGAATAATTAATACCTCCAGAAGGAGAAGAAAAACCAGAGATTTTAATGTGTCTAAATTGAAAACACTAATCTGTAAGATAAACAAGGAAAATAAATATTAGTACCCACACATTCAATAAACATATTACTGATGTTACAGTTGCTAAAGCCACAGCCAAAGGAAATCATCACATATAACTTCCCCAAAGTTTCTTCATTCATCTCAGAGAAACAGCTTCATACAAAATTGTTAATTGCTATGTACAATAGGAGACAAAATAATGAAGTCTTTTCCATGGATTACAAGAAAAGCAAAAAACCCCAAGTGTACCAAATCACTTGTCTGCAGATTTATGCTTTGACTGTTTTTTACTCAAAGTAGGAATCCTGTGTCTCAGATTTCACTGACCAAACCATTAGTCTGCAATATTTTCATTAACCATAATGAAAATTATATTATATTTATGCCTCACCCAGGAAAGTTCATTGCAATATTATCCACATGACTTAAGTACTTGTATTGCCCAGGGATGTACTATAATGTAATATGGATAACAATAAAAGCAAAATTAGACATAATTATCTCATTTATCTTTTTATTTCCAAGAAGAAAACACACTAGATAAAAAACCTCAAACCCTAAACCTATGTGGAACAGGTTGGAACTCATCAACATAACAAGAGAAAACTCCTGGCAAGAGAAAGGCTCCAGAAGGGTTATCCTGTGCCTCTAGTGAATTGTGCATGACCAGAACACAGGAAACAAAATTAGTCTTCCCTGTAGTTAAGTTTCCTGTCACAGCTAAGAGTCATTTAAAGTACATAAATAAGAGCTGTGTTACAGCTAATTATAGGGTTACTCAGAAGCAGAAAAGCAGGTAAGAAACCTCAGAAAAATACCTTTTAAATAAAAGAAATCTTTATATTAGTTCAGGCTTTAATGGAATAACAATAACTTATGAAGAAACGAATCTTGCAAAAGTTTACTATTCCAAATTGATTACCTTTGGAGAAGCTTATTTTAAGATCCTATTGCATGTCAAGTTTTACAATGTGTTAAAAAAGAAAAATAAGCAAGTTTCTTTAGAACTGGACTAATCTTGAAAAGTGTAACTAATTATTTTTACTTATTCTGCTACTCATAATTATTTCTCATCCTATGAAACAAGTTATCTATTTTTCTATCTTGCCAGGTAATTTCTGTCAGTAATTTTCACTGTAGGCTGCTTGCAGAAAATATTCAGTAATCATGTTTTGAAAATTATTCTGTTTCAGTCGAAGTAAGATAATAGCTCCAGAGTGCAGAGAAGAGTTCTTTTCATACCATGACTGGAATAATACAATGCAAATTTCATCTGTGAAAACTACTATAAGAATTTGAAAATAGTATTTTGTGAACTGTGTTATCAAGTTAACAAATACATTATAATTTCAATTTTTCCCATTAATGAAATAAAATAGTGAGATAGATGAACTTCAAAGATACATTTTAACCATCAGAATAAGCACTTCATTAAATTCCTCTTTGGGGATATATAAAGGATTATGTGGTGCTCAGCCCTGGTAGCTGAACTGTAACTAAAGAATGCAAACTGGGAAATTTGGAAAAAATATCCAAAACATTATTTTGTGCAACTCACTGTAAATAAATAAAGAAAACTTGACAAAATCTCAAGTGCATTAAGCCAAGTGGGATTCCCTTAGCATCTAAATACAAATGTAATTTTTAAAATCTTTTATCTATATTATTAGCATCAAAAATAAATCATAGGTAATTTCAATGTTCTGCAAGTATGAATCCTTTTTTCATAACTTTTAAGTTATTGGGTCCAATGTTGCCATCTTCACTGCAGCCGAGAACAGAGCTAAATCCAGGTGCAATTAAGATAATGAAGAACAATCTTTTCAATAGCCTGGAGAAATATAAAATGACAGATAACTGTAGATTAATCACTTAATATGTTACCCAAGATTTTCAATCTTTTACTCATATTTGAGAAGAAATGGCAGAAAAGAAACATCAACAGCAAATAAAACTGAAAATAAATCCAGAGGAAACACCTCACAGTACTTAAACATCTGGTTTTGACTTTGAAGAGACTTTGAACAGAAGACAGAGAAGTATGTCATGTTTAAAGTTAAAATGAAATAGAAAGATGCATGAATCTGATGCAGTCATAGAAAACAGAGAGAGATGAAATGCAAAATGGTTTTCCAAATTTAAATTCCATGACTCACAAATCCTCTACTTGCAATAAGTTTTACTTGTTGTTTGTTGAGGTGTGACAAGTGAACAAAGGGACAGACACTCAAACAAAATTAAGCTACAGCTCTTTGAAACAGCCCAGGCTCTTTGCCTTAGGTCTGGACAACCAGCTAAGTTGAGAAGGACAGGAAACGTGTCAAAACGAGGAGTAGGTGGAATGTTTGGGAGGATCCAGTGTACAAACTAGCACTTGTTTCTCCTCCTCCTCTTCCCTGAGTCCAAAGGTGCTGCTGGCTCATCAAACCCTGCCTTGGCCTCAGTCATCCAGCACAACTTCCAGCCCCTGGCATCCCTTTGATAAATGGGAAGCAGGTGGTGTCTCAAGGATGGCTATTAATCTCTTCACAAGATGAAAGTAGATGGAGGAGCTGAGCAATGCTTTGTAATTACTGATTCATGCACACATTCCAGAGGATAAAAGAAGTATCAGCTCTTCCTACTTTGATGATGGATTAGTTTGAATTGATACACTATCACTCAGACATTAATAAACCTGTTGTAAAAAAGTTTCATCAAACCTGCTTGTTCAAACCTGCTTGTTTAGAAACACTTGAAAATATGGATCCAACTACTTTCTGCTAGCCCTGACTTGTAAATTGATAGACTGGGTTGCAAAGCACAGGTTTAGGGATCCTGGCTGTATGATTGGTTGTGTCATTTATTTATTTATTTATGCACTTTTTTTCTTCTGCTTGATTTTCAATTCAGGAAGTTATAGCATTCTAAAGACAATAAGAATGACTTTAGGCTGCCTGTGTTCTTAAAGCAGTCTTATTATGGTTTTGTCCTTTTAAACATATGCTAAAAGCATTATAATAAAAATTGTAAAATCCTACCTCTAGTTTCCGCAGCTCTCCGTTTATGGATACTGGAGGAATGAGAGGAATAATGAGATTCAACTATCTACAAGCTAACAGAAAAGAAATTAATATTTCCTAACTGCATAATTTTTAAGCCTATTTTCTAGCACATACAAAATATTCTAATCTCTTCCTAAGACATTCAAGTGGACCCTAAGAAGATAGATTGACAAATCAAATTGGAGAAGAGATATCTCATGAAAAGTTTTGCCACTTTCATGACTTTTTGTTTGTCGTGATGGGTATAAACTCAAATATAAACTTCCAAATTTGCAGGAAAATAAAAATGTCACAGCTGCAATCACTTCTAACAACTGGATAATAAACCAGTGATTCAAGCACTAGGAACTTGAACTTCTGCTTCCTATGTCCCATATAGAAAAACGAGAGTGAAAAATCATGCAACTGGAGGATGTTATAGCAGCACATATTAAATTATGGTGGTCTCCATGGTCTAGGTAGTTCCCTGTTTGCAGTGATCAATTTTTCCTCAGCTCTACACATGACATGAAAGCAGAAAGGAGGAATGGTGTAGGTGTTTAAGCTCAATTGCTCTGGTGTAGCAAAAATAGCTTCAGGTTCCAAATAATGTAGGGATGCTCAATTTTAAAATCCATATAGATATTGAAACGAAAGGCTTCGTTTTAATTCCTAATGGAATTAGAAACAACAGGTTACCTTAATTGCTAGGGTTTAGAGTAGAGGAATACGTTGACAAAGGTATTTTTCACAGCTTATCCACCCTCTTCTGCAAGGTGTAAAGGGCTTAGAGCACAAACTGGTTCCAGATTTAGTACTTGGTGTGTCTCATGGGCAGACAGAGCTGCAGAGCTGGCCTGTATGTCTGTCTGGGAGATATTTCATGGACAACAATCTTACCTTACTGTATAAATACAGACAAGCAGAAGAAATAATATCAAGAAGGGAAATCTATCACTGTGATCTTTAAAAACTCTGATTTAATGAAAGCACAACTACTACAAGATCCTTTAGCACCCTTCATATTCTACATCTCTTGTCCATTGCTTATTGGAAGAGATTTTCTGCATTCTTAACATATCCTTCCTTCATTCTGTGCTCCTAAATTTATCTCCCAAAGAAATTTTTCTAAGGCCTTGTTCAGTGAGCATGATGTGAGACTCTATTACACGCTATGAGCTAAGTTATTTTTCTTTAGAAACATGTTAATTTACTCTTTATTCCTTTATGCTTTCTTTCATTTTGTTATACTCAAAGCAAACTATAGACATTAAATATTTTAAGCATTGCTAAATCAAGGCAAGCACCCACATTCAAGATCAATAACGTTACAAGGTGACAGTAAATGTAAAACACTCAAAGGCTTGTAAATATTTTAAATCTGTTTCTGAAGATTTGCAAATGTTAGATGCAAATTCTGGAAGTAGTGAAAGGCCATCAGAAAGAGAACTGGGGCTGTCATCATTAAGTAACAAGACTGCACTCTCTGCAAAAGTGCTGAAATAGTTCTGAGTGTCTCAGATATGAATTTCTTTGTGTTCTCCTTCCTTTGGAACTTTAGACTTTTGATAAAGCAAAAATGAACTGAACATCTTGTGCTAAGAGAAAACAAAGGAATGAGGGACAGCAGTAATAGCACTGAAGGAAATCTTGAGAGGTGGTAATATAGAATGAGGAGTTCTGTTCTTATTAAAGGCTGACTAAAGATGTCTTAGAATGAAATGACCCCTATGCTAAAGAAAAACATGCTGTGCTTAGATAAGCGAAGGGAAAAAACCCTTTCTAAGCAGGGGATATTTGGCAAGGGTATTTCCAAGAAGAGAAATCAGCACTGGGGATGCTTACAAAGATAAAACGTTGAAGGGAAAAGCACAGAGACAACTGTGAAATCCTAGTGCTCACAGACAGTGCAGCAATTGCAAAGAAATCTTCAAGAAGTAGGGCAAGACAAGTTCTTTCCCAGGGATCAGCATAAAAGAATAGACCAGACTACTACCAGCTCTGTAAAAATGGAGAGGCTTTCCTGGTTGACCCATATCATCTTAGATCCAGCATCCTTCATTGCTTTCATAAGATAACACTCTGCATTCTTACGGAATGAAATGCAGGACAAGAATGAAGTAGCAGATATGGAGTCATTGATTTTATTCCCCCTTTATTTTTTATCCCCCTTTATATTTTATTCTCTTTTGCATTTACTTCTTTTGCTTATTGTACCTAGAGGTTTTGTGTTAATTTTTTCAACCTCAAGTAATTATTCTCCTAAAATTTTAGCTCTAGATATGCCCCTAGACATGTTTCTGTGCTATGTCTTTTCAGTCAAGTACTTTATTTTTGAGACTTTCACAGTTGATATTGGTACAGAAGGTACTGCAGAATTTTGTAACCATAGGAACTGAGCTAAAGACAAAACATCTGTCTTGAGAAAATACAAGGAGGTTTTTTTTTCATTCTGGAAGTACAAAAAGAAAAATTTTCATACCTACTTACCTGTGATATTTTTTTCCAACAAACTGAAAACAGGGGAAGGGAGGGCAGAAGCATGGAGAAAAATGCAAATACTCTTTAAGTTAATTTCCACCTGTCTCAAAAAAAAACCAACCCAAAAAGAAGTACCAGAAGTCAATCCTGATTTACCATGATTATTAAACTCAATATAAAAGACACTTAGGACTTATATATGGTCTGATTCTTTATTGTTTTTGTCATCTTTGCAAATTCACCCTCCCAAAATTGTTGATTTTTAATTATTTTTTTCTCTAGAATATATGCTAAAGAATTCTTTTGGTTTGGTTTGGTTTTTATTCTTTTTTAAGTCATATTTGAAGAAATGGTAATGGTAAGATTTTGCTCCAAACTCAATGCTCTACTGTCTGTGTGCAGGTACAACAAAGGCAAAGGAGCACCTTTCTCTTGAAATCTTATTTCCATTACTAAACTGACCTTTAAAATGTACCATTTTGTTAGGCAAATATGATTATAAAAAATTAGCCTCTGCTTTCTTGTTTTGTGCAAGCAAATCCTGATGACTTGCCTCTCCATGAAGCTGCAACACATTTTAACAATTGATGCTTCTGTGCTTATCAGCTGTAGAAACCAAACCGGTGTGCTCTGCTATAAATCATACTCACTGCTGCATTTCATTTTATTGCATGGCAGTAGAACACCAACATAATTGCTGCAATCTGTTATTTACAGATATGTTGCAAGACACAGGTGGCAACTACTTTTTGTGTTGTAAGAGAAAGAGAGACCTCCCTCACACCCCAACACACCTTAAGTAATGTTCCAGAAATGCTGGTGTTGATGATGGGATAGAACTCATTTATTCTCACTTACAGTAACCTTTGATTCTGTTATAATGACTTATATAGCTTTTTCTTATAAATTTTCTTATAAATGGGACCTTGCTCAATGTGAATTTCAGTGCTAGAATGAAGGAGAAATGCAACAAATCCGTAAGAGAAATTACTTTGCAAATTATGTAATTCCATTTTTTTCTAATTTCCTGGCATTCTTCATAGCCATTTTTTTCTGCTTAGAAAAGACTTTATAAGGAATGTATCTTTTTTTTTTATTAATAGTAGAAGTGTTGTAGAATAATACATGCACATGCAGGAAATCAATGGAAGACCTTTATTTCTAGTTTTATTAATAGTGAAACCTAATCAAAATTGTTAATTGCTGTTATACCACTCAATTCTATCTCTTTGAATTGCATGGTGACCAGCAGCATTTGCCATAGATCTGTGATTGTTATATGAGGAATGATTTCACATTGAACTGGGAGACAATATACTGAAGGTGTTTCAGCTATTTCTCACTTGGGTTCAAACTGTTTAATTCATATGAACATGTACTTATTATAGAGAAGTGCAAGTGTTGGAAATAGTTTTGAAGAATACTGAAGGTAAAAATATCTAGATCTGGTGAAAGACCAAAGACATCACTGTATGAGTAATCCACAACATAACCATAATAAATGTGATATTTTATTTGATTTTTTAAAAAAATTCTGTTTTATACAAATCGATGGAATGCTGTCATCAGCAGACTTCATTATTTTTCTGACTCATATGAATTTATTACTGTGGGAATTTGATTCAACCTATTACTCCATCAGAATTTTCCTTTAATGGAATAATTTTTCTAAAAAGAATGAGGCAAAGGCTTTACATTTTTAAATGGTTCACTCCACATAGGAACAATATTAGCCGGTAAAAGCACTGCTTATGGTAAAATTGAGGGTGAACATGTAAAGTGAATATCAAATACGCATTTCCTGAGATCTATTAAATAACAGAACAATCTCACTAGGGAAGTGCAATGAGTTGTTTCACTTGGCAAATTTTAAGTGGCTTGGAAAAAACCCTGTAATATTTTCTTTCATTAAAAGAAAGCACTAAGTATTTTACACTGTTATTTTCATCTCCAGCTTCTGTTTCTGTACTGTTCTACTTTATTAATTTCATTTGCTGCGGTTGATCTATTTAAAGAAGTGTGTGGGTTCCATTTACAAAGTACTCCTGCAACAGAAACCTGCATAGCAGGACTCAAATACATTTTAAAAAAGACATTAAAAAAAATAGCTTTCATCCTCTTTCCCTTCTTTAAATAAGAATTTCCATGGAGAGAAAGTGAAACAGAATTAATCAAAGCAGCAGAACCTCCTTCGCACGCGAAAGCCGGGAGCGTGTTGGCTTTGTGACGCAGTGAGAGCACAGAAAGTGTTCCCTGCTCCTGCTGAGGCTCCTGATGCTGCCTCTGCCGCTGCCAACCCGGCTGCTGCCACCTCGGCGCCTGCTGCTGGTGCACTTCCACGCTTTTGTGTGCAGGGCCAAGGGTACACACTGTCCTGTGCCAAGAGAGGAATAAAGAGTTTGGGAAAGCAAACCCTGTAACTGCTACTGCAGAAAACCAATAAACCCTGCCAATTACTCACTGGCACCAAGGGCTGAGAAGAGGAATAATGACAAAAAAAA
>VWYP01000778.1:0-20220 GCA_013400435.1 Pycnonotus jocosus | reverse complement strand
AACCAAACCAAACAAAAAACACTGGAGCAGGCTGCTATGAAACCTTGGCCAAGAAGCAGGGAACACAGAGACACTTCATGTGTCAATCTTAAAGCTTACAGATTATTAAAATGCAGCAATTTCTATGCAATTTTTGAAGAAACAACACTGTGTAGATCAGTAGTGGAATCAGGTCCATTTTTATCCTTTCTAAAAGCAGGATTGCTTAAATAAAGAGTCAAATTCTTCTGGCTTATAGTGAGACACCAGCTCTGTTTCACATTTTCTGTGTACAGACTGAAATTGTGACAACTGCTCCCGCACAACTCCAGATATATTAATGTCTCTAGTTGCCATCACGCATAAATAATTAGAGAAATGTAATTTACAGGCTTGCCAAAGAGCTGTAAGTAAAGGACTTAAAGAAGATACTCACATGACATACATTTATTTTCAAGTGCATGAGATTCGCTTATATTTTTTTAAATAGTCTCACAATAAAATGAAAACTCTAAGGCTGGATAAATAGTAGTACTCTCTAGCTTTTTTTTTTTTTTAATATTAACACTGTTGCTTTTCTCAGACTTGGAATTTATAAACATAAATATCAGGAATACATCCAAACTCTTCTTACAGATTTGTTCATCTCCTTTATTTAAGTGAACTAACAGTTTTTACCAAGCAAAGCCAAAATGAAATAATGAAAACACCTTACTTCTCATGTCATTGCAATGGCAATTAGAGCAGGTAGATTGTTAAAAGAAAGAGATTTAAAATTCTTTAGGAAACAATTTTTCATTTAAAAAAATCTTTGTGTGACCGATGTATCAAAACAAAATAAAACTAATCAAAAGTTTAAACATTTTAAATTGCTTAGTATTTATTTGAGACAGAGAGAAGCAAAACTCTCTGAATGACAGTTTGAAATAGAATTTTTTACTAGGTTTGCCATTTTAATTATGATTTTTATAACAATTGAAATAGGTGAATAAAATTAATATATAGTGTGGCATTTGGATATATCCTTACACTATCAAGAAAATTTGTCAAAAATGTATAAAGAGAGGGAGTGTCATCAATATATTTAAAAAATCAACACTAAATTATTAAAACTACTGATAGTAATTTTAGAAAGTATAAAAATCCTGTTGGCAGTTTTGTCTGGGTTTTTTTTAGAAATTCCAGACTGCTTTAAAATATCTTAGTAGTTGAATTTGTTAACAAAGGTCATCAGCATATATCTTTTTTAATCTCCTTTCCGGACTTTTATCTCCAGTCTCCCAAGTAGTTCTTTTGTACAAGTACTTGATTTCTAAACCTCTGTTTAGAGTCTGTCTGTATTCCTCATATCTGTAAAGTTTGGGTTGTGTGAGAGAACAGAACTTCACCTCAACAATTTTCAAATGCAACTGTAAGTTATTGTGCTTAAATATCACACCAGCTTCTTTGGACATAAACAAAACTGTTAATACAGAACCACTGTAAAAAATAATTTAGTGTTGGAAAACAAGGGGGTAGAACCTCTCAATTGTTTTCTCTCTGTGCTTACAGTGAAAATAACAAAGATTGTAGGGGGAATCTTTTCTTCACTCTCAGGTAGTTGAGGCAACTTCTAATAACTGAGTCTTCTGGAGCACAAGTACCTAGGCAGCCCTGGTAATTCTATCTTCATTTGATGTTTTAGGCTATTTCAGGAAGTCTGTTATCTCTAGGTTTCTGTAGCAGGCAGTTGGTCTAACACATCACAGCTGGTACCTCTCATGGCAAATACAATGGCTTAAGTTAAACCCTCCTATTATTATTTTTTCCTTTTTTTCTTCTTTTTCCTCGTCTACATTAAGTAGATCAAGACATGTATTTATAGGACAAATTTAATCAATTTCACACATAGAAGACATTTCCAAACAACTATAACCATTTATTTTTGACTTTTCATTTAGCAGAAATTAAACTGTGTATATTGCTTTATTTCATTTTATAAAGCATACTGGGAAACCCCAATCTGGCAGCCTCTGTGAAGGATTCCATCTGGGTTTTTTTTGCCCAGCAGATCCTTCCTTAATCTAACAGTATTCTATATTGGGAAATTGTTTTATTTTCTATTTTCAGTTAGTGCCTTGGCTTGGCCTTGTGTTTCATCTGCATTGAACTGTTGCGCTTTCCATTTCTAACATACAGAATGTTTGCTATTAACTGGGGTGATGTCTCTTGTGTTTTTCTTATTAATATAAATAATGCTAAATATAACACTAAAATTCTCACTAAGAACTCCTGTTTGCACGTATACATGACTTGGATTAATGCCCTATTTCTTGCTACTAGTAAGGTACCATAGATCTACCATATATAAAACCTCTGCATTCAGCCATAGTTGCCAGAGCAAGAACTTCCTCTCTTGAAATGTGTTTATTCTTTATATTGGAAAAGAAATATGTGAAAACTAGCAGGAAAGACAACACTAGAGAGAGAAAAAAAAAAAGTCTTACTCATACCAGCTAGTGTCCTTCACCCACATATTTCAGTCTAATCTTAAGTCACCAAAATAAGACTGATATGATCTATCCTCAGCAGAATTTCCTTGCTGAGTCATAATTCAGGAGGTTAAGGAGAGAAACTGCACAGAATAAATTTCTCCTGGTCCTCCGGATGAAATCGTAGAGATCAGACTCCCAACATTTATCTCTTCTGTTTTTGCTGACAGCACTCACCTACTGCTTGTTTGACCAATAGAACTATTTCTCTTTTCAATTAAACAATTTTAGACAAATTATTTTCTAAGCTTCTGATTTAAACCTATCATCACCTGGTAACCAAAAGCCAAGAAAGTGCTGTGAGTGGATGCTGTCAGAGACATTAGTCAATAACAAAAGGCACCATGGAAAAGTTCTACAGTGCAAAGTTCTAGCGGTAACTTTTAACTTCCAAGTTTTAAAATTTTAATCTTTAAAAGATTGTTCATATGTGAAATTTCTAATTTTTTTAAAAAAATAAAATCCTATAACTGCAGTGTTATGCTCATACCTTTCATGCTGAGCCAGACCAGAGAGTGTCACAGTCTGGCACTCTGCTATGTCCATTCACTCTCTTCCACAGCATTCCAAAGTAAGAGATTCATTTTTCCTTCTGCTAATACTAATGAGACTATTTCTTTGACTTTGCTGGAAGGAGAACTACACCACTACTGAGGAAGGAATTAGAATTATTCCTCTAGTAATCTAGGTATATTTAAGATTCAAAGGAACTAATCCAGAGCATAAAACTTCCTGAGCTTGGATCTTAGAAGTATAAAAACAGAATCAGGGAAAGATCTGTTCTTTTCAGTTCAGAGCAACAGATCTTTCTGCAGCAGAAAAAATGGAAAGTGAGAAGTGTGACGGCAACAATAGATCTGGTCGTGTGTTGAGCAATGCTTTGAATTGAGAACTAAATGTGTTTAAACTTGATTCTTTCATTGCTATTATTCCTTTCATTTTCTACTTGAAAAAGCTGAGACAATACTATGTGTTTTCATAAACATGTAATTAGCTGTTGGGATTTTATTTTTGGAAGATCTCAAATGAAAGAATGACCAGGTGCTCATTTGTGGATAGCTGAGGGCTCCAGCTGACAGGGATCTGATGAATGCTGCAGGTATCTAGAACAGTGTTTTCACACTCACAACAGCCCTTTTTGGAATAGTAACTGAAGGAAATGTGACAAATAATAGATGCCTAGAGAATACAGATGGAAACAGTAGATATCATCATTGTGAGTCTGACATGGGACAGAGTTAATGAGGCAGTCACCTGTAAATATCAACTGTACCAACAGTACACTGCATAACCTGTATCTGTAAGATTCACTGCAAACAGGGTCAGGGGCCACATTCAGGACAGATTCCATTCATGGCTGTCCTAATAAGTATCTTACCTCATTATTATCCCTTCTTATTCTGGTTTTCATTTTAAAGTAGACTGGAAGCTTTTAAAGAAACAACTGATTATTATTATTTGCTTGTATTAGGGACAACAAAATAGCCCACTGAATTTCTCTGGGTCTTTTGGCAACTACTGAGAGATAAATAATGAATAAGAATCTTTACTCAAAGCAGGTGTATATGTGTAGATACACATTTTACATTTAGGAACTCACAGACCACCAGGGTAGGGATCTTGCAGAGACAAATTTAATAACGTAGAGGATAGTTTGAGCACAACCGCTGTGATTGGGAGTGCAAAATCTGTGTGCAGATTTGACAGCCACAGCCTTGATACGGTAGCAGCCTGTTTTATGAGTGGGTAAACAAGAAAAGGAAAGTATTGTAAAAATGTTTTTTGAAAGTCATGAGGCTTTTGTGTGTGCATGTGTTTAAAGACACAAAATATGTTTATTTTCTCAATACTTTTTTGACAGTGTGAGAAGCAGCATGAGTTGATTTATGGTCCTTCACTTTTGAATAGCTACATTTTTCTGCCTCGTGGGAATAAATAATGCAATACCACCAAAACAGAGCTAGTGCTGAGTACAGTCATTCAAAAAGTCCTTTTGACAAAATGACCCATAAGGTCATCTCAAAAACAGCACAGTGGAACATGCTCTTCTTTAGTGTCTGTTTTCTTGTGTATTTCTAAACATTTTTAAGTGTATGGGGTTAAGATCTTGTCTATTGGGAGCCCGAGTAATTTTCTAAACTCTCCATTGAACATGTAGTTTAAAGAGGCAAAAATGCTGAGTTCTTTTCTTCTGCAATTCATATCATAAACAATTTTTTTTAAAAAGGAAATCTCTGCAGGAAAAATGCTTTCTTTTATTCCTTTCCTCTACACCTTTTTTCCCAGTAGGACTTGTATAGCTGTGCTTTGCAGCTTAATGACACTTCCAGCAAAACCAGGACTTCCAAGCACAGGAGAGCAAATGTTCAGGAGTCTTTAGATACTGTATTCATAGCATGTTCTTTCCAAGTGGTCAGGAAACAACAAATCACTATTCAAAAAATAACTAGGTCTTCTAATTCTAGTTTTGAGGTGGAGATACAGGTTTTTTAACTGTACTCACAACCTAAAGGAAAATTAGAGATAAAGCTTGTATTTGGTCTTTGTGATTTTTCCTGTTATTGATGTGTATTAAACACTGAGTTCACTTTATCTCTTCAAATGTCTCATTATAAGTTGTCTCCACTCACACTCCACATAAGAGTGAATGTTCAGAGTAAAAACATTCATATTGCTTGCCACAATTTACAATCTGTTAGTAAAAGCAAATGTTGAAGCTTGGGAGAAATGCTTTCAATGACCACTCCTTTTACACTTCTTTCACTGTTCCCATAATCTTGCTACAAACCATTTGGCAAGAACAGACCATTGAAAATGGAACATTCTCTTACATAAATAAAAGAAAAAGAAGCCTGAATGATGGTATCTTGTTTAATATTTCCCAGATGTAAGCACAGACCTATAGAAGAAAATGCAATAATGCGAAGAGTAAAAGGAGGGAAAATGTAAGAAGAAATTGAACAAAGGTACTGTGAATCTCAGAAGGGAGGTCTTCTAACAGAAAAGTATCTCTTATTCATGAAAACTTATGATGAATGAAGTGGTGTCTATTAAAGTAATAAAAACTGCGAGTCTAGTACCAAAGAACACAGCCTTCCAGGCTCCAATTTCCAACAATTATTACTTTTCTTCCCCCAAACCCCCCAAATTATTTAAATTCCTTCTTTTTCCTACTTATTTTCACTAAAATGATTTGTAATGTTCTTCTTCTCCTCAGCTATATCTTGATGCACTTTATTGAGCTATCAAACAAGAACATAAGGCACATGGGAAAAAATACGATTCAACAGAGATCAAAATGAGGTGTGATCTGTGCTACATTTTTCAAATATTGTAAGCTTTTAATATACTTCCTCTAGTTCTGCTTAGTTTAGACTTCAAAAAGTGGAAATATTCATTCTTGCAATACTTTTTGCAAGATGTCACACTAATTACAACGGAAAATAAGTACCATATAATTCTGAGTATCTATTCAAAATGTCAGACAAAGAAAAGCTGCTATGCACTCTGAGTAGCACCAACTCTGCCATATCTGCAGGCAATAGTGACAGGTGCTATCTTTAGGTTACTTTGTCCTGGAAGTTCAAGCCACTCTTTGATTCCTCTGAAGGCAGCAATGACACAGTACATGACTTTAGTGAACTTAGCTCTCTTGAGAAATATTCTTGGAAATGAGAACTATTCTCTGTGTGGTTGGTAAAATTCTCAGAATACAGTAATATGACTTCTGTAGTTGCACTTTGCCCCATATTTATATTTAACACCTTTGAGCTTCTTTTAAACATTTCTCTAAATAGGTTTGACTGATTTTTCTTTTTTTTTTATGAAATGACTATAACAGAAATAGTCTTTCTAAAGTCTTCTTTTAAAAAAATATTTAAAATGTAAAACTTAATTTTGTGTCTAAGTGCACTTCTGTGTATACACAGACACCCTTATACATAGATGCACCTGATTGTAAGAACTGTGTTAGAATCACCAATCAGTAATTAGTTTCATGCTGTGGAAGCAATGAGACATTTGAAAGGCTTTTGAGATATTTGGAGATAAGGAATTAAAACAATTAATGCAATTACATGGCTTCAGCAGTTTTATTATCATAAAATGATCCTGTTTCAAAAGAGAAAGAGAGAGAGAGTAGGAGAATGCATTATTGTCAGTCTCAGAAAAGTAATTTTGGTTCGGCAGTGAGCAGTGATTATATATAAACATTATGGAATTTTTAAAATCATCCAAAAGTGTGAAAGGTAGAGCCAAGGAATGTTGGAGCATTGCAGTAGAAATAAATAAAGTAAGGCTTTGATCTTTGGTAGAAAAAGTATACACACTGTAAGAATGGAAAACGGAGGGCATATAAATTTTGGGATGGCAAACTGTATCACATGGAGTTAATTAAAAAAATCAGAGCAAAAAATGAGAAATCAGTATTTTTAACTAGGGAATCACATCCATACAATGAGCGTGATGAATTCAGGACAATCCATACAGTCTCTGTCTTACTGTCCATGCTCTGTAGGTTGTTCTGGGCAGCAGTGTGGAGCGTTCACCTGACATTTCTTCCAGATTGCATATTCACATTGAGTGGTTTTCATAATCTTAATGATTATTTAATTAAAAAATATTTTATTCAACAGCTTCTGATCTGAGACAGCAGATATAAACACAAGAAAAAAAATATAGAAAGGGATTGAAGAAGAAAGTCATAAAATCAAACTTTCTGCAATTTTTCCTTTCTCTCCTACTACTTTACACAATTGCTCAGCATCCATTTTCTGTTCTTACTCACTTTGAGAAAATGTCACTATTGTGCATAATTACTACCCTGTTTTACTGCTTTTATGTTTCACTAGAGATGTATTGCCTTCTTCCTGTACATTGCTCATAACGAAGCTTAGACTTCCAAAACTACTGCTGTATTTGACTGGTGAATTACTTCCTTTTATTTTTTTTCTTTTTTTCCATTCTACAAAAGAATGAATTTGCTTTCAAGGATATAGTAACAAAAATTTTCCACTAATAGCCTTAATCCCTTATGTGGTATCCTTTCATCTTCGATTTGCTCTTTTGATAAAATTAAACTGCCTGAATATATATTATTTAGTTTTTTTGACTGCTAACAACTTCATAGTAATCATTTATTTCAAACCTCAGGTTGGCCAACTCCTATATAAAAGTTTAATTTTTTTTCAGAAAACCAGTGATGTGTTGACCTGTTCCTTGCAGTTCTGTGAAATCTATCTGGAAATGTAGCTTAAGAATTATCTCTTCAGGATATTATTTGCTGTTATCTCAACAACAAAATTTTTTACACATATGAAGTTTTTTTTCTTCACATCAGCAGAAGGCTGAGTTGAAGACTTGAGTCAGTCATCAGCAATAGATAATCACGGATTGTTGAGAAATCTGTAATATTAATATAAAAAACTATATTTGTAATATTTTTCAAAACCAATCATCTACAGTCATTCGGATCTTTTTTCTTAATCTTATGGAATTTTGTTATTCTATTATAGATTATACTAAACCATCAGCACTTTATATTATTTTGTAAAGTTTCTTACCTATTACTAATTTTTTTTTCTGATTCTTAAGCTAAAATAATTGACTACTCCTACAGTTTGGCAATTTTTAAAATGTATTTGCTTTAGAAAATTAAATTATACTAGTTATATATGTTTTAGGTGTGTCCCATGAATTCTGGATTTGGCTTTTGAACATTTACAAGGATAGTTTTCCTGAGTCACATTTCCCTATAGGGGAATTAGAACAGTTAGAGTTAACAGAGGTAGTCTGGTTTACATTTGCTGTAATTTAAATAATTATCCTATTAACATTTTAATTTTATCAGGATAGATTTAACTCAATTTTTGCATTAACTATCTTGGCCACTTAAGTGTTGCATTTTTAGATTTCATTGTGTTGCATAGCTCTTTAGTCTCTTGAACTTAATGCTAAGAAAAAACATAGAATTTAATCTAATCTTCAGAGCAGCATTTTAGCCATTAGGATTAGATGAAAGTTTTATAATCCTCCAGAGATTGTTCTTCTTTGCTTCCATTAGTGGTGTTGGCAAAAGTTTATTTTTGTCCTTGTGTTCCTTTCAGTAAAAAGTCACAAATAATTTTGTTATTTTAGACTTTCTCAAAACATCACCAACTGTTTGAGCATTTAGGAGCTGTTTGAGACTGCAGCACAGGAACTGTATGTCCGAGTGGACAGGGATTTGTTAGGCCATAGAATCCCCCTTGTCTGTCAAATCTGGCTCTGCCTAATTGCAGTACAGTAAAGCACAAAGATGAAATGCAATCCCTAACAGGCTGCATAATACATTCCCTTTTAGTTCTGTCATATAAATCTCCATTTCCATGGCTCAGGCACTAACTTCTCTGGGGTTTATTCTGTCATGTTTCACTCATGATAATATTTATCTTCCTCATAAGATAATTTATGCTTTGTTGATGGCTCTGGACACTAATTTACTGTCAGCTCATCTTTTCTTTTTCTTGTTTGCACGAGTATTTTTCTATCTACTCTTCATGGATTATATTTATCAAATCTTAATCCTATTTATCTCCTTAAGATAATTGCTCCATTTTATTGATAAAGATTTTGAAATTGAAAGGCCAAAGATTACTGTAATGTTTCAGATGAGACCTACTCAGTATTGCATAGAAGAGTGCAATAGCTTTGCTTATTTTATGACTGTTACTGTTACCACACCACATTACAGCATTTCCCTCTTCTTTCAATCCACATTCACTTCTTAGACTTGGAAAATTTATCAATTCCTGTGAACTTCAGTTCAATAGCACTGCATGTTAGTAATTTTAGTTTTCTTTATTATCTTTATTATTCTGCTTTAGTTACAATTCTTTTTAGCACGGACAGTATCAGAAATATTTTGTTAAAAGTTCAACATTCCGATAATGCCCAAACATCACAGCACAAATATGAGGTCAACAAAACTACGGATTGAAGTTGAGTTCAGAAATATTAAGCCCTTTACCAATTATTTGGTTTCTGATTTGCTGTGGAAAGGGGTTCTACATCTAATTCCAAATTCTACTCAAACTTTTTAAATATTGGTTTTAAAACAAAGATCAGGAGTTTGCTTAAACTCTGAGGATCTAATTCTAATTTATCTGATGTCAACTACATGGAAGAAAATTAAATACCTTCAGTTCTCTCTGGCCTCCATCACCGTCTCTCAGCTGCCTGTTACCAGGCAACTTGCAAGCTTGCTTGAAATTGTCTGGTTTTGAAACTAGACAGAGGCACAGAGTATAGGCACAGTTCAAAATGACTTTTATGTATTGTTGTTACAAACATATTTGTTTCTCAAATTTGCAGCAGTTTTCTTACGAATGTTATGAGCTCCATGAAATGCATTCAGTAGCCAGAGCCCCAATATTATAGATTTATGCAGTAACCTTTCCAATAATTTCCAGGGTTATGTCATTTTTTCCCTCTAGTTACTCTGCTTTTCTATATCAAAAGTCAGTTATCACAGGGATTGAAACAAAAGAGGGACAAATTTGCCTCTGGCCCTCTTCCCCCATATGACTAAAGCTGTAAACTTTGCCTTGTACTGGTGCCAACCTACCTATTCAATTCATATGCGAAGACTGCATGAAAAATATTGCAATTTAAAATGCCCTTCTTTGCTGTTTTCTACATGTGCAAGTCTATCCAAAGAAAGATTTATTTTTTTTCTAGACTTCAATCACAGTTATTTGGAAGGCTCTAAACAATGTGCTAACACTATTTAGCTCTAAGCTCAAAGTTTAGAAAGCAATGTGTGATTGAGATGCTGTCTCTGCTTCAGAAATATTTATTCAGATGATCCAGAATTCAAACCTGGGTACAGACAAGGAGCACTGGCAAATAATCTGTCTCTGGAACACTGCTTATGAGATAAAGACAATGATTTTCAATCAGAAACTGAATCTCATAAGCAATGCCCAACTTAACGAGATCAAGAGCTCGGCAGCACTTCTACCCCCTTACAGAAATCCAGGTGGGTATGGTGCTTTCACAGCATTGCACGCTCTGAGGTCATGGAGAACAAGCAGAGGGTCAGACCCCTGGCATGTGGTGTGGCACTTTCTCACCTTTCAGCGCTCAGCCCAGCCAGAGTTTAACAGAAGGATTTGTTCTTCAGCAGAATGTGGTCATATTCAGGGTACTTGAAAAGAAAAAAGGGAAATCATGGCCTCATTCAATCTAATAGATTCACGAAGCCAAAATTGTACTTACAGTTTTATAATGTGAGCTTTCCTTTCAGAAATATATTACATTTCCAAACTCTTTTTCACTCATTTATTCTCACTGGTATTTTTATTGCAGTTTAAAAGGGAAATATTAGGTACCTTTATTTTCTTTTTTTTTTTTTTTTTTTGTCAGCAGAGATGCATTCATTCTACAGTTGTTTCCCATATACAGTAATACTGATCTCTGCAAAGGGATGAAAGGACTTTCTTCTTCCCTTCCTCAACACCTCAGCAACCTCATCTTAACTTTAGAATAAAGATTAATAAAAAGCAAGCCTTGGTGCTTCTGAGGGTTAACCAGAGAGAGTTTGGATTTCTGTCCATCAGCTGTAGGTCAGAAACTACTGAAATCCCACAGTGGCATCAAGATTCCTGGGAGGCCATTAATGCCATATGCATAATAAATTTAGTCCTCTCAGATGCCCTAAACATATTCTTTTAAAAATCTTGACTTAAAGTTCTTAGTTTTACAAAAATGTTTGTATGCACCAAGGTCTCATCTTACTCACAGGACTGGAGCATACAAAGGACAAAAGTTACTGAAATCAGGGAGGCTATCAGAGGGAGTTTTTATTCTTTCACTAAATATGTGCGATCATAATACAGTCTCTCTAGAAAAACAATCCTAGTATTTATTGAGTGGATAATAATGGGAAAAATAAATATTCTCAGTTTCAGATACCATTTTATTGTTATATTTATTTTGATACATAAACCAATAAATGCATGTCAGAGGCAAGCAGAGTGAAAGGCTCCAGTACTCCATATTGAAAAGGTTGAGAGGAAAAGATTAAAAGAAAATCAAACAGATTAAGGAATTGTGATCAATTAGAAATTACTTAGTGGAAACTATATTTCTGAAAGATGGAGTAGCTCTCCAGTCTTCAATAGCACTATTTTTATATGCCTTCTAGTCACAATTGAAAAAGGTTTTTCTCCTAAATACATACATGTCTTGATATAATCTGCTTATAGAATTGTTTAAAGCAAAATCACTCTTCTTCATCCACTTTTCTTAGTCCCTTTTGGTGCTTGCCCGTTTATATGTTCTGTCTTCACTTTGCCTGTACAAATACCTATAGTAAAGATTTTTTTTTATTATTTTGTGTGCAGCAAAATGGGTTCTGATTTAGCTAAGGCTTCTGGTCACTGTAGAAAAACAAGAGATATTAATTGTTTTGTTTGTGTGGATAACTTCAGGACAGTAAAGCCAAAGTCTTCACAGAACCTGAACTACTCTTACATCTGTAAGATTGTGGAGCCGAGGGCTTTCTGCTACCGGCTAGCAGAGGTTTCTCAGCCCTGCTCCACTTGGAAGTGCGTGGGGTGTTCAATCTCCAGCCGCCACGTGGTCTGAGGCTTGGTAAATGAAGAGAGGATTCTGCTGTGGTTTAGGAAGATGTTTATTCCATGGGGATGGAAGGCAGAATGAATCAGAATGGCTTTGGACTTCTTTATGTCACTTTGGGTGAAACCTGAACCAGGGGGGTAATGATCCAATGGGAAGGTGGAGGGGAGTGGTCGAGGGCCAGGGCACTTTACACCACAATGGGAAGGGTGGCACCTGGACACCTTGCCAAATAGGGGAGGATAAACCAGGGTGATTGACAAGACAGGGTGATACCACCAGGGGGTGGGATAGGGGGGGTCAGGGGAAAGGGAAGAACCATTTACAAATCATGATTATACACTGCAACATAAGATGGATGCTTAAAATATTTGAACTCTAATTCTTCTTGAAATGAGAGAAAAAATGTCAAGACAAAGAATAGATATGTGGTAAATCAGGAAGAGAGTTAAGAGGGAAGATGCAACCTCCAATTAACCATCTTAAATTCTGATTAGTTTTGATTTAACATGACCTTAAACTGTGTTAATAAAACAACAGCCTCTCTAAAAGTGTTGATAATATTTTCATATCCCTTATGAAAGTAAAAAATGGACTCAGGCTATGGGCTATGTCATTTGTTGGCAAATTAGATAAATCTTAAACTTTATCTTTTGACTGCCTACTTAGGTAGTGCAGTTACCCCTAAGACATTAATCTATTGAAAAGAAGATATCATCTTTCAGGAGAAACATGTCGAAAGTATTTTGATAAAGTATTTATAATCCCTAAAAACAGATGGCTGTTCCATAAAGACTGTCAGCTGAGAAGATTTGCTGACAGAAACATGTTAAACAACTTTAAAATTTTTGAGGGAAGAACTTGCACCACAAAATCAGATGCAATCTTCTATTAATCAATCACAGCTGGTTGATTTCTTGACAGTAGGACCGTGCTGGATGTAATTTGATTGTCTTGCACTTTTTCTGATTCATAATACCTGGGTAAGTTGAAGCTTGATGGAGGGAGTATAAAAGCAGATCACTTGCTCAAAATATAGGTGTGATGAGGGGAGAAGAAAATAATTTGTTATGTAAAGATAAAGGGAAATCCATGGAATTTTATTCATACATAATTTTATACATACATAACATTGATTTTGTTTTGGCTGAGACAATTGTAATTAGCATTTAATCTTTCAGAGATATAGTATAAATCCCTCCAAAGAACACATATTACGTGGGCAGTTTATTGTATTTGAAATGTCCCATATTCTTGAGGCTTTTCTGTATGGATAAAGTGCCTTTGTGATGGAAAGAAAAACACGTGGCAAGGCAGGGCTCAGTAAATTGTTGTACTACTGCACTGATTCCCAGTTGAAGAGGTCAACAGGATCATACAGCCTAGTATGCAGAAAGACACAGAGAAACTGAGGACCACAGTCAGAAGAGCAGCTGCTGACAGATATTCTCCTCCTTAATATCTTATTTATTGATACTTGATAGTGGAAGTGCTGCTGTTCCAAGAATGCTGCTGTCTCTGACCTCCTCTCAGCAGCACTTCCCCAGCTCAGCAGTCTCTCAGATGTCAGCTTGGCAGATCCTCGATTCCATATTTGTCATTCATGTTTCTAAGATGTTGGTGGTTCTCTTTCTGGTGGATTGGAGACAATGATTAAATGAATGAAACAGCCAAAATGAAAATTAATGAATATTCAAAATACTTAGCCCACGTTGATACCTTCCAAAATGCATTGTATAGTTGCAGCTGATGTTGCACAAAGTTTTGATTGCCAAATTAATGCTGGTTTTATTATGCCATCAGTGAAAACAAACAGATCTATAATGCAGAAAATGCATTATGTTTCTCTGAGACACTTCCACTGTTTTTTGCTCATGCTCTCCTGATACCACCAGGAGAAGAGGAAGTATTGTAAATGTGATGAAAAAAATTCTCTTGCTTTTATCTTGCTGGTGACCATGCGAAACTGTCAATTATCTCTGGATTAGTTATGGATAGAAATCCTACTGTAGTATGATTAGATTTTTTCTGGACTTTGGTGAAAGTGCATTGGGTATAATGGAAGGCTCTCTACTTTTAGAAAACTAATATCACCAAGAATTGCCTAGCAATAAAAGAATTTTAATTTCCAGATGACAAATAAATTTAGGTAATAAAGTCTAGCCAAATGTTTGAGAGAAGTTTCTTTGTCAAGCAGTCACTGAATCCACACTGGATTTAGAGAAGAAAAAGAGATCCTACAAAACTTATTTTGGTAAAGACATCACAAAATTACTTTTATTTGTCTCAATTTTTAACTAAATATAAAAATATAACTAAAGTTTTAAACCTTTCAAATTAATTTATTGATCTGGAAATAAAAAATGTATTTTAGAGATGCATAGTAAAGCACAAAGAAAAAAAAAAAGGACAAAAGCCATGGTGTGTTAAGTCTCTGTAAAAATATAACCCAGAGGTATGTAAGAAAAAAAATTAAAAAAACAGGAGCATCATTCAACCAGAATGATGCAAATACTAGAGACGTCATAGCTATGACTCACAATATAATTGCATATTTTGCATTTGCTTTAAAACTGGCAAGGCAAGAATTCTATACTAAAAACAATGAGAAATAACATTCCACACTGATTTAAGGATGTTCAGTGTCAGAGAGTGTTCAAGGCAGGTCAGCCTTCATGCACACAACTTTATTTTTCCATGTTGCAGTCTGGAAGGTGTCTGTACTACAACTGCTCTCGTCGTGATTCAGAGCCCATATTGACTTGTACCCACTGATTCCAGGGCTACTCTACAAATGTCCTGATGGGAACATCATCTTGCTATTTTGTGACCATTTAAACTTGGGAAAACAGTTCACATAGCCCTAATTTATGTGCTTATCCTCTCCCTACATACAAAATATACGATATATTATTTATAGCACTCTATAATCATGATGTAGGCATAGTACACTCATTTTGTTCACACTGTAAATACAGCACATTTAGATGTATGATAAGTAGCATTCCTAACCTGAGCAAGTTGTAAATCTACACTAGAATACAGTTTTTCAAAGTTTTCATTGTAGCAATGAAGCTTGAGTTGAAGTCAGCATTGACAAAATGCAGTGTAGAGGCAGCCCCTGTTGATAGACAGGATTCTGCAGCAAAAGCTGTATAATTTCAGAGATTGCAACAGCCATAGTTTTGGGAGATACTTTCACAGACTTGTAACAATTTGTAGCATTTGCTGGGGTTTTTTTCTCAGTTTAAGAGATGAGTGTGCTCTCAGCCACAGGATAAAGTTTACCACAGAAGACAATTGCAGAATTATGGATATAGTAATGGGGGTGTTCAGAGTAGGTTATGAGACCACATGCAGAATTCCTACAAACACAATCCCTGCTCAAGAGAATCCTGCTGACATGAGAAATGAAAACTACCAAAAACTCTACAAAGGTTGGCAGCAGTGGGCATTTGCTTCAATACATTAAACATACTTTCACTTGCACCTCTTATAGTAACTAATAATCAGATTTTTAATACCTTAGCTGTGACTAAAAGTTACTTTGAATGGGTTGATAATTAAGATACTGTTTCTTTATTACTTGCTCTCTTCCTTTCTTATTTTCTTGTGCTTATCTTTCTTCTCAATGTTTTAGATTTTTTTTCCAGCAGACATAAAGAGTACCAGTGGTAAGTTGTAGGTAGACTTTGAGTGTCTGCAGGGCATAAGATAGAACATTGGTAGATAAATAACTGGTTTTGGATGTGATCTACCTTCTTGATTCTTAAAAGGTATTTTTTATCTTTAAATAAAAGATTTATTAGCAAAAGAAATATTTGAAGTTTTTAATTATCACAAAGTGAAATTATTTTAATTCATTATTTTAATTAATGTTATCTCATGAAAAATAAACTTAACTAAAAGACAGTACATAACTCCTCAGTAGTGTTTTAGAGGTAGATATTCTTCAGCTCCCATTCTTAATTTATACTTATTTCTGTATCTGATTATCACACACCAGAACATTTGTGCATTACTAAGTCAGATGTCAGATGTTACAGCATTATGGTGTTTCTACATTTAGAAACAAAGCTGGAAAGTATGAGATATTCTTACAGGTACAAAGGGAGCACAGTAGTACAAAACCTGAAGGATGTGATGCCGGAGTGCAGTTTGATCCATTGCTGTAGCACTCTGAAGTGCAAACATACAAGGGAAAATGTATTAACCACATATACTCATAATTCTTTATTGTCACTTCATTTAACAGAAACATTAGGGGGGAATCAATTACTTGAACATGTTAACAACTTAATGCTGTGGGCAAGGTTTACAGTATAACCCACTGGAAGTGATCCTGCTCCCACTGAGGCTAATATGAAATTTGGCATAAGATTTCATAGCACAAGCAGTCAATACAGTATTTGACATTCCTGCAGTAAATGTAAATTCAAAATCTGAAGTTGTGTATACATTAAGCCTTTTACAAATGTAGTGGATAAAACTTCAGAGCTGCTTTAGGTACTCAATTATTTACACATTTTGACTTTATTGTTTCTAGTTGATACTGATGTAAGCATAGAAAAAAAATTATTTGAGGCACATGAAAGAGCTCCAGTTCCAAAATGGAATGAAACTTACTATTTTCTGCATTAGAGTATAAATTTATGGAACTGATGTGAATGGACTTCAGGTAGTTTGAGAATCCTGTGTCTGTAGCTGTCAAATATTCATGTCAAGACCTTAACGGACTCATTGTCAAGAGGTGCTTGTGTGGTTTATTACATTTACGCCAAGGATTTATGGCCTTTTGTGTCCTATTAATTCCATGTTTGCTAGTTAGTTTTTGACTTACACCATGCATTTGAGGTTTTGGAAGGATTTTCTGAGTAAGGAAGGAAGAGGGATGATATCTGTGATATGAGAGTTTTGGTTTTCACTCACCTGTGATTTTTCATATCATCACAGTATAATTTTCCCTTGCTTTTTATTTTTTGTAACTTAGGCCATCACTCTTGAGTTTGAGTCTCAGTGCTTATTTAGCACCATATATTATACATGTGTGAATTATTAAGACATAGTGATTGCAATATTTTAAAATTATAGCTAATTTAATGAGCAGGAAGCCTGAAAATAAGATGGATGGTGAGGCACTGGCAGAGGTTGCCCAGACAAGCTACAGATGCTCCATTTCTTCAAGGCCAGGCTGAATGAGGCTCTGAGCAACCAGGTCCAGCAGAAGGTGATCTTGAAAGTCCCTTCCACTCCATTCTTTTAGTTTAAGAAGTAGTGTTATTCTCCTCCATTATAGTGTCCTTTATCTTATTAAACCAAGGAAGTTTCACACTGTTTATTGGAAGGCACTGCTCTTAAATTATTGTTTGCTTTTAATTATCTCTTTCTTCTCTGTTTGTTTTGTGGTACTCAAATACAGAAGTTTTTTTTCTCTTTTTAGTCTCTGAAAATATACGATGACTCACTGAGTAATGCTTCTCCTATAATTTTAATGTGATATTGTCTCTTTTCTGAATCACTTTATGTAAGATAGAGGAAATTACTTACATAAACACATTGCTATCTAGCAGCCTTAGGTAAGGATTTTTGGACCCAAATCTGATCCAGTTGTAATCACAGACAGTTTAAGCCCATTCAGGATTACTCAGTTTTTTGAGGGAAAATACAAATATCTGCTCGTAATCTCTGTGTATTGAATCATAAGATATCTCAAGTTGGAATGAACCCATAATGATCACCAACTCCTCAGCCTTTTTTCTAAGCTGAACATTCATTTGTGTTGAGCATTCTGCTCCCTAGAGGCTGTGCCTGCATGTTATGGAACGTGTTTTTCAATAATAACTTATACGCTCTTTTTGGTCTGGTGATATGACTTACATAACAGAGATTGCAACAATATTTCTTAGCTTCTTAAAAAGTACTTTGATATTGTATGAGTACTTGAAGAAATGGAGATTAAGGCAGGAAAAACATAAAAGGGCAATTTCTCAGCTGAAACTTTTGCTGTCTGCTGTTTACTTTCTGACACTTTTTACAAGAACAGAACAATAAATTGTCACACAATAGGAAACATTAGTTTCCATGTGAAGTGAGGTCATCACTACCAGAGCAGCATGAAGTGCTTCTGTTCTTAATATTCAGTCAGTGAGAGAGCTGACATTTCTCCAATGGGAAAAATCATCATTTTTGCACAGGGCTGCCTGTACAGAAACATGGGAAATTAAGGAGAAAAACTGTTATTGCATAGTCATACCAATAGTTACAAACATTCAGCCGCAGTCCTGAACAACTCCTCTAGGATTTTCTGGGACAATAGGCAAGATAATGTGTAAATTGGGATTTACAATGATAACCCCTCAGTATGTAGTCAAGTTGCACTTGGTTGAATGGAGACACTAATACATAAATGTGGTGCACTGCATCTCTGACTGAGAAAGGACTGAAAGACACATTTGTTTTCATGCAGACACACAAACTTTTGGAGAATTATGGAAGTTAAGGGATAATTGTATCTCTAAATGTAAATTCTTCCCATTCTCAAAGGAGGATTGCTGTATAACACATATTCTGCTGCCCAGACAAAACCACTGCAAGCAACAAGTTACCTGCTTCTGGAAAGAAAAGTTCCATGCCAACAGAAAGCCTGTCCTAAGAGAATGTCTCCTAATAGTCAAATGTTTCCTATCTTAAATTAAACCCCTTATTTCTACAAACAACTTATATAATTTAAAATTTTTACTAACCTTTCTTTTTATTATTGTTCTTGACATCTCATAAAGTTCTAGTGTCTCCCTGTAGTTGTTACTGAGCTAGATTATACTTGGCTGTAACCTTTTTTCCCACAAGTTTTGAGATGCAATTTTTTTAGAGTGAAACACCCAAACACCACCACAGGCAATGTATAGAATATAACACAGCCAATGATTGCCTTCCAAGTAAATATTCTTTTGTTATTGTATTTCAGGATAAGTAAGTAGATAGATAGAAGGGGATTGACATCAATTACTTACTGGAAAGATCTGTAAATAACAGCACAAGGTGAAATAAGAATAAGAAATTTTTGTATGAATATAAAAAGAATTAGCAAGATAAATGTTCATATGGAGACAGCATTGCTGGTAACTCCATCTTCTGGATAAATTGACAATGCAGTGGAAGAACATTAAAGAATACAGTGAACAGAATCAATGCCAGAAGAGCATAGTCTAGGTGACAAAAAGGAGTAGGCTTTTCAGCTCTCTATTTATGCAGATTGCTGCCTGACAGCGAATAATTGTGTTGTGAAAAATGTCTTTAAATCCACATATTATGTTTCTGTCTTAAATAATAATGATTTAGCAAAATATTTCTTAAGAGAAAAGTAATATCTGTTAACTGATTAAAATACTATCAAAATTATCATGCAAGCAAAACTTTGCCGCCATAACAATGAAGAAATCCAACAACATCAAAAAACAAGGTCTTGAATTGCAGACAAAAACTATGAAACAAGGATATATTTACCTTGGATAAAAAAATGGGACATAATAGTACTGTAGCAATTACTTTAGGAGAGGGTGCATTGTTTCAGACAAAGACCAGAAAATGTTGATAGGTTCTAATGCCTGCATATGACATTTATCAGATTATATGACAAATTATATCATTACTCTTTGCAAAAGCCTTCTTCTACTGATTGGAAAAAAGGCTTCCTGCAGCCAGCTGGCATCTGCAACAAAGCCATATGAGCACATAGTTTGATTATTTATTCCTTTAGAGGATAACAGATTATGACAGTGTGCAGGCACTAATTCAGAACTTATTTAAACCTAGACTTTTGTTTTTGGGTTTGTTTTTGGGGTTTTTTTTTTGACCCAGGTGCTCTCTTTTATACAGAAAAAAAAAAAAAAAAAGGCCTGAATTCAGACACCTTCCTACACAAGTCATGTGCATGTGTGAGGGTTATAGTAGGAAATGCCTCCAATGGGGCAGTTTAACATGGCAAGTGAGTATGTTGTGCTAACAATGATATATTTTTTATTGTAACAAGAAATATGCAATACATTTATATGTAACCAGATAATGCCAGAAAATTGTTGGTTTGTTTTGCTTT
>VWYP01000777.1:0-29128 GCA_013400435.1 Pycnonotus jocosus | reverse complement strand
CAAGAGGGCTGCTGCAACAAGAATTTATTTCAGACACTTATAACTGGAAAAAAAAAACCCCACACACCAACACACAAAATAGGTATATTTAAGAATGACAAGAGAACTACAGCAGAGACAGAGAAAACCAACAGCCAAATATTAAATGAAGCAGAAGGTAATTAGGTTGTGCTATGTGGCAAGAGCCAGACAGCAGCCTTCAGCAGGGTTTTATTTCACAGTAGATAGCTTTTTTTTAATGCAATTAGTCCAGTGACTGTAAATTACTCCACTGACTTCCAGAAAAGAAGCAACAATTACTACACTTTCCCCTATCTGCTGATACTAATGAATTCAGTGATGTCTTTGGAGATCACTAAACTGTTTCAATTGATCTGTTATCATAAACTTAAAAATATTAATGGTAAAATACTGTCTTCAACAATTACTGTTGCAGCCTTCATCCCACCTTACTTTTCAGCATTTCTGTGCTATCAGAGGGGGTAAGATGCTTTCTGAAGAGAGCAAGCAAAATAAGCAGTGAACCTCCCACCTCATCTCATCTCTTTTGGATGCTGACTCCTCAAGTTCAATTATGTATGGAACATGATGCTCTGGTTTATGATTATCTGATCAATAATTTTCTCTGCAACTACAGGCGGGAATTTTAGAAAGGCTTTTCTTAAGAAGTGTAAAGGCAACTTGCATCATTTTGATGCAATTTTTATCAGGAGCTTGTACGTTTGAAGTTAATTTTCCAGAGCATTTCCACAGAATTTTTCTGTTGTGGTATGAATTTGTGTTTTCTGGGACATCAGACATTCACGGCTGGTTTATCAGCATTGCAAGTTTCAAAGAGCATGTGATATAATATTTTGGAATGAAATAGCATACGTGTAAAATTTCAGTAATTTTAAATGAAAATGAGCCAGAATATAACTGCTGAACTGAAATCAAGAAGCTCACAACAATGGACCCTGAACCTTTAAAAGGAGGAGGATGTTAATGCTATTTAATGAATTTTCATAAACAGAGAACTTAGTTACTTTCCTCAAGAGTTAGCAGCAAAATGTGAACTTCAAGTTCAGGATAACAAAATATTCTGTCCCTTAAAAACTATACTTTGCTCAAGAGCAGAGTTCTAAACTTTGTTTATGGAGAAGTTAAAGAGATGTACATTGTATATTCCAGTGCACATTCTCTGCAAATCAAACTGCTGCAATACTATTAAGCAGCTGAAATCCTTCACAGACTCCAAGCTGCAACAAGAAATTAAAAACCCTGCTAGACTTCAGCTACTGTGCATACATGTCCAGAAGCCAGGTGATGTGTCAACAAGGGTTGGAAACATACTCTCATTCAGAAGAAAGGTACCTTATTTAAGCTACTAACTCTTTGTTCTCAAGCATTTCATACAGTGGGGGGGGGTCCTCAAAAACTTTCAATTTAGGGTCAGAATCAGACTTGTTGCTATTACATGCACAGAGCTCCAACCACATACACAGAATCCTTCAAATATTTGTTTTTACCAGTTGTACTGCTCACAGTGTGAAGCAACTCAGCATTCCTCTCCTTGTCACGTTTTAACACTTGATAAATCTTGTTCTTAAGACTATGAAAGTTCTCAAATGTGATCACAGCCAGATAGAAACTTGTGCTTATCCTATCAGTTGGTTGTGAATTTTTCCTCAGAACATTAGGAGGCTACAGATCCAAAAGTACTAAGGTCTTAGAGGGGAAAAAGAAAAAAAAAAAGAAAAAGGTATTCTTTGTGTCTGGATGTTCAACACTAAACATGAAAGTTTTAATGCTTACATATTTTCAGTAAACTCCAGAACAACTCCATCACCCTTTCAGCCAAATATTACCTTCATGTCAGTTTCTCTTGGAATGTGATCTTTGAAGTCCTCAATGGAACTTACAAGGAAAGGAATGTGGTAGGATAAGACCTAAGAGACACAGACACATTAAAAATGAGAAAAATTACTTCCCATGTTAATTATTAGTTAGACACTGCCATTAATTTACTGGGCTTATTTTCTTTTTTAATGTGTTTTTATTTTACACATTTATATTTGTTTGTAGATGTAAGACATTAAAGCCTAATAAATGTTTGCAATAAAGAAGTGAAATAAAAGCCTTTAAAATGAGTAAACACAGAAAACACAATCTAAACTAAACTTGATGTTTTAATGTAACAGTTCTCTGGACAGTACTCAAAAAATAAGATTCCCTCATCCCAAGCTGCAATTCAAAGTTCAGTTAAAACTGAGAATTGCCATTTTACCCACACATCATCAACCTTTTAAGAGGTAGCATTCCTGAACAGTTAAGCTTCAAATATCCTATCATTCCATTGAGTTAAATACAATGAAAACTATTCAGAACATATTCATATTCTCTTACGTCTCTAAGTGCTTCCTGTGCCAAAGACCGAAAAGACAAAATAACACCAATAATTGTCATTCTCTTCAAAACACTGTCAACAGCTGAAAAGAGAACAATGAAAAAAGTGTTGATGTTTACAAGCTCAATTCTTCAAATAAGAGAAACAAAATATTGAAAACAACAAGGTTGTTGAAACAAAGCCATTCCTTAAAAGAGCCAAAATAACCAGTGCTAAAGCAGGTATTTAGAGCTGAATCCACAATGGGATTTTCAGTAGAAGACTATCACATTTACCACTTCCTGGAATGAAACCTAGTACACATAGCTGACAGTCCTGGATGCTAGCACTGGTTCTGTGCTTTCTTGAAGACAAAAATGTCTCTTTATTGTTTCACATTCCCAAGCTATGTACCAGGCTTCCATAGTATTGCTGTTCCGTATTATCATCCCAGAAATGATGCTCAAAACTCACCACTAATATAGTGCCTGTGCACTAAATAGCACTGAAATCTCACTTTGCACATGAGAAGACTGGAAAACTTTGAAATGATCCATCAGTTTATATGAGCTCACGTACATTTTACTGCTTATGGATACTCCCAACACAGAGAAATTAATTTTTCCCATTTTCTTTACAAAGACAAATATAAAAAATAACTCTGTATCTTTAATGATCTTGTTGGATACCCACATGATAATCTTTTAAAGAGAGCTGCCATCTGGTCTGGCTTGTCAAAGCTGGTCCTCATTTGTGTTAGAACTTCAACGTTCTCCACCACAAGTTTCTATAAAGAAGCAAGGATTCACGTCAGCTACAGATTTCAGCATGGTAACTGGATAAATGCCGGGTTTAGGACATTTCAACTTGGCAGAAAAACAACTAACCCCACAGAACACAGATGTATCCACTGTGTTCTTAATGGGACTACAATATCATCATCAGTCACTACTGGACACAAAAGCAAGCTCTGAATCAAAAGGCAGAGGATTAGATACCCCTTAGAACGTGATTTTTGTATTGAGCAATGTACCACATCTTAAAGCAAAGGAATGTGACTCTGTAAAAATCAGACAACAGGTCCTTGTGCCACTCAGCTTTTTAGAAGAAAAGTATACATATTACAATAAAAATATAAATTTACAAAGTAATCAATACTTTTGGATTGCTGCTTTCACTAAATATGCTGAAATTTAATGTTGGTAAAATGGAAAAATGGAATCAAGAGTGGAAGTCAGATTGTTAAACCTTGGTGCAGTTTACTTGAAATTTTCTTCCACTATAATATGAAATAGCAAAAACATACCTCCAAGTCCCAACACCTTAGCCTGAAACAGTTAAGTGAAGTAGTTTTCATTTCAGTTTGGCCAAAAGCAAAGAAAATGTGTCTGTTTCTAATTTTTAACAGCTCTCATATATGCAACTTGTGAGATTAGAGTACATGTAATAACTTTCCTGAAATCATTCTCCAAATATTTATCAGATTAAAATTTAAATTATAGAGATTGCATAATTACATCTCTAAAATGTCAGATCCAAATTTCAGCTGCTAGCTGAGTGCCAAGATGTATTTTTAAACTCTCTTCAAGCAAAAAATAAGTACTTTATTCTTATAAAAATATTTTTGCAGTGTCAATGCTAAGTACCCTATTTCAGAAAGGGAAAAGTGATTCTCTTTATGTAGAAGACAATCAACAGCTAAAAAAATGTAGATCTCTTGTGTTCTTCTAAATATTGAAGTGTTTTCCCTTCTGTTTAAAGAAGACTTCAATTAATATTTTGTATACTAAATGAAATCAACATTAAAAAGAACTGAAGTACAGAGGGAGAAACAAAGATATTCTGAATTGGAGGTGGTCTTCCAAAGTGATTATTAATAGTTTTATTTTTCAAGTAGGTGCATTCCAATCCATCTTAATTTCCAGAGGAGGCAGCAGGAACACTTTATATTCATCAAAAATGTAGTCCACTATAAGTTTGGAACATGATTATATATATTTCATAAAATCTAAGAGTCAATACCTGCAGGAACCTACTGCTAAGGATCCATGAAGATCTAACCTTTGATAGTTCTGCTAGCTGCTTTAATAGTTTTATTTTACTTCAACCCACACTGAGAACAGGGCAAAACACAGCATCTGACAAGCAGGCAGATTAAATTTTAGAGTAAATACTCCTGTGACCACAGGAGGAGAAAAAACCAACACAATCTATAATGCTGCTATGAAATAAATAATGATGAAATAAATGTTTACTGCCACTTTGTAGTAAGTAGCCTGTGCAAAGCAGATCTGTCCAAAAACTGCACTGTATCATAAACATGCTATTCCCATAAGCTCAAGTCTATCTATAATCCACCCAGTCTCCCTACTTTCTTATTTTCACTAAAAAGCAAGGAAAGAAAGAAGCTATACAAAATGCAGGAAACTAGCCAAGAATCTTAAAAGGTCCCTTCCCTTCTTATGCCTAAGTTTTTTATCTATTTTTCATATATTGTTGCTTTGTAGATTGCTAATGCATGGTTGTTGATCCAGCACTTTTCCTACCCTTTTCCCCTAGATTTTGAAACAATAAACTAACATTCCTCAAAATACTGCTTAGTCTTATTGTGAGGAAGAGGGCCTATGAGAACAACATTTTTGGTTTTCCAACCAGAATCTGAGAAGTCGTAACAAGGAGTGGGGCAAAGAAGCCCTTGGACCAACTGCAAGGGGCTAACCCAGAGGTGAGTTACTGGGGCAACCAAATCTCCTACTGCATGTACCTGTTAGATATCCTAATTAACCTTAGGAAATTGTAGAAATACAGTGATGATCCCGTCACCACTGGGATACCTGGACACTTCCAATAAAGGTCTGCTTTTTACTTTACTATTTTAACACTGTTGCAAGGGTTTTTTCTCTTTTGATTATGGGCAACACTTCCAACCCAAACTGTTCAATTACTATGAGTAGAGTGCACATGTGCATGGGCATGACATACTTCATACTGAAAGCCAAAGCAAGACTGGTTTGTGCTATGATGGGCAATTTTAAACCAACTGATGGGTCAGAACTTGGCATTTGACTTTAAATCCCTCAAAGCTCTCCAGAATGCAAGACTGAAGGCAATAGCCCATGCACACTGTTACTCAGTCAAGTTTTCAGCTTCACAAAGAATAACCAGCATATTAATTTAAGATTTAAAAGGAGTGGGCTGGAATACAGTTCAAACAGGGGCTTAAATGAGGCGATCTTTCCCTTCTTGCCCCAGTCTTGAACTTCAGATATAAAACTGACACCTGGTCCCACTTTGCAGGAAGCACAGCAAGCATGTTGAACTCTACTTGTACTAAATTCCCCATTCTCTCCTCTAGTTGCTTTCCTCCCCAAACACAGATGCTTCTCAGGGCTCCTTCACTAAGCCAACTATCTCAGCCAAAGAGATGAACATTTTATTACTTTGTTTTTGACTCCAAAAACGTGGTCATGCACATGTGGATCTACATCATGCTCTGCTTACCCTCAGCAGTATCAGAAAACAACAGATTTCAGACACAATTTAAAGTTTATTTTTAAAAAATACACACATCTACAACACAAATTGTGCTGATTTTGAGGAAATATGATGACTTCTCAGTAAGTGCACAAATAGTACAGCAACAAACACTTGCCAAAAGTGTCCAAGTGCTTCACTTGAAATGTGACAGATGTCACTTTGTGCATAACAAGGAGTTAAACCACACCATTCTCACCTGGAAAGCCTCATTCTCTAACTCAAAAATTGGAATGGGCATAAGAAATCAATTACCCAGGCAGGCTGGGCACTCAGGTCAGGGTTGCTGCATGACCTTAGACCAGCTTGGAAAGCATAAGCACCCCCTCTTCTTAAGCTGTGACAGTGAATAAAAGACTTCAAACCTTTTTATCATGTATCTCAGCCTTTCAGCAGCACTGCAATTTAGTATGAGTATCTGGAGAAAGTAGTATATATTATTATATTCATTAAAACCTCTTTCCAGAAGGAGTTACACAGGTGCCAAGTGGTTCCCCTGTCACTGTTTGCTGTTTTGAATATACATGAAACTAACTTCCTTGACATGCCCCCATTTCCAATTTTTTTTCACTACATTACCTTTATTATTTGTTTGTACTGCAGTAGATGTGAGATTTACTTATCAGAACACAGACATTTGTAATAAATGGTTAGTGTTATGAAAGAGGGAAAGACATATGTAAAAATGAGGAAAACTAACAAAGAACAAAGGACCTGAAGTCTTTCATCCATGTAAACTAAACAACAGATGCATACAGACATTGTTAAGAAGTCCTTATAGATTACTAAGATAGATTTGAGATTTTCCTGCAACATCTGCAGATTTAACAGTCTTGGGTAAGGGCTTCACAAACACGCGGAGATCTTCAAAAATATTTCTCTTCCCACTGATGATAAAAGAGAGCTGACTTCTAAATTAGGGTATCTAACATAGAAATGAACAGTCTGCATAAAGTCCTGCACATTCACTTGTTGAAGAATGTGGGATGCACACACGCTACCTGTGCAAACCTACTACAAGAGAAAAGTAAAATTCACAGCTTTATCTGTTTGTTTGATGCAGTCATTTTAAAAAGATGGCATGCAGAAACACAGGTTATTAAATATCCTACAGAAAGCTTAACCAGAAAACTACAGCCTTCCCACCCACCAGTTCCCAAAGTTACCTTTAGCTCAGCAACCTGTGAAGAGATGTGCCACATCAGACTTTCACTTAAGAACTTCATGCCATATGGTCCCAGAAGTTCAGAAAGGGCTCTCATTTCTGAGAAATGAAAGAAACTGTTACACTTCAAATATTCCATCTTCATTTATTTGCAGCCCATCATGTATCTAGCATGGTGCAAAAATATTTTACCCCAAAGCATAAAAAACCCAGAATTTTTATGGTAGTAAACTGAAGCAGTAGTCACCAACACATAATATACCCATCTCTTTAGCTTAAATGCAACACTACTTTGACCAAAAATAGGAAAAGTGAGACAAGAGACAGCATGAATAAAAAGCACTTAAAATACTACTGAAGGCTAACAATTGTTAACTCTAAGAGTTAGCTGTTATTTCAGTAACAGTTGCTCTGAGAGTTGCTATTATTCCAATTATGCAAGCAACACAACAACTGTTCTTCATAAATATTGAGAAGTATCAAAGTTTACCTGATATATCAGAGTATTCCTCAGCATTAAATGTCAATTCATTTTCTGTAGGCAAATTCACAAACGCCTTCATAGCCGGGAAATAAGCTATGTGACCATTGCTGACTTGCCGTAGCAAAGTTTCCAAATACCTTATCAGAAAGGGGAAATGTTTTAGATGAAAAGGTACACGTTCAGATGAAATATAGTTGTGTGACAAGGGACAGCAAAGCCCATACACTGAATCTTTATTTTCATAGTTCAACAATGCCTGCATTTTACCCTGTATCTCATCCCTCTAAAAAGTACAAGAAGTTTGCCAACAGGCAAACTAAGCTGCTTTTAACAGGTACAGAGAGAAGTAAACACATGATGTTGGAAACTGAAGAAAATTTAAAATAACTCCACTTCTCTAATTCCACATTTTTCATTAAACAACAGCAACAAAAATCTCCAAAATATTTGTAACAAGCATTCATATAATACTCACCAATTTGTGTACAGACTGGTAATGGTTGGCTCACCATGACTATCTAAATGCTGGGTTTGCTGAAGCAGAACATTATTAAACACTCGTGTAATGTCGATCTGTACATAATTTTCTATTGACTGGAGGACTGTCATATAGGCTCTTACACTGGTCAACAGCTCTGAAGGCTTTGCAATCTCTTGTGTTGCTTGATTATACATAGTCATTCCAACAATTGACCTTTGAGAAGCAAAAGGATTGGAAACAGATAAACTCACTTTCTTAATAAAAATCCGACAAAGATGCTACTATAAAGATGATTTAATATCCACAGATTTTCAGAGAATCATAGAATAGCCTGAGTTGGAAGGGACCTTAAAGATCATGGGCAAGGACACCTTCCACTAGACCAGGTTCCTCAAGAGCTCCATCCAACCTGGCCTGAAACACTTTCAAGCATGGAAAACATTCATTTTACTTGAATACTTCTCAAATCCGCAAGTATGAAACTCTGACCAATGCACATCCTACACCAGCACTTCTAAAAACCATTTTGGATTCCAAAGACAACTGTATCTGTGGTTCCAGTAAAAATTTCATGAGGCTAAAAATACTCACCAAGCACTTTTTAAATAAAGCTTTTTTCCCCCCATATATATATGGGCAAGCCACACTGTACAAGGCTTATGTAACAACTACTTCGGCAAATAAATTAATGTTGAAGTCTTTTAAAATGCAGAACTTCTGGAAAATGCAAGAGCAACCATGTATTGAATTTCAAAGCATATCAACACAAAAAGTTATGTGACCAAAGCTTCTAGTTTGAAATATCTTTTTAAAAACCCACACAGCTATAGTATAATATGAATTAAAAAATATATCAAATACATACACAAACTAAATAAACAGAAATCCTATTATGAAAAATACATCTCCCTTTAGTTAACACAGTGATTTCTATCTTTAATCAAGGAGCCAAAAAATTGCAGGACATACTTTAATTTGCTCAGATTCTCACTATGAATAAAACCAGGCTTCTAATAACAGATGTTCATAGGCTAGCTTTCAAGCTTGGTCAGAACTGTAGGATGGACTATATATTCTATTTTAACATACATGGACATGGACCTTGCCCAGTATGTCACTGGAACCAGGTCTTCAAACTAACTGTACCAGGGGATCCTGAAAAGCAGTCTTAGTAGACAAATACTTGTTGTAGTGTTTATTTTTATGTTTATAATGGTTTCAGACTTTGAGAGCTATGCTTTTAAGTAATATTTTTTAATTTTCAAAAATAGCAATAAAAAAATCAGTGGATCATGACCTTCATCACAGGGGAACAGGATGAGTTATTCTAGAGGAGAACATCACATCATTTAAGAGCAACTTTTTTTGTTGTTGCTTGGACATATGCAAATAAGTACTTTCATCAGTTTGCTTCTGAGGCAGTCTCTTATTTTAAAATAAATTCAAAATTGATACAATAGCAAGATTAAGTAGCATCATATTAAGCTCCAGTCCAATCACATGTGACACAGAGGAGCTTAAAACAAACCCTAACAGGGAGACACTAACAATGTCTTTTAAGGAACACTGCAAGCCTCTGAAGGAAAGGCCACTTGAAGGTCTGAAAAATAATTATAAATTGAATATCAGTTCTGCTCAGCTAACAAATGTCATTTCTTTCATGAAGCAAGAATAAGGAAAGCAGTCTTTGAAAGTAATGTGCCTGTTGCTTCAGCCCCAATCCATGAGCTGACCTCCCCCAAATTAAAATAATAAGCACAAGTGACCAAACACTGGTCTAAATTCCTAAATTTGGAGTGTTGACTTCTTAAAATGTCATGAAGTTTTCTTCATTTTTATGCCCCCTTATCTTACTGATGGAATGCTCCAGTGACCTAATATTGTGTCTTGTTAATTAAACTGATTAAGCCTTATACCCTGCTTGAAATATAGAACCAGCAATCTTTGGTATAAAATAGTAGGATAGTTTAATATGAAGTCCTCTCCAGGACTGGGAATGCAGGATCTGGCTGTTAAATACATTATATGGATTTCACAACAGGAATTGACTATTGTGTATGTCTGCACATAATAATCATTTAGTTGGGATTCTACTCACGATTTTCACAATCCACCTTTAAAATCTAGTTTAATGTGGTAAGTACACAATATTTTCAACATAAACTAGCAAAGGCTTATCTTGTGTATCAATGCTTCTAACTCTACAATATTTCTTACTTGGTAAAGCGGATTTCCAGGTGAGATGTCAAATATTCTCTTGGGGTAAACGTGTGTTCCCAAACCACCATGTTTGGTACATAATTGATTGAGAAGCAGAGCTCAGAAAGTGCAGTATGCAGTTTGTCCAGGCTTTAAGAATAGACAAGAAATTAAGAAAAATATTTAATGTCACATAAGTGCATATTATCATGGAAGGCACATACTGAATGGATAATGCCTCAAAAGCAGGTACAGGTCTAAGTCTCCATTATCATGTTCTGTTTTGAGACACTTTCCTAGCATATTTAAAAACCAATATTTTGGCCAAGAACACATCCTACAACTGCATACTGATCTGCATTGCATACAGTGATGTGAGGTTTTTTTTAATATATATATATACAGATACATGTATTTTTACCCACCCCCTCCCAAAAAAAGGAATAGATATTTAAGTGATTTTTCCCTAACAGAACTAAACAATACAAATTATGTTTCCTAGCAGACAGTAATAAAAACCTAAAAATATTGGGGGAACAAATCTTAAAGTTCTTTTCCATAAACTTCTCTAATCTTTACAGCTGTCTGCTGTTTGGTTGCTGCAACTACAGCAAAAGCACTTCCCCCCTTTCAGCAGTGTGTGAATTTAGGCACTCCCAATCACACACTTTCCTTTTTTTAAGCTTTCTTCCTCTTCATACTTTTATCACTCTACCATCTTGACCTCTCTTTACACCTATCTTATAGCCATTCCTACCCTATCATCTCTTACACCCCAAACTGTATTTATTAACCTTTCATCTTACCTATTCCAGGTGGGGTTTTGGTTTTGCTATTGATTTACTGGTGCTCTGAGTTTTTCTAAAGCCACTAACAAGGACGCCCTCCCCACTTGGTTCAGGCACTGGAGCCACAACTCCATGTCAGCCATCAGCCTTACAGCAGCAAGAAATTCCTGTCCAGCCTGTACTGAAGAGTATTGAAGCAAGGTAGAATCAAAGATGCCACCCACTCCTTGGACTCACATGCCCAGTTTGTATGATTACTCAGGAGGCCTAGCTACAGCACAGGGATTCTTTCTGCTCAGGAAAGGAAACAGCCAAGGGGATAAATTCAAGTGATAAACATTCTTATTACCTATGTAACAAAATTCAGTCTCTATACAAGCCACAGAGCATCATAAGCTCATAAACCACAAAGCTGTCAAACTTAGAAGCAATTAAATTTATTCAAACAAATTAAGCAAGAAGCATTTAACATGTAAAACACATTTTGTCTTGGGATTCAAGGTGAAAAGAACAGAAGAAGCAGCTTACTTTGTCACAACCAATCTGTTTTTCCTCATGCTTTCTACTCCTGGTTTCTCCCTTTCAGGTTCTCCTTTCTTTCCAGTCTGTTTTTTTGACTTCTTGTTCACTGCTTGACTGATAGTTTTGGCACAATGTTTTGGCAACAACTAGTAACCAAAAAGAAAAAGCCCCTCCAAATTAAAATCTGATTTTTTAGCATACTTCATCACACAAATAATACTTCTTCCTTTGACACAATTCTAGTATTAAAAAATCTTGCTCAAATCACCTTCAGTTTTATAAACAGAAAGTTTACTCAAAACACAGAGAAAAAGTGAACAGAAAGTATCCAGGAAGTTGAATGGAGAAAAATCTCGAAAGAGAATTAAAATAGAGACAACCTTACTCACCTGATCACTGAGTGTACATTGTTCTGTGCAAATGTCTGTGATAAGATTTCGAGCCTGCTTGGCCATTTCATCCAAGAACATGTTACACAAGGAAAGACTACGATCTCCAATATGATGTCGCTGTTAAGAAGGGAGAAAAGGAAGCAGGATTTTCAGTTTCCCATCAGTCCTACAGTACTGTAAAAAACAGTTCACTAATCATATAACTAGTATATGGGAAATAATAAATTCATTAGTCCTCAATAATCTTGACTCCAGGCTAGTTTTTTTTCTTTTTGGAAGCAATCTGAACCATGAAATTTTCAAAGTCACCATTAAAAATATTTTTTGTAAAAAGAGGCAAAAAAAATTCTTGAAGAAGTAGGTTTTCACATTTAATTTTGGACCAAATCTACTTTAATGTGTCCAATATTCCAAGCTCTCTGTGAATGTCCTCTTCATTAATATGTGCCAATACTAAGTCTAGGGTGGAAAGAGCATGGAACTCAAGCTATAGAGGAGGCAGTGTCCTTCACATCACTGAAAAAGTGAATAATAACGCCTTGCTGCATTAATTCTGGATTCTGTTCCTTGGTCACTGGATCTGCACAAGCATAGTCTCTGTCCTGCTGAAATCCTCCTTTCACCACTGATGTTTACTTTCTATCAGCCACACTATGACACACTGTACACAGCACAGGAAAGATTATTTTTCCAAAATGATAATAGTTACCAAGGCATACAATTCAGATATTGAATTTCAAGTTCTGCTGGCTGTGGCAAAATGTGCTTGCTGCAGCTGAATGCACAGTAACTAGTGTCCAGTGGACTTTGGCTACTGATTCCTTACTGTTACTAGAATTGGTCTCAAAGATGTCTCTTGTCCTGAAGGGTTAAGCTTTCCTGGAAACTTTTTAGTGCTTGTCTAGCATAAATAGCACTGGCAGCTATTTAAAGCAAAGCATACAAGGAAAATATCTATATAAATGTACATTGTAATGAAGTTTAGCAGAATAGAATTTTATGTTTAAATAAGAAAACCCCATATAGTGTACATTACAATAAATCTTATTCAACTAGTTGTTTCAGATGAGCACTGTTAGGAATGAAAACAACATTTTCATGAGCACTAGATAAAAATGGCCAAGTTAACTCCCAGACTAATTCCAAAGTCAATGAACATACAGGAAATGTACTACAGGATTTATGCCATTGCAACAAAAATAGAAAGAATTTCCTCAGATCCAAACTGCTTCCTTTAACAAAGAGTCCATTTCTTCAAGCAACACCGTATTTTTTAAATTCTAACTCTAACCAATGAGGTTTCCATTATCCAGTTCTGACCAAAGCAAATGCTTGCATTATACTGTGTATCATTTAATTTTTTTTCCTTACTGAAGCAAGTCATACAGAACCCCTAACTTCCTATTTCCTTCTCCCAACTACGAATTTATAAACCATTTAACAGGAAAACTGTTGCTTCCAAGTTTTAACAGGCATATGGGATTTATTAAAAGTCATCATATTTTTCTACCCTAGTTAATCCCTCTTCAAAGCAAAGATCAAAATGCTTTCTCACTTCAGAAAAGGATTTAGAGATTTATGCATGAAGAGTCATGAAACAAGGTATCTACTTGTTTTACCTCCATTTTTACATTTTTAGCCCTCTCCTCCCTCAAATATTAAACTGCCATAACAAACACCTTCTTGCACTGTTCAGCTCTAGTTCACTCTATGTTGAATAAGAGATGAAAACAACTAAAATTTTTAAATTACCTCCTCAGGGCATAGTTCATGGGTACAGCTCATAAAGTGAGTACAAAGCAGTGGGAATGCAATTGAGTATCTTGATTGAGAGGGAAGCTCCAAACACTGCTGAAACATCTTCTCAAAAGCACGACTATAAAAACTGAACAGAATTAATCAGTTATTAATCAGACATTTAAATGCAATATATATATATTTTGCTGCAAATAAAGCTTACTTCACACAAACCAAATGTGACCATAAACACATTTTGTATACCAAAAACTGCCCCATGCTTTTATCATTTTTGTTTGTTTTCCACATTTACTTTTGCATTTTATTTGCACATCTATTTTATGTTGTAATTATTACTATTATCATTATCATATTTTTATTCTGATGTTTGCCACATAGGAGCTGTAAAAACTTGCACTTTTTGCCAAAAAGCATTAAGGAAAAATCTGCAAATTATTCCTGATCAATTATATGACTGCTTGGAGAATCTCTCCCAGATGTTCATAAATACCTTCTTCAAACTAATTCTGCAAGAAACCAGAAATTCCAGTCGGTTTTTCCACTTCTTCCTACAAAATGTGCTATTTAAAAATTGCACTTGCAAGGACAAACCAAATAAATAATGAAAAAAACTTGTACAGTCAGATTAGTAGCATACCAAAAGATAGAAAGATCTGAGGTTTCAACCAACATCTCCACCAAAGAATCTACCATTTTTGTGTGGAAAATGATTGTGTTCATCATTTTTCCTAGTTCTCTATGGTCTGCGAGACCAAGCGAAGCTTTAGAAACGCTGGTGTAGGCCTGCAAAAACAAAACAATTTGCATGTTACATGTGCAGCTGCTTTTGTGCAAATTCCATTGCTACCGCTCAATACCAATGTGAAATACTGTTTAAAGGCCATGCAGGGATTCTTCTCTTTCCACTTTTTGCTCAAAAACAGCAAACTGCCTTTCAGTGAAGTCTCTAAACACCCACTGAATATGGCACTAATTCACAGATGAACTGCAGAACAAATGTACTGGCAAAATACAAACCTGTAAGCTCTCCCTTAGCAGTGCAGGCACACTGAATCACACTCCACACACCCACCAAACAGCTCTGCCTCAACACATTCTATTTCTGAACTGTTACAAACACCCCAAGGGATGATTTGCAAAAAGTATCCAAAGCAGACGAAGTTCTATCAAAACATAGCAAACTATGTGTTAAAGTATTTATTTGATTTTAGGAGTAGGTTATTTTTAGCTAGCCTGTCACCAGCTTGCAGTGTGAGAGTAATCCAGAACACTAGTAATCCATGAAATATTTTAGTTTTAAGTTAGTGAAACGTCATGCATATTTACTGACTCTTACCTGCAATCTAAACCAATCTAATCTCATTCCTCTGAAGTCAAATACCTCTCCATCTTCAACTGCATCAGGGAAAAATATAGAACAGAAAACCCTTAGAAAACAATAACAAATTCCAATCTACTATATCAGACCTTCTAAAAACCCCAAAGTAGTAAAGAATTATTTGGATAATGAACCTCATGGTTTTACCCAAGAATTTTGATCCAGTACAGTTGCAGTAAAAGGAATTAAAATATCTAGATGAAAATATGTAATATGTTTTCTATATTAAAAGGCAGAATTACTACCCAATAGCATTCTTTGGAAAAGGGACACACCACAAGAAGATACAGAAATGAAAGAGAAACAAGGGAACAAATGCAGTTTATCTCTTCTACTACATGAAACATGTGATGATTACATGAAACAAAGTGATAAAACTTTTCAAAGGAATCTGCCAGTCTGTTACCAGTTTTCCAAGATCATTTAAACTTACCTTGTTTCACACTTAGTGAAGTCATTGTGTTTACAAAAGAGGACATGATGATGGATTCATCCTCTGGGCACACTGAAAGATTCTAAAATAAATGTTGCTATTATTATTACTTTAAACTTGGTTTATGAAACAATGTCAATATCCATTCCCCATTTATCAGATATACTCTGAAATGTTCAAAAACCTAAAAGTGATAACTTGATGGAATATTTCAAAAACTGCTATTTAATAGCTTTCACTTTGTAATTGCTTTCCTGATGACAAATACCTAGAAAAGATTGCTTTCAAACTAACATCATATCAAAACAGGAAAATCTGTCAATAAATATAGCTCTGCTACATTTTCTGTCCTGTCTGCAAAGAAAACCTGGCTATGGCAGGATATAATGGGGCCCATGTCAGCATCACTTTACCTCCAAAAAACCCCTCTTTCAATTTTTTTTAAATTAAAAATTCAAATTCATTTTACTATACATTCAAATTTTACAAAATACAACATTAATCTTTTTCGTTTTACCCACTAATAGGACCACACTTAGGTTAAGCAATGCAAAGCAGAAGTTTCTCATAATTCCAGCAATAACTGACATTGAAACCTAAAGGCTGAAAAAATCCAAATTACCAATCAGTCATTTGTCTAATCTGGTGCTTGATAGCTATTATGAATTAATTACAACTAAAATTCAAGCCCTTTTTTCCCCTTGTTTCAGTTTGGGCTCCATCTAGTGGGGTCACTAGGGAATAAAACCAAAGCACTTCAGAAAGTTTATCATTTCTTGGTTGGGCTAAATAAGAAAAGGTTTCTACACTCCTTCAGTGACAGTACGTGTTTCACTGCCTCTAAACATAACATAATATGTTCATAATATTCATATATGAATATTGCAGTATATCCATTCATACCACTCATAATGGTATGAAGCTGTATCAGGGGAGTTTTAAGTTGGGCATTAGGAAAAGGTTCCTCCATCAGAGGATTGCTGGGCACTGAGCAGGATCCTGAGGGCTTTGGTCAGAACTCCAAGGCTGCCAGAGCCCAAGGAGTGTTTGGACAACACTCTCAGGCACAGGGTGGGATTGTTGGGGTGTCCTGTGCAGTTGAGCCTTTGATGAGCTTTGTGGATCCCTTTCAACTTGGGATATTCTGTGATTCTATACAGAAACCATAAGTACAACTCTAAATCCCAGAACTAAACAGTAAGTTAACTTTATTTCATAAAGATCATGAAAATCCACAAACTAGGATGCATTTTATGATGTCAATTGGAAAAAAAGCCCAAAAAATTTAAAATTTGCATTTGAGAACCCAGAACCATGATGCTGCCATACCTGCACAAGCTCATTTAAGACCACTGCATCAAAGCCAGAGAGATACTGGACATAGTATCTCTGCATCACTGGTCCGTATTTTCTCACATGTGCCCTGAGCTCCTCCATGTAGAATATTAGCTCAGCTATGTGCCTAGACAAAAAGACAAGGAAAAGCTTACAAACATCACTCAAAATATTAATTTCTATCAGTGGGGTGCTTCTCAAGGGGATTTCCTCCTATACCCTGCCTTTAAAACAATTATCAGTAGCTAATTTCTGTATGAAAATACTTGTTAATGTTGTAAAAGGAGCTTACATAGATAATTTTCTCTGCAAGGTCAAATCCACTCAACAGGACATAAGTTAGCAGGATACCAGCACAGTAATCCCCAAAGGTTTGTATAACTATTCGGTTCTTTTTGTGAATAGGAAGCCCTTCTGTACAGCTCAATTTGAAAAAATGTTTTTCTCAAAAAGTGGTTGAACTTGAAAAATACAAGTTTAATAACTGCTTTTCTGTTTTGTTGGTTTGGTTTTTTGCCCCCGCCCAAACCATGAGGATGGTCAAATACTTGCACAGGTTGTTTCAGAGAGGCTCTGGAACCTCCATACTTCCTTAGCACCTAAATCCAGTGGAGAGAATCCAAGATTTTCCCACTCCAGCTCTGTAAATGGCCTTGTGATTGTTACTGGTTTAAATTCCTGCAATCCTAAATTCTTCCTGTTCAATCTTGTGTCCAATAATCTTGAGAAGTCTCCTGCCTATCCACACTTATAAGATCTTGTAATTGTATTTCTCATTTTTACTATCTGCTTATGGTGACATTAATGCTGTATTACATAAATAAAGTTTAGCTGATTTAAAAGACAGTTTTGCTACAAGAGGCATCCTACAAATCAACAAATAAAGCTTTTTGAAAGTTCTTGCCTCCTTCATTGATTTGATCAATGCAAAAATCAGTGAAGACACATGAAAAAGCTTCATTTTTGTCTTTTGAAAGTTAAAAACCCAAAGTCAAGTTCAAAGTTAAAAACCCAAAATTTACATAAAATATTTTTATTTTATAAATGAATTTTCACTGATGTGCTCCAATTTCTAGGACAGTACTTTTAGTTTTCTGTTTTGATGGGACACTTAATATCTCCAAGTAAAAGCTTTCTGAACATTCCCAGCTGCTCCATGTAGCCGAACTTTTCTGAGATTCCATTGCCTTCAAATTAATTTTGTCTGTGAAATTCTAGTATTGAAGGTATTGCATTAAAAATGAACATACTTATCTATGAAATCATCTGCGCTCTTCTTTGGCATATTATCTGCATGACGAAGAAGCCAAATGATTTCATCACGAGCAAAGGATAATGCCATAAATACAAAAAGTGCCTGAAAAACAAAAAAATATTCACAAGCTTATCGATATACACAACAGCTGAATAGTCTGTGCACTCAAGAGGCAACTTGTCTCTAAAACCCAAGGATTTAAAAAACTAAGTAGGTTTTCTCAGAGTGAAGTGAGGAGTCTTTCCCCCCGCAAAGAAAAGAAATATTGGATTTACCACTGAGAAACACACTGGTTTTTGCAAATGCAAAGCATAAAAGCTGTCATTACCTTGGGGCCCAACAGGCCTGGCTGATCAGACAAGACAGTGGCCAGTTCTTTGAGTGCAGAACGTAAAAACTTGCGTCTCTCTCTATGCATGGACCCGCTGCATCAAAAGAACATGCATTATCCATTATGCCAGCCACAGAATACTTGATTCCCAAAAGTATTTAAGACCAAGCATAGGCAGATTATACCATACCAGTTTCAGAAGTTCAGAATTTTGAAGAATGTGTTTCAAAAAAATTGGCATCCTCATCGCCAACGCCATATATTCTTGAAGCATCAATAAATTTAAACCCCAAGTTCTCCGCCCCCTCTCTGTGATGTGCCTTTGACTACATTAAAACATTTCTATTTGATCTACATTCACATTCTGTAATCAGATAAAATGTAACTAATGAATAAACTAAATGCTTCCATCCTGATGATTTGAAAAATAATCTAAAACTTGGGAAGTTAAATCGGTAATGCCATTAAGCAAGTCCAGATTTAAAAGAACAACCAGTAAATGACCCCACTTGAAAATGCATGACTAATTCAGCATTTGATAAATTCTGTTTGTACAATCTTTGTAATTTTAAGAAAACCAATCCTAACATCTGTCAGAAAAGCTTTTTAAGACACTTACGCATGTGAAACAGCAGCTTCTTTGCACTCTCTGATGTCATTAATACGCTTGTTGTAGCTGCAAGTGGAAACCAATCAGATATGGTGTAAGAATCAGTAGCACATTTTAGGAAAAGCTGAGTGGGACTTGGGAGGGGCCACACAGTTAGAGCAAGCAGGATACAGCAGAAAATGCACACCAGCTCCTGAGCAGAGCTAAATGCCAAAACTGGATACCCAAACCAAAAATTCTTTCTACTGAAGTGCTCCTGATGTTTGCTGGTAGAGGTCTCAACTTTGTTTCTGAGTTTTCATATAATGTACTGCAGAAACAGTGGCAGCAAGATGCAATTTTTCAAGCAAATTCCACATTTGTAACATCATTTTCCTTCAGTAAATCAAGATTTGTGGGTGAGATCATTAACTTTAGAGACTTGCCATTTTAGAGACTGATTCACCAGGCTGAGATTAAAAAAAAGGTGTGGTGGTTATGAAATCAGGCCCTTAAAACTTATGCATTAAAGAAACAGTCAAGACACCAAACAAAAATGTTTGTGTAATTAAGCAGAACTTATGTAAAGCAGAAGTAACATGTTTGAAACAGTTCTTCAAGAAATATGGTGCTTTTAACACAGATTCTGAAAGTAGAACAAAAACTTACCCTCTTATGTTTACAAACAAATCTTCTGCAGCTTTGTGAATATGGAACACTTCGTCTCGAAACAGAGCCAAGCAAGAGCTGCTTTGAAGTGCAAGTTTCCAAAGATTCAAAGCTGTGGCATCACTATTTAGGATTCCGTGGCACAAAATAAATCCAACTTCAAAAGTTCACATTGATGTATGTCACAAATCAGATGCACAAAGACAGTAAGAGAACAGTGAGGTGATTATGTATTTTGTCTTAAATAGTTTGCATAGATCATTAATAACCTCCTTAATGGACAACATTTTCTAATACATTAAAAATACCTCTCCACTTCTAATGGAGGTAAATTTTGCAATATTTTTGTAAAATTAATTACTTTATGCTGATACTGTTTGACTATTTTCATCAGAATTATTGAAGCTCTCATTTACAGTCAAAGTCTGGAACAAGCTGATGACACACTTTATTCCAGCAGCACATGCTGAATTCTACCTTCACTGCATATTAGTACAAATTAAATTTAATCAACTTGTCCAGAATATTATTTGAATACAACAGCTATTGTACAGTACAGAAAGCAAGTAGTCTTTTAATGTTAACCAATTTTTTTTAATACAACTGTTGAGCCATTTCAGAATATTTTACTCACAAATGATCCATTTTTCCATTGCATCCAGAGACAGGTATTCACATGGCATCTGTTAAAAAAACAGTAATTTGTAGCACACTAATTATAAGTACTTCTTAGCAAAAAGGGACAAACAAAGCCTCAAATGCTAATCAATCATAGAAGGCAGCTGACCACTAACACTTCAGAAACTGAGGAGTAGAATATTAAGTGAACTTCTATACCCTCCAACCCCTTGAACAAATTTTGACAAATATTTATTTTCAATAAACACTGTATTTAACAATATTTAAGAATTAAAGGCTTTTGATGGATACTAATCACAACAGCTGTTAAAGCTTCACTTTTTTTTCAAAAGATAACCATTCTTATCCCAACTGAAGCAGCAAGCGCAAACACAAATTTTAAAGGAAGGACCAGTTTGATTTCCAGTCTCCTGGCTCGCAAACATCTGAGAGGATTTCTCCCCTCCATGACTGCAGAAGTTAACACTGTTTCCCTTCACCTTTTTAATCAACAAATTACTGAAACTGAAGGCAGGAATTAATGTAACAAAAACTTCACTTAATCAGAGAAAACTTTTCCTCTGTGCAAATCATCATATTTACTTCTCTGATTACAAGTCACATAGAAGTAACCCAACAGACAACTATTTTACAGAAAATAGTTACTTAGCTCTATAATAGAATGTAAATTAAAAGATCATACTGTGTCAGACTGTGCAGGATTAAGCATTGTACTGGGGGCACTGATGAGGCTCAGTAGTTGTGCGTTTCTCCACTGGTCAGCTGAGAGATTTCGTCGAGGATAGACCATCTGGAGTGAAATCAGAGCATCTGAAAGGGACTAGAAAACAGACTGATGATTAGTTGGAATGGTTAATACTATATCATCAGTAGAGCTGTTTCCTCAGCATTATTACTAACAGTCATCAAAACATTTTAGTGAATTAGTTTTGAAATTAAACCTAAGGTTAAACCCCATTGCATCTAGTTTATTTAACATATAAATGACTACTCCAAGCTAGAGGAAGGATGCAAAGAAGCAAGAGAGTTTGATTTCTATTATTTTTAATTAGAGCTACAAAGTTCTGAGTTCAGAATTAGAGGACATGGAAAAAAAAAAAACAATAAGGCACAAAAGCCCTCTCACATGCAACTGTAAGTTATTTATGCATCTCAGTTTTTGTGTTACTCCCTTCCCTGCCACTTCCTTTAGTATGTCTTTCCCTCTGGTAGCAAACTGTAATTGTTCAGAGCAGATAGGGTCTGCAGGAATATCTTTGTAGCAAACTGAGCTTATCTGGGCAAGTGTATCCTAAATCTTTTCCCTGACTTTTGTACCAGAACTGGTGCTTAATGAATCCTCAAAGAGATGTGAGAAGTGGGAGAGCAGAGAAGGTCACTCAGGTAAAGAAACCAAAGTCATCTGCCAAAGCTAATGTAAAAGACTAAACAACTGTTCTCTTTGTTGTAAAGCAGTGAGATTACAGAATGACAACTCAAGTGTGCAGTTCCACAAGAGTGCAACCCAAGAATATGTTTCTGTAGTACAGCACCTGAAAAGATCCCTGATCCCAATTTATACTTCTAGCACAGAATAAGCACAAGAGAAAAAAATCGGACTGAAAGGCATCTTTGCAAATGCTTCAATGGAAGGGACTAATCCACTATTAAATAAAAAAGCAGAAATGAAGATAATACTGAGAAGTAAAGCATCTTTGCTAAAATGTGCACCAGGAAAGATTACTCATAAATAAGATCCTTAGCTAAGTCAGTCTTAACAGGACAGGAATCGTGGAGGGGAAAGTGTAACAACAATAACATTACAGACAAGTTAGAAGTATTGGAAACTATTTCACATCAGAGCACTTAGGAAAGTAGCTGGAGAACTCTGAACTTCTAGGGACAATATTGAAAAGTTTAAGGAAACCAAGAAAAATCTCAGGAAAACTAGAGAAGGCAAACACAACTAAGTAGCTAAACTTCAAAATAGTTAAAGAAAAACCCAAACCTTAAAAACTTCCAGTAATAACTTAGAATTTAACTTAAGCTACTGCCAATGATTCCAAAGTAAGTTGTAATTGTTAGGCAACTAATTTGCAAGCACCTAGAAAGTAACATTTTTATAATAGTTGGTCAGTCCTGATCAAAGAAATCTAGTTTCCTTTGACAAAATAGCAAATCTAGTGAACAAATGGGAACTGATAGAACAGGATATACTCTGACTTTGGTGAGGCTTCTGTAACTTTTCTAAGATATTCTTACGTGGAAATACAGCCTAGATAAAACATCATGGAACTGCAACACAACCAATTGTGTAAGGACAGAAATTTAGAAACATCTGTACATAAAGGACTAAAGGAATTGAGCTCCTTTTACTCAGTGAAGGCAACTCAGCACAGTGTCAGCTTTAGAAGCTACTGTTAAAGAGGCATTGCTGATCTCCAGGATTCCCAGTTTAAGGACAATCCAAAGCAAAACCCCTCAAGTTACAAAATAGAAAACTACATTTACCTAGGACAGCAATCCTGCAAAACAACCAACTTCACAGAAACATTGTGAATCTCTTTAACTCCAAAATACAAGCCTACATAAAACACAGAAGTAGCTATTCTCAGATGATCCACAACTGATTTTTAATTAATTTCTAATCCTTAGTTAATAAGATGGCACCTTACTAATGGGTCTTATCATTCCTGTATTTCTGCAGGTTGTGCTTTTTAATAGGGTATCAATCCCCATCTCTAGACATTCAATGTAAGCAGAAATCTCACGTAAAATTTATACCAAATGGCCTCTGACAAAACCAACTCTATTCACTTTTTATCTCTGTCTCTCCCAATTAAGGTTACAGCATGTCTGTGAAAAGCAATTACATACTTTACTGTGAGGTACAAATTCCTCCATCATTTTCTTTAAAGGATTTTCATAATCCACAATCATCTGGCCAAGGCGTGGATATTCTCTGTCACTAAAAGCAACAACAAACAATTCACTGAGGTGTAGCTGTTACTATCATTAACATTATACACGTCCTTTATACAATAAATTTTTTACCTTGCTCCATGTGTCATTTCATGGGCATAGTTATACAATCCAATGATAGCCTTCCTTTCTTCAATTCGGGACAGCAGTATCATTAGAGTTGTGTAGGTTATAATTAAATCTAGGTAGTTCTTTGTTAAATCAAAGTTTACAGTCTAGAAAGGAAAACCAGTAAATTATCACTTAAACACTTTTAGAAACAAGCATAAAACATTTTTCCTTACAATTTCCACTGATTTTCAGCATTTTTTAAATACAACAGGGTGTCTTTTGAACAAAATTCTTGTTCTGGTGGCATACGACTCTGTACAACCTTAATTTATTCATTCAGATTCCCAGAACTGTTTGCAGTCATGAAAGCAAAGCATCCAAATAAATCCATCAAGGCTTAAGTGTCAAAGGTTACCTGACAGATAGGAAAACTTCTCTTGTTACTAAGTAGTCAGCAGTGCTGTGCCTATGAAATGTATTTTAATAAGACCCTAACGTAAAAGACTATCACTTATCCCACTAGCCTTGTGACATCATTCCACAGAACATACATCTGCTACTTTTTCATATTATAAATCTAAGTTGGCCAAATTTAGAATAATGACAAAAACTAACAAGGTGACATTCAGAACACTAAGAAAGTTGAAATCAAGAGGAAAAGGTGTTAAGAGGTTTTCTTTTGGGATTTTGGGGGGCTTTCTTTACTATGTTTGTTTGTTGGGGTTTCATTTTTGAGGGTTTTGTTTGTTTTTTGAGGGGAGAGGGGGAGGGTGGTGGTTTTGTTTTAAATATAAGACTTGTAGATGCTTTTGTAGTTGCTTTAATCAACCCCAAAAGTGACCTCCTCACATAGCTTGGGTGGACACCAGCAATATCTTGTCTTGTGAGTCTCACAAGGTGTAAGCACATAGATGACAAGGAATTAACTTGCAGATAAAATAAATAAAAAATCACTGAAAAATTTTTATGGTAACAATACTGTTACTACTGCTGCTAAGAAGCCTACTGAGAAAGGTCTATCTCTCTATTATAAAAGTTAGAAATCTGAACCCTACGTTGTTTCTATTTCTCTTGCATTTCTAACTTGAGATGTGATGTTTGTTGGACTAACAAAAGCAAGTCCTTCTCCCCACAGGACTCTGAATAGAAACATTTTTGAAAGTTTAAACTCAGAAACTTACAATATCAAAGAAGACTTGGCAAACATCAATAGTGTTTAGCAGTTCACAGACATGGTCCTTGAAAAACAAAGGAATAACTTTAGTTTAAAAAGATACAATTAAATCACATTACTACAATTAGTGATGGTGCTTCATTTTTTTTTATTATTTGAAGAACAGAGCTTCAAGTCCAGCTATTTCATTATATAGTGTTATTTCATAAATAAAATTACAGAAACCTAATGTGACAGAACAACTTACACATTTGTAATACCTTACCTTAAATTCCATAACATCAACAAAGGTGAAGTAGTATAATGCCAGGTTCTTCAAAATCTCTGATTTTTCTTTCTGGAGCTGAGCAAGCTGTTGCTAAAAGAGAAACATAAACATGCACACTGTCCTTAGAAGATCTTGAGAGGACTGCTGAAAAGTAATACCTGTGAAGCTCAGAGTAACCACCAGGCTATGCAAAGAAGCTGTAACATGGTTTTCTAAGACTGAGGTTCTGCATGTGTCAGATACACACAGAGTTCTCAGCACTGATCATTTTAACAGCTGCCAACTACATTTTGAAGATAAAAGTGACATTAGTACACATTAGTACCAGAGTCATATTGTTTAGCTCAGCTAGAGATGAAAATGGTAGTTAGGAAAAGTGTTGTGTTATCATATGTATAATTTGCAAAAGCAGAACAGTACATGAGCACAAATCAGTATGCCAAAACCAAAATAATTATGTTACTTGAGGTGGAAGAAAATAAGGCGGCAGGTTACAAACTTTACTACAGAAAAACATTATGCTTTTAAATTCTGAACTTACCAAAAAGAATATCCAGGCAAAGCCACGTTAAGCATGCAAAATAAAATGTAGATACAAACATAAAATACAGTAACGGTTCTTTGACCAGTTCCATATAAACACAATAATACATTCAAACAAAAGCAACAAAATAAAGAAACATAAAAGAAGCAAAACACTAGCATTAGACACTGGTGGATAAAATGGAAGAGGCAAACGTGAATACAAAGGTAACATAATTCACATGGATATATTTTTCAATACATTTTAAACAGACAATGAAATATAATTTATTTTTAAAGATTTTCTGAAGGTACCAGATTGATCACTTAGACAATTAAGAACACAAAAAAGCAGCTGTTAGTGAACAGCCATTCTGTTTATCTACGCAGTCTCACAGCACTGCAAGTAGCCAAATATATAACTGGCAATATCCAGTTACAAATTACATCTCATTCCTGATACAGGAATTGAAATGAGTTAAAGCAGTCACAATAGGAAAAAGTGCCCTCCAAAAACCTTCAAGATTCTAAATTAAAGATGATCAAGCTAAATAATATCTTTTTCTCAACAAAAGCAATCAATTATAAGACACATTTAAAAGTTGCTTCAAATTAATTAGCTTATTTTCGTAAGAGGTTAGAACTAAGTATGCTTCTTCAGCTCACTCTCTTTTATGAAGCTGTGCTCTGTATTCTCAGTTTTATGTAAAGCATGAAAATTCCTCTAAATTAGTAAAAAACCCTGCTTGGATCACAACTAGGTATCATATGTAAAATAAGTTTTGCTTCTCTCCTCTGAATTTTTAGAGGTGATGACTTTTTTAGAAGTCTTGAGCCATAACACTTTCATTATTGTCAAGGAAGACAGGAACAGACAGTTATGAGCAAATCAGAATGGCTACATTATAAAATACTCCTGCCTACTCTTAAACCATTGCAAAGGATTGGACTTTGAATGCCTGCCTATATATTATTTAAGTCTCTTTCACACAGACATCAGCTGAGGCTTAACTGAAAGAGGTGCAAGTACATCTGTTTATTTTGTAACTTGTCCTGATAAATCTGTATAAAAATCTGCTTTCAGATCCCATGACTTGTATTTTGATCCTCAGCATGAGGATTAAAGCTACACCTTTTTCAGTGTATAACTTTAACTTCAACTGCCTGGAGCTCAGAAAAAGGAAGCATGCAGCATCACCACACACAAACTCCAGAGCTCTGGTGTGTCTGTGCAGCTCCAGAACACCTTCAGACCACTTGGAACCATTCCAGAGGAAAGTCTGCTTTGTACTTTCAGGACTGCTTTATCAGTCAACAGTTCTTACACAATGAAAATTCAGTTAAGATGCATGGTTTTAATTCTGCACCCTGGCCCTAGCACTTCAAGCATTTCTTCCCAGTTTGTAGCAGACTAAGCAGAAATAGGGGGTTTTTTTTCTGTGCAACTAATACAAGTGTGAACCGGATGAATCTGAAATGTCCTTTCAAGAATTGCAGGAAGAGATGACAGGGTGTGATCCACAAGTAAGATTCTTTCTAGTGTAGAGAAAAAACAAAAGCAGGACTCACTACCACTGCACACATGCCTCAACAACATTTTTTCCAGTGCAATCCTAACTCATAGTAAGCAAGGTGCAATGCTAAAGGAGACTCTCAAGATTATAGGTTGCTGTACATTACACCTATTTTTGGAATAACAAATAGCAACTGAATGTCCCTCCTGCAGGGCATCACAATTCCAAGCCACAAAACGTGAAGTGGGGAGATATGGCAAAAAGGGAAATGGTGCTGGCAACTATGATCACAAAAGAAATCATAAATTTTCGGAAATTCTGTGAAGCTGTACAGAGTATAAGGAAGTGTCTGCCACACTCATCTAAGGATTATGGAATCACTGCTGTGAATTCTTACCTTGTTACCTATATTTCCAGAAATATTTACACTTAAGTGATGCTAGAACTTTCCTATAGAGTTAAGATGATCATTCTTTGCATGCTGAGTGTTGAAAGGGTGAGTAAACTTTTATTTAAAATAGTAGTAGCAAAATAAAACAATATATAAACTGTTATATCAGTATGGGGCAAATAGTTCAATTTATAGAGCACAGCCTGATCAGTGATGTTTGGAAGAACAGCTTACAAGCATGCAGTGTCTTGAATGTTTATTTGCTTTTTTTATCATTCAAGAATGTGGGTGTAGCTCTTTGCAAAGCCACAGCATTAAAACTTTCCATTACTAATTTCCTAACATCTGTTTAGAAGTTGCTGGTGCTACATTGATTTGTATCTGGTTTGATGCTTTTTTCCTTGGCCTGCAATTTATTATTGAAAGTTTCCAATAACCAACAAAAGGAGATATATCCTAAAATAGGATATACTGAAGAAATAACTCTTTAAACATCAAAAAATTATTTTTACTATAGCTGACTATGCCTTGCAGACTGGTTAGCTGTAAGTGGTTTATTTATTCTTTTGAAGTACAAATTATACCAACAGTATTTTTGTTGAATGAGGTGAATTAGATTTAAGACCTATGAAAACCTGTAGACATTTTAGCAGAATATGGCAAGATCAAAAAAACTCTCAAACAATTAATCTGAGATTATTTCTTTTGTCTATTAACAAAATACCACATTGTTTGAATTCATGTTTGAATATTGTTTATAAATAAGAGAGTGAAGCTAACACTTTGTGAATATATTACCTACAGGAGAAGGAACTGATCTTTAACTTGTGCCTTTCCTTCTTTATATTAAATCCCAAAGATCCTTACACAGTCAATTACATAAACAGAGAAAGTACATTAAAAGAAGAAAAAAAAATCAGAAAGTGCAAGACAGCCTCACTTAAAGCTTATATGAACACAATGGCTCAGACAAGGGAGAAATGATGCAGCCCTGGCATACTAATCATGTGAATAAATACCAATTTAATACAATGGCTTACAAAAAATATGAGACAACTGGAAGAGGTTGTTCAGAGAGTCTTATGTGTGTGAAAACAAAGGGTACCCTTAGTTCTGCAATTTTTTATTATGTTTATTTGACTGGTAGCAGCAGTAGGTGAATAAATGTCTTATTTCATGATCTGGAAATAAAGAGTTGGAAGGTGAATTTTCTGCTTCTTATATCAGTGTGGTATTTTTCCTGCAAGTCTGATCATTAAACACTTTTTGTTTTCTACAAACCAACACCATAGATATTACCATATCCTCAGCAAAAATACCATCTACTCAATCTTACCAGCTGGAATATAACCCCCAAAGAGCAGTACTATAAATTTCTGGAGAGAGAGGTAAATCATCACTGCCAGCATTCCTACTGTCATTTGTTATGCTCATTATGCTTGTCACCTATAGAGTCTTCTAGATGAACACTTGAAAAACTCAACTAATTTGAACAAAGTTCTGTGTCTACAAAATCCATAGCAGAACAGTAGGGAAAGACAGAAACATCTAATAAAATGAAAAAAAAAATAGTTTTAAATGCTGTAAATTAATTGCAGAATGATGGATGTGTCCTTAGTTTCCTTACTTCCAATTAAAGTTTCTGAAGTACTGTGCTACATATAAAAAGAGAAAATAGAATATTTAACGTGTTTACTAACTAATGTATGTCTACCACAAGATCTATTTTAGTTTGTTTACAAGTTTCTAGCACTAAGTTAACTGTTTTGAAAAGGAAACAGACACCTGTGATGTTCCATAACTGTTACCATTCCCAGGGAATTAATAATGGCAGACAACTGGAGCATCTCTTTAAAGGATGCGTCTCTTTAAAAACCGATCTACCTCTCAGCTGTAAGAAACAGCTTCCCCATTCTCACCTTCATTTACA
>VWYP01000771.1:20213-52650 GCA_013400435.1 Pycnonotus jocosus | reverse complement strand
ATATATTATATATATATAATTATTTATATTTTCCAGTTGTTCCACATGGGAAAAAATTCACACATTAAGTTCGATAACATTTTGACTAGCAGTCTTCCAGATTACAACACAAAATCCTAAATTCTGAATTATGATCTGTGAGTGGAAACAAGGTCAAGGCCTAACAGCTAACTTATTTCGCTTTTAGATGATGTGCTTTACATTTTTAATAATTATAATCAGAAGTAGATATCATGCCATCTTTCTCTCACTGCACAGTAGAACAGGAAACACAATAGTAAATTAATTATTTTCTTTCTGCAGAGTAGAACGGTTTCAATGTCTGCACTTTGGGTGAGTCTACATTTCAGATTGACAGCATGTTTTCAGTAAAAAATTCTGAATTTTTGTGACAATCTCAAGCACCAGATAATAAGAGATGCACTGTAGCAACACTGATCATCAACCAGAAAAATACTAGCTTAATACAGGTTGAATAGAAAATACCTCTTTAGAAAACAGTAAAAAAAGCAATATGAATAACAAATATATTTTTAAAAATCATGGATATAGTTTGTCAAGGCTGAAGGCATTTGTTTACTGCTAGTGAATGTATATCAGTGAAAGTAAGGAAACACAGATATATTGACTCAAAATGGCAAGTAATGATAGTAGAACTACTCTTTTAATAGTTGCTGTGATGCAGTTCATTATGAAGGCAACAACAGCTGTTTCTGAATGACTGTTCATTACAAGTATATGTACAAATTTCCATTTTCACTCCATGTGTGCAATTAAGTGGAGAACTGATACCTCCTCCAACAGCTAATATATACTTCTATCTTCCCCATAAGCTTGCCCATCTCCAAGCATTCACACCTGCAAGAGGAAAGTTGTAAGTTTTACCAAATATTAACTCTACCACTGGGAAACAGATCAGCATGCTGGACTTGGGACAGAAATAAAACAACCGCAATCACCACAAAATATCCAACACTTTTTGGTTGCACTGCTGGCGTTGAGCAGAACTAGACCAAATACATATAGTTGACTACTGACAATGGCTATTGATTTGAACTGATTAAAATAGTTTCACATTTCTTCTAATTTGTATACTATTTGCATTGTCCACAAACTCATCTTGTAAATTTCTCAGAGAATTCAGAAAGTTACTAGCAATCCAAATAACAAACAAATGTGAAACATTTCAACTTCAGATTTTCATGCATCAATAGACATAAAATCATTTCTGTCTCTCCACAACACAATGGCACACCATGAGCAGCCCAAAGTGTCAACTGAGAGATCTTTTCCTAAATAACTAAAGCCACTTTATCTGTCCAGGAAATTGCAGAGGCTATTTTGTAAGGTAAGACATGCTCCACAGGTTCAGAAGGACAAAATGCAGGAACTTGTTGTACAGAAATATTTATGTCTGTGTTAATTTGATGTTTTTATGTCAGGGAAGCTATGATGAAGATTGAGAGCTCTATGACAAATAAAAAGGATTATGGAAAAAATTTATATAGAATTTCAGAGTTGAGTCAGAATTCACTTGTTTGATTCAACATGCCAAATAAATTGAATGTAACACAAAATACTGCATTTGCTAAAATAAATACTCATTAAAATGCATATAACTATAGATAGCTACAGTGCTTAGAGAAATAAATAGAGCTCAAACTGAAATAAATGTAGCACATTGAAAAACAATAATGCAACTTTTACAGAACATGATAAAATGAACACTGCATCATTTAAAACTGATTGACAGGTAATGAACTATAAAATCTGTATTGAAATGGAAATGACAGAGAAAGAATAGCACAAGGCATCAATGCAATAGTCACAGAGCTGAAAGATGGGAAAATTTCTGAGACAAGAGTTCACTGAAATTAAGTAAATTAAAAAATGATGAAAAAGCTTTGTGTTCTGATTGAATTAACCAGTTGCTGGGAGGCAGAACAGCACTGTAATGAACATGATTCTTAAATGGTTTCTCCTGCTTCTAGCAAATTTCCTCTACAGATGAAAATGTGACACCAGTAAAACACAGAACATATTCCTTCAAACACATATCCAGCCTTTTCTTGATTGTAGCAACATATCTTAACCACGTTAGCAGTTTACTATCCAAACATCCATGTGGCAAGTGCTAAATGAAGCAATCAGTTTATTCTGGACTTTCAATCCAGGACTAATTTGCTTTGCATCTCTTTTGAATTTGTTTCAAAGCAAATCTCCCAATCTATTTGACAGACAAAATTCCGTTAGTTATATTCACTTGTAACGTTTTCTGAGAATCTGGAATGGTTTTTGGTTTCTTTTTGCCTAAGGGTTCCTGTGGTTCCTTTCCTGCACAGTACATCACCTTTCAATATTTATAGTTTGCATTCTATGTCCTGCAATCCAAAACTCTCAGCCTCTAGGTAATCTGAATTTTAAAAATGTTTTCTAATAAACACTGTAATAAGAACTCATTAAAATAATGATTTTTTTTTTACTTAAAAGTGATCTATACTCAGCTAAAAGTCTGAAGATTACTGTTTCAAACCATTCATTTTATTACAACTCTGCATTAAATCAAACAAGGAGCCACTTCTTCGTTTGTTTGTTGTTGTTTTTTCCATCTAAGCAGGAAAAATATCAACTTGAGAAAAGACCTACCTTCAGGAAAATCAACCAAATAGATTGGTTATTTAGACATATTCTCAAAACATCCAATCTGCACACAGGATGATTTTTGTATGAACCATTCCACGTCCTAATATACTGCCTCTAGAGACAGTACACAAGAAAATAGGAATTTTTCTGAAGTCTTAGCAACAATTGAAAGAATATGAAATATGATATTCTAGCTATTATATCAGAGGATTTTTATTCCAAGATTTTAGTAACTTCAGACACTATTAGCCAGAAAGTTCTATTGGGTTGGATGTTCATAATCTTCATACTAATTGGTCATTAAATTTTGCCTTGCATTGTGTTTGTTTAAAAGGGTTTTCAAAACATAATTTGTTCTTGCTTAGAAGTCATCAAGAGATATCCACTGTATTTTTAGGGATGTACTATATGATTCTCATGATTTCCCTCTGTTCACAAACATGCCCAAAAATTTAACCCTTAAGTTTATCATAAATTGAGAAAAGTAGGTGCTCTGTATCTTCTTAGCATAGTCCAAAAATCTCACCCAAATAGGTTCACTGACAATTTCAATTTATCAATTAGCAAGATAGCTTTTTTAAGTATAACGCTGTTGAATCTTTGCCTCTTACATCTTGCTATTTTCTGTTAAGTGTTTTGATGTTCTGTTTTTCAACTTCATAAAGAAGTAAATTTTAAATACCAAAAACCATGATATTCCTTCAAGAGGCACTCTAGATTACATCTGAAGATAACAGATTTCCAGTTTTCCTAGCCCTTTTCCCCTTGCATGGTATGTGGGTTACATGAAACCGAGTTAACTACCTTCATTTTTAAACACCTTTATTTTTGAAATCCTGAAATTGTGAAATCATCTGGGAACAATTCACCTCTGAATCAGACGTCATGGTTTTTTCTTTATTTCCTGTATGATTTAATTTTTTATTTATTTGTCATGAAACACTCAGTATTTTTGCATTTTATGTCATTCTCAGAACATTTCCCCATTTTAATTCATCCTGCACACATTTAATGTTTTTAATATTAAGCTTATAATTTTTCCAGAAGTTTAAAGTTTAAACCAATCTCTACTGTGTTTAAATTATTTCAGAAAAGTAGCTATTTTGAATATTACTATTTCAAGTAAGGAAAAATATACATTTTCTTTGTAATGTCTCTGCAGTGTTAGTCATATTAATTTTTCTTTGAAGAATTTTACCATATTTCAATTCAGATTATAAAGAGTGGAGTACATTTTCTTGAAGAATAGGACATGACTCCAAGAATGCCAAGAAAGAGTAAAATCCATCTTTCTGTCATTATGCAAAGGGTTATTTTTAACTACCCATTTTTTTCCTAGTCATTAATAGCCTGAAAACACATGTATCAAATAAACCACTGAATAAGGAGGAATGAAATGGAACAGATCTATTTAAAAAGGTATAGTGAAATGTGTTCGTCGCTCTAGTGCACTGAGAAGAATTTCATTTGAATTGGTTTTACTACACTGCTGTATTGGAATACTAAAGACAAGACTGTAGGCAGTTTTTAAAAGAACTGAATAACGCACTGGAAAAAATTGCAGATCTATATTGACAGATCTCCATCTTCAAAACACTCCTCAGAATAATAAATAACAGGATCATCAGCTGCTAGAATATCCAGATAGAGACATTCCATCAATTACTGAAGAAATAAAATGGTTTGTATCACCATGTGAAATGTAAATCCCTGAAGTTTCTGTGTAACAAAAATTTCACAGTTAGATACAGGTCTAAGAATACTGTCAAGAAATGTCAAAAATTTGGAATAGCTAAAATAGTTCCTTCAGTGATACAATATATTAGGGCAGTCTGCGCAATGTTTTTTTCCAGGAGTAGTTAACTTTTTCAAGGACAAAATTAGAAATGTGCCTGGCCAGAATAGGAAATTTATAACACAATATTCAAGAAAATCTGAAATATTTTAAATACTTCTAAGAGAAAAAGAAAGATATTAAAAAATATACATAGTCACACAGCTAAACTACATTTTGATTTTGTACTCTCCAACATGCAAGTTGAAATTCACGCTAAAGGAGTCACTATAAGAACAGTACACTACCTAAACATTAAGTTATAAAAATTTCAGAAAAATCAAATTGGTACAGAAGTGATACCAAAAATATCGAAGAAAGACATTTTGCACAGACTAAATCTGAGCTAGAGTTGTGTGATATGGAACTGAACTAAGATATGCTACATGGAAATTTGGTATCTTTTTTTTTTAACAAGCTTTTGAAAAAGAAAATTAACTAAACCAAGTCTTACTTATTCATCCAACTTTAACAAAGAAACTCAAGATACAGTGTTAAGATGGCAACTATAATGCCAATTATTTGGGCTTTTCAATCAGCAGCTGACAAAGATTTTGTTAAAGGAAGAAAGAAAGACAGAAGGAAGATGAACTTCAGACTTTAATATAGGGGTAATGGAATGGTAAAAAAAGAAGCCCTGATTTCCTATTGTTACAGCATCAGTCATTAACTGCTAGAAAATTACCTAAACGGCACCACATAGAAAGTATGAGATGCAGCAGATGTAGAGAAATAGTGTTTTATATATTCTTAATTTTGCATGATTTATAAATAATGGCCTCTGGGATTAGGATTTTCTCACAGTTAATGGCTTTTGGGCAAACTCCTCTAGATTGTCATTAATTCTCAAGAAATGCTGACCTCAGAGGTCATTCTTATGAAAGTGCTGCATAATGCACATAACAGTAATGTAAATGCTGAGTATCACTGCAATAAATATTCAAATGAGGTGCTTACAGAATGCTTATAGGTTATTCTTGAGAAAATGCTTTGGGCTAGGTGTGGAAAGTGGGCAAAGGAAGGGTGTGTGAACATTTACACTCAATGGCAACCAAGTGTAAATGCTTTTATTCTCTGATAAAATGAATCTGGGGTTAAGGTTTAATACTAGTAAAGATAAGGGATACTGAGACTGCAGGGTAAACTCCAGTTTGGAGCTCTGCCTTTTATCATATTTGGCTATAGTTGGAGGAATTTTGCATTGCACTGCAAAATAAATAGGATCCACTGCCAAGTATTCTCAATGTGTCACAGAGGCCCATGTTCAGAATCAGAGCACTCTGTCTTGCTCATCCTCCTTAGATGTGGATGGCTGGTTCAGACGCCTCCCTTGAGAGCATCACCATTATTGTCTCTAGTGAAAGCTATGCATCACCCAAGAATAGCCCTGAATTTTAAGCACTGAGCCTCCTTCAGTTTGCCAGTCAGACATATTGGTGGAGAACTGTAGGAGTGTATTTTTTATGCTGAGCAAGTGTTTCCATACAGGGAAAGGTTTGGGGCTGGCCCCTTGTATTTCTTAAGGTAAAAGACAGAAATTTCAGTAAGATTTGGTCAGCAATTGGCTCAGTGCCAACCCAGGAAACCTGATTGGGTTTTGCCAGTGTACTTCAAAGCCTGTACCTGTTTCCATCGGCAGCCTGCCAGTAAGGCTCACCTGGAACATCAGCTACTTGAGGAAGGACACAAACAACATCAGGGGCTTTTGGGGGTGTCTTCACAGGGTGCTGGAGGTCCTCTAGCACTCGTGCTCGGCTTTATATTTTGTTTATGTAACCATTTGTTATTTTCATTTATTAAAACCTTTTGCTTTACAAAACACACCCAAAGAGCTGTCTCACTAATTTTTAAGCCACTTCCCAGCAAGGCTGGACCCCCCGGAGTGTGGGGCAATCCCACAGAGAAGGAAGTTTGCCCTCATGAATTTAGACAGCAGAAAAAGAGATTGCTAACAAGCGTGTCTACTCCAAATTCAGAGCTCTGGATTCTGTACTGTGGATAGACATATAACTATCACTAGTTATAGTGGGCAGCTCTCACTCTTTTTGAAGTTATGATTCACAGTGTCAGCTTTTTTGCATAATAATAGCCACTAAAATAAAGGACACACATAGGAAATTAGTGTTCATGTATCATTTCCTTCTTAAATATGAGAGGAATTCAACTTACTTTACCCCTTTCCCAACTGTCTTACCTTACAGATTATAACATAGACAGGGCTACAATCACTGTCCACAATTCCTACGGAAGTAGGAATTCTACTTCTTGCATAGGCAAACCCCCGCCCAAAAAAGTCCCCAGAAGTCAAATACTTAGCTAACTCTTCAAACTTTAAGGTAGAACATTATTCATGGAAAGAAATATTTGTTTATTTGATCCACAATCCAGGTTCTGTTTTGGTTTCTATGTTGGATCAAACACTAAATAAAAAAGCAAATGCTTGGAAAGATCTCCCTGTCTCAAAACATACATTACTTAGATGCTATTTCTGTGAAGAAAAACACTGGCTCTCTCTAAGATGTTGGGTGTCTGCTCACCATTTATCTGAAATGCAATGAAGTTTGAGCAAAGACAATACTACTAACTTCTTACAATGATGCACTTCTGTAAAACAGTAGACACTACTGAGCACCACAACTGGGTCACTGCATAGGATAATTAGAAAACAACTGAATATCCAGTTCTTCAGGATAAGGGTGAAAATATCCAAGTCACTAAATTACTTTGATATAGACACCATAAACCTGTTTTATGCATCAAATAGCCTATTTCTATTACTACTTCTCTTGTTAAATTGCTAAAAGCAACAGTGACAGTAGACATCACAGTTAAGAGGGCAACTTCTAGTCTATTGTACTGTATAGGCATAGCTAAATTAGAATAGAAATGCTACAGAATAACAGTATTGTGTGTGTATATATGCATATAGAGTTGCATATATATGTATTGTATATATTTCAGTAATAGTACATTGAACTGATAATAAGAACTGATGAATTTACAGAAAGTATTGACTACTTATAAGTAGTGTGTCATTAATGATTGTACTTCATTTTATATTTGAAAACTGATCTGGCTTATTAGATCTCTAAATCATTCCATCCCAGTGATCTTTGATTTTGTAACTGATACTTATATATGTTGCTACTCTACAAAGACTTTCATAAGAATTAATGCATATGAAAGCAGAACAGAAATAAAATTTAGAGATGTTTACTGTGGGGTGGCCATCACAAAAGATGCTGCATTTATAAAAGATGGTCATTGCCAGAAAGTAACCCAGAGATGGCAATTATAATTAAAATCTTTGTTTGAAATGCCTCTAATAATGTATCTGACATGAACGATCACTATTAAACACCATACCTTCAAAAGAAATGATAGAGAAAAATAGGTGATTTTGATTACCATTAAGACAGATTGTTGTTGTGGTTGCTGTTGTTTTATACATCTTCTAAACAGATTTAATTTTGTGTCATGTTTTCAGACAAAAAAATTTAAACTGGCTGATACATACTCCAATTTTTGGTCTTTGACAGGAGGTATGGGCTCTCTTAATCCAAGGCTAATGTCTGGGATATATTTCAATGTTTTGGACTAGAGCACACAGACCATATAGCATACTGTAAGTAAAAATAAAAAAATGTAATTAACCAGTATATGATGTTTAATACATAGCATAGACATACATTCTCACAGCAAGTAAATTCCAAATATATATTAGAAATTCAAAACTAGAGAATTTTTTCCAGTTTCAAGCCTTTTTCCCTGCGTTTCATAGAGTTATGTAGGGCTATGTAATACCTACCATAAGCTGTAGAATACCACAGGAAGTCTGAGCCCTTCTGGGGAACAATAATTTTCATCCATCAGGCCCTCAGTGTGGCTATCCTACTGAAAAACTAGTTAGTCTAAGTGTAGGAGATCTAGAGACAAAACCAGAAAATAAAAAGCTGTTAAGAAATGCAGCACACAAAGAGAATTAGGATTTTTGAAGAGGAGAAATATTTGCTTCACAATATTAATTTGGTTTTATGTATATAGGGAATGCTGTGTTCCAGCACATATTTGTGAAAGTAATGATTGTCACATATGCAGTTATCTGTTATGCTTTTTTATTTGTGCAGCTAGTGGACATTATTAATTCTTTACAGTTTAATTTTATGAGACCATATAAAATATACTGTTAGAGGATTGGGACAAAATCAATGTGCAAAGGTGATTCCAGTCTGAGGTTGTCTTTTTTTATATTTTTAATTAAGTATAAAACTTGAAAAGAAAATCAGTTAATAGAAGATTCTTTTCTGTAAATAAAAACAGGAATTTCTCAAAAGAAACATAAATAGCACAATTCAGGAAAAAAGGTACTTCTATTACAAAGACATTATATGTGCTATGCACAACTTCACAACTGCCCAAAGCTATAGAATGAGATGCTGAGTTAAAAATTACTTATTTAGCCATAGCCCAAAAAGTGTAAGAATATCACTTTCTTTTTCCAAAGAAGAACTCCTTGAGGAAAAGATTATATGGGTTCTTCCACACAAAATTTTTAACTTTTGATATCCTTAGCTTTCTGTAGAAGTTACCATCACTTTTTTAAATATTTTACCTAACCTACTTTCTTTTCACCTTCCTTGGAAAAATATATTTGAATAATGTAAATCATTATCCATCTGCCAAGATGAAATGTTATAAAGAATGCTTAGAAATAATTTCTATCCATAAAAATATACAAGTATCAGTCCTGTAAAACTGCACAACTAAGCAAAACCTATTTTATCCCCTGGTCCTGTTTGTGGGATATTAAATTTCAGTCCGAACTAGAAGGATTGTTTTCATGGTTTTTTTTCCCTCAAGAACATTATAAGAAGACATGGGATTTTATGGAGGAAGACTTGAAGTTTTGCATTAGTTGGTATTTAAGAAAATATGAAAAATACAATTCCCATATTTTGAGAACCCAGAAACCATTATGATTTCAGAAACAACAGGAACATTAGTGAACACAATAACTAACCTAAATGACTAGCTTTTTTATTCAGCCTCGGAAAACACAATCTCAAGTTTGATAAGAATTTTAAAACCTTTTAAAGAAATATTCTATTGCAGAAACTCTGAAACATAGTAGTGGCATTTAGGAGACAGCAATAGCATTGCTCCAATGTGTCCTGGTTTGAGAAAAGGAAAACCAGTGAGAGGCTCTAAATCAGAAATACAATTTATTGGAGGAAAAGAAAGAAGTAAAATAAAGAATACAACCTGGCACCCTGTTAGTTAGGGTGATGGTAGCAGTCCAGATGAAGTGGTCTCGTTGAAGCAGTGACCCCATAGAAAGGTCTGGCAGCTCCTGTCCTCTGGGAGTCCAGTGGGTAACTGCTCCTGTGCTGTCCCAGATCCTGGATTATATTCAGGTGGGAATGCTTGACTCCTCCCCTTGGGGGGAGCATCTCACAATGGGATGACATCATTCTATGAGTCATGTGATGGGTCCTTAATGGCCCATTGAGCAGAGATGGCTTCCGGAGGGAGTTATCTATGAGTCATGCAGCACAGCATTGATGGGGCCATTGACAGAAGATAAGAGAAACACTGCCCCACCCGGTTTCAACAGCCCATGAAGATGGTGATTGAATACATACTTTGGGCACATCTTACATTTTAACCTAGGACACAATGTCAATAATATCTTTATCACAGAGCTAAATCTTTGTAACACATAAAACAAGTTATATGTCAATGTGAAAATTTTCATTTTTATATATTAGAAATAATAATTTTGCTTACATGCCTTTATTTTTCCGGAGAGTCTACATATAAATCACTGGCTTAGTTTGGCTTTCATTTTCTTAGAATCTTGTTTTATTTAGTGAATTGCATAAATCCACTAAATACTCGATGTCTGGAATAACCTTATCTGAGTTTATATCTTAATTCTTACATGAAAAGAAAACCAGAAAAAAGTGATAACTCAGTCCTCCAGCAAAGGTGTTTTTAAATTACAGAAATTAATATTGTTCTCTTAGAATTTTTGAATTGGAATGTTATAGGTATTTTAGCATTAATCTAAGAAACAATGTGCAGTTTTTATTAAAAAGTACTCTTTTGAAAAATACATGACTTCTTCATTGACTGATGAGAAACTATAGAAGATACTTCAAGTGCATGCACATATATTTAGATATACATAGTCCTTCATTTATTCTTTACTTTACAAAATAGTTGTCACAAACTAATTACCTAACTTTCACGTAATTTCTAGTGATAAAAGATTCAGATGGAAGGGGTTTTGTGTAACTGAAAACCTGGCAAGTCTCTCTCTAACTACAGCATGGCTTGGCTGTGTACCTGGATGCTAGTATTTGCTGTCCAGATCTGACTTTCCTTGCCCCCATAAGAGCATTCTATTCTTCTAGGTGTAGGACAACCACACTAGACATCTTTTTAGTAAAGTTAAAAGCATTATTTACTTTACTTTCAACCATGCAATATTGGGCAGAGTGCATCTTGTCATTTTTTTCTTCTACTATCAAACCTTACCCAGTAGAGCCTTAATCTGTGCTCTGTGCTATCACCATTGTATTTGACAGAAATGTATAACACATTCTATTATGTGAACAGTTAGAAATGCACTGAACTATGTAAATGAGTCTCACTGCAAGAATTTTTATAACACATTTAAATTTAATGGGCGCATACTGAATCTAAAATTCTGCATTAATATACATTTCATGAAATGATTTACAAAAATGCAAATCAATTCACATCCATAAAGTGATTATGGCATTTTCTAATCTATCTTTACAAAAAAACCCTATCTTCCTATTCATTTTCCGCTGTAGTTTAAATCACACACTGATATTTAACAGTAAAGACAGAAGGAACTGGGAGACTTCACTTTGTCTTCTATAGGTTAACAAACAATCTTCAGAAAGACTTCTGGCATTTCTTCTGAAAGAAATATCCAGAAATAAAAGTCTTTAAAAATATCATGTACCTAGGGGAAAAAAAAAAAAAAAGAAAAGCCAACCTTCTGCTTGAACAGAAGGCTTTTTTGACCAGGTAGAAGAAAAGTCCTAAGTGATTTGTAAGATTTTATCTTCTACTCCATGATCACTCTATTCTTTTCCCTAGTCAGATAACATACAAGATTTGATGAGTTTAACAATTATTTTCTCCTTTTAAAATTTAGATCATAAGATCTCCAAGAAGAAATATATTTTTGAACATTTTAGAGTACCTTAGAGTACCTGTAGAAGAAATTCTGCATCTCTAAGAACAATCTCAGCAATGTCAAGATTTTCTGTCATCTAGGAGCTCCCAGATTTCATCTGGACACAAACCAAGAAGTACAAATCTAACATGAATATTTCTTTGTGTGTCCAAAATTTAAACTAGTTGCAGTTTTGGAAAAGTATTTAGGTTAGTACTCCCTCACAATATATAAATTTGCTAATGACCTTTTTATGGCAACTAACAGAACTAATTAAAAATTGCAGAAGCAATAAGCTATACAATTTTTCTGACCTTTCTTTACAGTGAAAATTTTCACAGATTTCTGAAGTTGCATAACAGTCTCTGTTAAGCCAGAATCAGAAACAAGATGGACCACTGTCAAGTACAGAAGTCTTGTTTTCCTTTTTTTTTTTTTTTTTAATTTTTATNTACCGCAGAGACTGATTGTTAGTTTTGTCTCATTCTTCTGTAAAGTTGTGTGAGACTCGCATTCATTGTGTACACAAAGATCACAGCAGAGACTTTAAAACAATATAGTTTAATTTTTTTTTATTATTATTATTTTTGGCAAGGTGGGTGTTGGTTGTTTGGCTAGTCTGGTTTTCTCTATTTTCTCACAACGTAAAACGAGCCTTGGCACAAATAGGATCAACAAATCACTCATAAGTAAAGCACCAAAATGTTCATAATGATTTAATTTGGATCTCTCCCTAGCCAGCAACAGAGCCTCAGGGACAAAGCCCCAGACAGCTGCTTGTTCACTTGGTGGAATGAGGGAGACAATCCAAGAGTAAAAGTGAGGAAGGTCTTATATTGAGATAAAGACAGTTCAAGAGGTAAATCCAAAGTAACACATGCAAGCAAAGCAAAACAAGGAATCCCTAACCACCTCCCATGGGCAAGCAGGCATTCATCCACCCCAGGAGAGCAGGGCCCCATCACTTGAAATGGTTACCTGGGAAGACCAATGCCACCACTAATAATGCCCCCTTTCCTTCTTCTTCCCCCAATTTTATATGCTGAGCATGAAGCCCTTATGGCCATATGATCCCTATGATCAACTGTCCTGGCTGTGTCCCCTCCCAGCTCCTTGTGCATCCCCAGCCCCTCACTGGTGGGGTGGTGTGAGGGGCAGGAAAGGCTTTGATGCTGTGTGAGCACTGCTCAGCAATAGCTAAAACAGCTCTGTGACATCAACATCATAACCATCAAAAATCCAAAACACAACCCCATAATAGCTCCTTTGAGAATTAACTCTTCATCAGCCACAATCATCACATTGTCATAGATTTCAAAACCTATCCACAGTAAGTGCTAAGAAGGATCAGCCTTGATTACTAGGTTAATTTGCTTTGCCAAAGTGAAAGTGAAATTTTGCCAAACTTTAATTGGATCAAAAAAAGATCTATATTAATCTTGTTTTTGGGTTTCACAAAATAAAATAGGAAACTAAATACATTTTTTTATTTAAACATTTAAAAATTAAAATAGGATTACAAACTCAGTGTGATGTGTTTAATTATTATGAATGTAAATCTTTTTAACATTGCCAAAATTAATAAACCTGTTTCATTATTTTATAATTATTGTGTACACTACTTAAATATATAGACAGCATGAATAAAACATGCAGCACATCAATGGGGATAGCTCATTACTAGAACCAACCTAGTACTATTTTATTTGAAAGATAAGGTTTTCTGCAACAGCATAGCCCAGTTGATTTATCTCTGGAACTGTAAATGATGCTTCACAGAGCAAGAGTCACTCCATGAAAAAAGCAGTAACAGCATTCCTCCCTGTCCTTCTGATAAATAATTTTCTGCAGTGCCATAATTTTAAATGCATCACTATAAATGATGTTTCGTTGTCCCTATAAAATTCACCTCTCAAAAGAAAAATAATTTAGGAGAAAAAAGACTAGTGTTCTGTTTATCTAAACAATCTTGTAATTTTTGTGAAGATAGATAACTAAAGCCACAAGTGAATAAAATATTTCAACTAGAGAAAAAGCCTTGAATTGCCACCAAGAAAACAGTGCATTCTCTTTAAAACACTTTTACTTTTTCTTTTTTTCTATTTAGAGGATTGAGTCAGATCAAGTGACAAATAGTAGCGCAAGAAACATGGACGAGTTTTGAGATTAGGTCTTGATTAGAAGTTAATGATGTCAGATATTACAGAAGCTAGCAGACTTGAAAGGTTAGGGATTGTGTAGATTCATGCAGATGTAGAGTAATCAAGTTACAGATTGTATCAAGGGGTAGATGGGAAGAAGGGAAGATCCCTACATTCATGTTAATCCTGAAGAGGACTTGAAACTTCAACCTCTTTGGGACTAAATAGAACAAAGCAGTTCTGAGCTTATAAATCACTGACTTATAAATACAAAATTTTATTATAAAACCTTATCTGTCATGCAGAAGTCATCCATTTTCATTTCTTGACATGAGACAGCATTTTTTTTCAGAAATTTCAATTTCTTTCTGTTTGGAATTTTGAATCCATTTACAAAAGGATAGAAAAGCACTAATACTAGTAAAATAAAAAAGAAGGTGCTTGCAGCTGGAGTTGGAATTGCACTGGGGAGTGAAAGCTCAGACTGATTCAGATGGTGTTACACGTAATACTGACTAAGCTAGTAAAAATTATGTGAAATTTAAGAACAAGTAGCTTCTTCCTACAGTTGTAAAATGTGTTGGAATTAATTTTATATTACTGATTTGAAGTAAAAAGCACTGAGCATTGGATCAAACCCCAGTTAAACAGTAGTTTTGAACTAGTCCGCCTGCCAGTTCATGGTGAATCATCTTGTCTATGAAAATGCTAAAGGAGAGATCATGTCTAGATAAACAACATCCACTGCCCTCCTCTCACCCAAGTTTCTCATCTCATTGGAGAAAGTTCCACTACTTGAGCAAGTCCCTACCAACTACTCCAAACAAGTCCTTCTCTTTCATGTAATTGGAAATGGTTTCTAGGATTTGTTGCTCTATCATCTTTCAGGGATCAGTGAGACTTACATTCTTGTAGTTCCTTAGGTACTCTTACTACTCCTTCTTGAAGGCGGAATATTTACTTTCTTCCATTTCTGAAGAACTTCACCCATTTGCCCATAACAATCAAGAGCAGCCTCACAATGGCATCAGTTGACTCCCTCAGCACTCCCATCATGTGTTCCATGAATTTGTGTGTATCCAGTTTGCTTATGTTATCTAAACTGATACTTTTCCCACCAAGGGGAAGCATTCCTTGCTGAAAATTCTCAGTATCCAGGGATTGCTTAAGACTGTCCTGGTTAGTAAAGGCAGAGGCAAAGAAAGCATTGGGTACCACAGCCTTTTCTGTGTCCTTTGTCATTGTTGCCTTCCCCATTTAGCATTTTCCACATTTTCCCTTCTTTTTGCTGTTTAAGTACTTGTGTCCTTTCTTGTTCTGTCTGTGTTCCTTGAGAGATTTAACACCACATGGGCCCTAGCTTTCTTGATCCCATTCCTGCACTACTGGACACTGACAGCATCTCTACATTATTCCCAAATCAATTGCCAGTGGTTTTTTTTTCAGTTCTTGTACACTTCCTTTTTGTTTTTAATTGGGAGATCCTGTTCAACCATCTAGATGTCCCATTGCCTTTGTTTGATCTCCAGCTCATTTACGTGCTCAAATTCTTGATCTTGGAGGATGTCAATCTTCAACATCAATGAGTTGTCCTGGAACTCTCTTGCCTACAAGACAATCTTCCATAAGGTTCTTTCAAGCACATCACAGAAGAGACTAAACGCTGCTCCTCTGAAGTATGTGATCCTGACTTTAGTCCTGCTTCTTCTATTTAGGATCCTGCACTCCTGTATGATTATTGCAGCAGTGGCTGCCCTGGCCTTCATAAGACAATTCTTTATTGTTTGTAAGTATGAGATCCAGTAAAGTCTGCCTCTGTTGGCTCCTCAGACACCTATTAAGAAAGTTTACCATCAAGACTTTCTTAAAACCCCCTGAAATGCTCATGCTCTGGTGGATATTCTCTCTGTTTTCAGTTCTGAAAAGAAAACTGAAAGGCACATTTGACTGAAATGTGAATTTTAACATTGACTGGTGATATGGTTTTAGGCCTCAGTCAGTACCTGTGTGTGCATGAAAAAGAGGGGCAGATAGACCAGATGATTCTGGTAAAATCTTAGTGCTGAACACATGCGTGGAACAAGACTGCCACATAAAGAATACATCACAGAACCCTGTAAATTTTACAGAGTGATATCATCAATATATTAGATATATATAATAACTCCTTATTTTTTGAAATTCACTTTTCTGCCAAAAGTGCTAGAAACAGTAATAAATGTTTTACTGCATCACTCATGCTGTCTGGACCAAATTTTAAGGAATTATATCTTAATGCTGCAGTTCAAGTACGAAAGCTGTGATTAATAGAATAACATTTTAACAAATGAAAATAGGTCTATATGAGAAGAAAAAAATGTTTATTATTACATTGACAGTGGCATGATAGGAATATTGTATCATCAAACATTTTGTAATAATAGAAATATATAGAAAATATATTTTATGGAAATAGAGCTGAACCACTTACTTTTGAAAAACCACACTAGATGCACTACACAGTAACAAATGTCTTACTATTGTCACTGCAATAAAAAGAAGGAGCAACAAATATCTGCATTGAGTACATCGAAAGTCTACTTGTTAAACAAAATATCAATTTTTAGGGCATAACTGAACTACACAGTAATTATTTCAAGAATATAAAATATTTGATATGTTTAAAAATTTTTTTGTTTTGTTTTCAGCATGAAAATCCAAACCATTAGACCTGATTGTTTCCACAGTTGTTTCATTCAGCCAACGAACCAAAAAAAATCAATTAGTTGCACAGCCTTGTTTTGATGGTACTTTTCTTACTTGACTAGTCTCAGGGAGAATAAACAGCATAATGATCCAAAGAGTATTCTACTATCAAAGCCAAACAAAAGTTCTCAGACTAAATACTTTAACATATATAGAGAACCCTTACTTCAGATTGATATCTTCTGAAGGTAGTTATTTATGTGTGTATAACTGTGGATCAACTGCAATTTTCTTTTCATCACTTCTAGATACTTTTTGAAGTTCAAACACAAATCAAACTATACTCCATCTCCAGCTTAGAGAAATAACAAGGATTGTATTTCCAGAACTTCAGTAAAGTATCCATACAATTTCTTTGTTGTACTGAAGAAAAATAGAGGCATAGAACCGAAATTTGAAGTATTTTATAATTTAGATCTAAAAGATTTTTCTCAGATTGGAAGTGTGACTTCAGATTTGTGCAAGACATACTTGAGAATTAGTTAGCTGTCACCTGAGTAGAAGTGCTTCTCTAATGTGTCCTGGTTTACTCTTTACTTTGTGATTTGGTATTAATCCTATTGTGAGGGAGTTTGGAGCAGAGTACACACGCAAAGACACAGACTCTTTGACAAAGCACACTCTTTGAGTCCTAATTTACTTAGCCTATAAATAATTTAACACTAATTTACTTAATAGCAAGAGATAGCACTTTTGATTTTACTAATGAGTCTGCAGTAATAAAACATTTTGATAGCAAATTAAAAACAAGGGGTTTTTTTCATCTACAGAAGGTGACATAGATCCTGCTATAAGTAAGTAGCAACATTGCTTTTACAATCATTAGTAAAGTTAAGGAGCAAGAACTAGATTTATTACACTAGAGTTTACCAACTATGAGGCAGGCATTTGTATATTGTTTGAATTATTATTCACATGAAATAATTGTAGAAAAAAAATGTATTTTAAAGAACCACAAAGAAGATCACAAAGACTTCTTGTTAGGTTTGGTCATAAACCGCGTGGCCGTTTTTCTCAAGAGCAAGACATGAGGAAATTGGCCTTAACAGAGGGTAATAATAACTGAAGATAATTTTTACTCTCTCTTAGAATACAATGCTAAATCAAACCAGTGTATTTTTCTCCATATTAATAAATAGAGCTCAGAATCACTGTAAAAATGTACTGAACTTGAAATGCACATAAACAGCTACTCCATTAGTGAAGCAGGTCAAAAAGGCAGAAACATTTTTGTCTCTACCTAAGCTGTTCAGACACAATGCCCACTCATCATTAATATATCAGTTTCTGATGTCTTAAGGTCCTGACTCTGTTTCTATGCAGCTGAGCTCAATACTTGATGAAGACAATCAAACTCTAAGGTTTTTCAGAGGTATTTAGCACTAATTTAACCCATTTAACAATTTTAAAGCAATATATACACCAAACATCATAGTCATAGATGAGGGAGATCAGTAAATAAGCATCTTTTCTGTGATGTTCTATAAAACAAAAGAATCAAAAACCCCATAAGCCTAAAGTTATATTCTCTAGCAAACCTCTGATTTCATGAGAAAGGAAAAGCACTTGAAACCACATGTGTGTATATATATATGTAAATATATATAGATGCACACATACATGCAAACAGATATATATTGTTTTAGCAGTACAATATGTCTATTAAGGTCTCCAATAGAGTACCTGTTGGTATTTTTTAGGGAAAAAACAATCCTGTGCTCTGCTCTGTGAGGAACATCCTGCTTGTAGCCTGGTTTGTGCACATATCAATTTCTGTAAAAAAGGCATTATTATTTTTTGAAATTCTTACAAATATTTACATCCAATTTCACTCAGTCAGAGGATTTTTCTTTTTACTTTTCTTCTCCTTTTTGTTTCTCCTCCAGTTTAATGCGAAATCTTGACATAACAATGTAAATCCCTTTTTGATAACTTGACTAAAAAGATTGATGCCATACTCATTGCCTCATTTCTTCAGATCCTGCAGAACTTTGAGTATATACCATCACCAAAATTAGAGACCTCTTGCTGACTCATTCTTGAAATTACACAGTAGCTTCAGTAAAGTAAAGTGGATAAAAGCAACATCCTCTTTAATTCTTTCTCTTAAAAAATGTACTTGGTGGCTGTTAGCTCCGTATCGGATTATGATTTCCGATATTCAGGTGGTCAGAGTCTTTTTGCCCTCCTGGATGCTTCAGGGCAGACGCAAGAAAGAGACAGAGGCTTACCCCACCCTTCAGTTTCTCCAAGGTCCATCATGGTGTTTATTCTTTCTCTTATCTCACAGTTCGCTCTGTCCTCAGCGAGGACTGCTCTGAACACCGGCCATCAGGGAGCTCCCAGTCCCCTGAAAGGTTGTGGTCTTAAATACAGATTATTATGAACATATTGTTTACCATTCCCTACCAATGTCCACCATCCACACCAAACAGGCCATGTCCACTTGGTCCAATCTCCCCAAGCCACATTGTGCTAACGTCACAGCAGAAAATGGAGGTGAAGAAGAAGAAAAGCCTTAGGAACCGCCCCAAAATCTCCATCTTGTCTACATCTACTTCTATTATAGAAACCTAAAACTACATATTTCTCATCCTGTGATAAACTAAACTACTGTATTTTATGCTCTTGAGATTTGTAATTCATCTCTGCCTTGTGCCATGGTCTGTAAGCCCCACAGGCAGAACCAAAACCCCCCTGTTCACCCCCCTGGACAGGGCTGTAACCACCCTGTACTGGGGTCAATCCTTCTTGCTAAGTTCCCAGGCTGTTTGGCCAGGGTTTTCTGAACTCCCAGGGCAGCCAAAGAGATGCCCTGGGTTCCCACAGCTCTGTACCATAACTTCTTTTCATAATCAACACACAGACTTTAAGTACTTTGGATTATTTAACAAAATATGTCAAAAAGAGGATGGTTGCCATCTTGTATTTTTAATTATCCTGAAAGATTAGCATCATAGGCTTCAGGACAGAGGGAGTTTATAGTCAAGACTCAGGTTTTTAAAGTATTTCTAAACCCATATATTGAGCTTCAACACAGAATATTTATCAAATCATCATGCCACACAATTTTTTCTAGCAGAAATCTTTAACACAATTGAAATTAAAAATAAGCCAATAAAAGAAAAACAAAAAAAAAAGACCAAATGCATGTTTGTCTCCCAGCTGATATTTTTGCCTTGTGATCTACATTTTACAAACATAGGTTTGTTAAATTTGTCAAGTGATGGATGAATTAGTCGACATCTTTAATGCACATATGGCCAAAGAGATGAAAAATGAAGAAATGAAAGCATCTGATTTTAAAACATGAATATTTACAACAATCACTATTTGAATGTAATAAATTTTAATTTAGAGCTTGCTACACGTAGCACAATATATTATCCTTTACCCAAGCTTGTCATTCTTTTTTGAAAATGATCTTTTAAACCAATCAAAAAGTTTAGAAAAAGCTAAGATGAATGGTATTATCACTCACATTTCTTTATTTAATTTCTTTTCTTTAAATTTGATAAACATGATTGCTGTTAGCATTACAAAAAAATTAATTAATGTATACCCATTTACTTATATCAGTTGCACTGTTTGAAAGATCCTAATTCGTATACATTAAAAAGTTACCATTGAGGGTAAAACTGTCAGCACATAATCACATTGTTGCTATAATAGGAGTATTCTCTATCTTACATTTCAACACAGTCAATGAAAAATGTTGCAGACATCCCAAATTAATGTCTTCATTTATTTTGCCTCCTTTTAAACAAAACACAGACTATGTCAAGCAAATAATTCAAATGTTTGAGGAGCTTCCAAGCAGATATGGCAGGTGAAGCTCAAGAAAAGTTACAAATCTGCTTTCTATCCTGTCACTTGGAGTTACTCACTGGACTTAGTCACGACCACATTACTTTCAAAATAACTTCGGAAGCAGACATTTTTCATTGCAAAGCAGAAAAATGGAAAAGGGTTTCCAAGTTTGTTGGGTTTGTTGAAGTTCTAGGTGTGCCAGCAGGAGCTACAAGTACTGATTTACAAATGTGCCATCAAGACTGGCAAAGACATTTGGGCAGCTGCCTGCTTTGTGCTGTAGGCCATGTGCAGGCTGGAGGTGGCACTTGCTCCTCTCTCCTTGCCTCAGCCTCCAGCCCCTGCAAACGTGCATTTTCAATTTTAATGCTCCCTTGCTCTCCTGGCATTGCTCAGCCTGCTTTCCTCACCATCACAAAAGAGGCGCCTCTCACACCACGGCTGTGCTGACCCATCACAGCACCCTTTACACCTTTGTACCCAGGTACAGCCTGTCTCAGTGCAGCTTGAGGTTCCTCAACCACACTGGCAAATCAATTAATCTGAAGTTACTTTTGTGTAAAATGGTTAATTACTACCAAACATACAATTAGTAACTGGCTGGTAAATTCAGGTCAATGATTGCATTATTATTATTATTATTAGTCACACATTAAAGGTGTGAAGACAGTCAACTACTCTCTCAGGTAATAGATCAAATACGGAAAAAGGGAAGGTGCTGCCATATTGAAACAGTTTGCATTTCAGCACTGTCACTGTTATGTTTTAGAAACCCTGATATATAGGAGATTTGAAAAAAGATTCATAGCATTATACGAGTATGTGATGTGATGTAGAAAAAGGGAAATGAAAAGAATTCTTTTTGTTAAATATTTCTCCATGGTAAATCTTAAAAGGATTTGCAGCAAACTTATGTGGTCTTTGCGAGACAGATTTTTTTTTTTTTTTTAAGATTTCTTTTACCGCAGAGCTTTGAAAGCCTGAGACCTCTCCAAGATTTATTTGTTCAGTCTACCAGAGTCTACATGTCCCTAGACAAGGACTACTATCTGTCCTTCAGTTTATTCAAAAGTTGCCATGGTGGATTAACCTTGCTTTGCTGTCAAGTGCCCACCACACGACTAGAAATTAAAAATCCACATGTGGGTCAAGATAAAGAAGTTTAATGGGGAAAGGGCAAGGGTGGGGTAAGCAAAGGCCAAAGCAAAGCAAAACCAAAGGAGATTTATTCTCTACTTACTAGCAGGCAGCCAGCTCGTAGGAAGTAGGCTCTCAGTATACACAGTATTTACTTTGGAAGACAGAGAGGGCATTCCCTTTGCACATCCAGTTTAGCACATACAGTTTTGATACCAAGAGGAGCTATGTTTCAGTAGGAACAACTTCTGAAGTGGCATTAACTCCCTCATTATGTGCTAGTATTTCTTTTCTGTTGGGTAGTGGGCTTCAAAATATCCCTGCCTGATACTGAAGGAATTGAAAACACATCCTGTGTACCTATTCCTTTGACAAAATTCCCTAGTGCCCTGAAGTCCCTTCTGATTTTCCTATGGCCTCTTCCTTCAATTTCATCACTGCCAACTTGGATAACTAATAGAGAGTGATAGTCAGAGGGCCATACCAGGTCAGAGAATTTCCTGGTACAGTCCCATACACAGGCCTCAGGAAGGCAGCAAACTTTCCTGTGGATGTGCCCTGTTAGTATGTTGTGCCCCTCAGAAGGGAGTTGCCTATGACAATTATCCTTCTTTTTTGCTTTGTAAAGCTCGTTGCAACACATGGGGTTGGCTGACTCACCCTAGGCAACCTCCAAGATGATCTTTCTCCTACCTTATCATTTTCCCAACTTCCAGTTTACAGAGCCCCATATCTTTTCCATAGGGGTAGTCAGTATAGGAAAGGAGACCAAGAGGAGATTTGTCTGCTACCCCAAGCAGGGACCTGCCTCCACTCTTCCCTGTCTCTTGGGTCCCTTCCTTCCTGTGAAGCAGAGCATAGGGGATCCTCTGCTTCCTGAGGAAGCAGCTTCCAGGGCTGCTACCCTGCCTCAGGGTTGGCGTGTCTGTTTGGGAAGACAGGTATATGCCAGGGAAAGCTAGAATCTTCCTTGGAATGGAGAAAGTACCCTCCCCCCGCCACCTCTTTCCAAATTATTATGATTTTGGATTTAAAGGTTTTCAGGTAAATATTTGAGGATAGGAATAAGAATTCTTTACTAGAAATATTAAGAATACAAATGTAGTAGTACAAAAAAAACCCAAGCAAACAAACAAACAAAAATTCCTAGAAACCCTGGCAGTCTCAGAAATACTACCTGACAGGGTGGTCAGCATGTTGGAAGCAGCCCAAAGTAAGTCCTCCTGGAGTTGCAGATGTGGGTCTGTTGGNACAGGGTGGTCAGCATGTTGGAAGCAGCCCAAAGTAAGTCCTCCTGGAGTTGTAGATGTGGTTCTGTTGGGATAGAGATGGTCCAGTAGAAAGAGTCAAGTGGTAGTGAGATGGGTTCAGTCTTCCTCTGGAATCCAGTGGAAACACCAGATGCCTTTTGTGTTCCAGCATCTCAGTTTTTTATCTAGGTAGGAACTGGTTGGCTCCCCCCATGGGGTGGAGCATCTCACAATGGGATGATGTGATGTGTCATGTCATTGGTGAACCTTAATGGCCCATTAACAGAAGATATCCCTCTGGAGGGTGGATGAGCCAGGGAAGAGATAAGGAACACTCCCCCACCTGGTTTCAACAGCTGACCCATTAACAGAAGGCATCAGCCCCCTCCATCCTGGAGTCATGAGAAGTGGGTTAAGAGATAAAGAAAAAAATACCTCCCCAAACAGTTTCAACAGATGGCAAAATAGAATAAACTTTTTTTTTGGTTACATAACCCAAGACAGGTGGTACAGAGCAACTCCAGTAGTCAATCCCTCTCAGATGCCCTGGTACTCCTTAGCCTTTCCACCTCCTCTTGAAGTTGTACCACCAGGCTGAGTAGAACATCAGCCTGCTCACACCTCACACAGGTACTGTCTCTGCTGCCTTTTGATACCATTTATATATATAAGAAATATTATGTACATAAGAAATCATTGTATACTGAAGAACACACAAAAAGTGAAAAAGAATGAGCTGTTTAAACCATACTAGAACAACAGAACTCAAATCTCCCATGGGCTTCTGTGGGAGCAGGCAGCACAGTGACTAGGCTTCCTGAGAACAGTGTTATGCCACAAGGGGAGCTTGACCTTCTGAACAGACCTTCTCAATCCAGGAGAAGCATCTCTGGGACACAGCATTAGGAATCATGAAGAGCAAAAATCACCACCTTTGGCAGGAGCCAGCTGCTCTCTTATGGATTAAAGGCCTGATGCTACAGAGGCTCAAAAGCAGTACTTAGCAACATTTATTTCCTGAAATCGTTGTGTCTTTTAAACCAAGTAAGCCAAACTTTATCTTCTTTGTATTGCCAATAGATAGGATAGGAAAAATTGGATAAAAATAGGCAGCACAGATCAGGAATCATTTGGTCTGACTGCAAGAAGGAAGGAAGCAGGTTATGGATTTTATGAACATATACATTTAACATGTGCATGCTGACTAATGACTTAATTCAGACTGTTGGATTTATGTCCCACTAATTTATTTTCCTTGGGGAAATACCCAGTAAATGCAATCCATTATTTATGGAAAACAATTAAATTGTTTAGAGTAAAAACCAAAGCATTTTTATTTTGGTTGATTGGAAATATTCTTGCTTACAAATTCAAATAGCATTAGTCCATGGGCGACATTCGTAAACAATAGTCACTGTTAAACCTTCATTATAATCATTAGTACTATTGTGTGGTATCATGGAATAAAAAAGGATGGTGACTTTTCAGCATTTTGTAGAAGAGTAACACTTTATTTACATCTCCAAAGGACCTCTGAAGCTGCATATCATGCAATTTACTCAGAAATGAAAGGACATGATTTGTTTTTATTTCTTAGCAAGACATTTTCTTTCTCATTAGCAATATAGCGCTGAATTATTCTTGGATCATTCTTTCTGTTTACTGAAAGAGACGTAAAGGTTACGTCTAACAAATTCCTACTGAAAATGAGGGCAGTAATTTAGCAGTACATAGGAATAGATGCAGAAAAGACAAATAATTAGAGCTAGAGACATTGAAACCTAACTGCATGAGGCCTGTTTACTTCAAAGACACTGAGTTTCACTAGAGCAAGGGAGGGAAAACAACATGGCAGTCTGCCAAGATGAGTTTCTGCTGGGTGACAGTATGTGTTCCAAACTAGAAAAATGCTTGTTATTTCAGCAAAATTGACAATGTATTTTTAAAATTTTTGATGTATATTTGGTGTATATTTGACAATATAATCAGGTTTAAAAGGTACCTGTCAGTAAGATATGCATGTGTCATTATAGGGGCCATAGACACTCTCACATTATTAAAAAATTTTCCTGATTCATAAGTTCAAAAGCTGATGTAAAATATTTCTAGCATATGTTATCATGTGCTACCATCTACAACTCCTTCAGAATCAGAAAGAAAGAAGTCCCAACCCAGAGAGTTCTTCCTTTCCTTTCTCAGCAGACTGTGAGATGTAAAGAGCTGAATAGGATCAACATCTTCAAAAAGAAGTCTCACTTCTTGTAATAAATATTAATATTATTAAACAATTAACTAATATTTATTCTTATTATCAAAAGATTTTAAGGAATATTAACTTCATTACAGTGTATTTGACTAAGTTAAGGCAACAGAAGGTGCAAAGCCAAAAACTTGTGCTTAAAAATATTTTTCTCAAATATAAAGAAATAAATTAAACTGATAGTTTGCCTTTAGGAGATTTCCTGGGAAAATAAGGACAATTTCTACCAATTTTGTTATCTTTCTATTTTGGTCCACTGCACTTTTGGTTTCATTGGATCTTGAAAATCTTGTATACAGAAATAGAATAAAAATGAAGAATCTTTTTATGTTCAGAGAAAATTTTTCATTTTTACTGTTTTTTCATAGTTTTTTTCTGGTTTTTACATGGTGTTCAAATCAATCCTAAAATGCCCATGACATTACAAAACAATGTGTCAAAGCTTTCAAAGTGATAATTTTACACTTGCATTTACTGAAATATCAAGGACAGTTTACAAATCAGTCAGGTTTTCTTCCTAATTCTCTTACACATATAGTCATGAAATCATATTATAGGATTTACTGCTCAAACTGTATATTTCACTAATCAACCAGTACACTTTTGTGGTTTGCTTATCTTAGTATTTGAGAACTTGTGTATTTTACCAATTCAGTGACACATTTCACCAATCCAATTGAATATTGCATGGATCCACCTGCATGTGAAAATCCAGGTAGATGTGGAGCCGATTATCTTGTAGCAAAATTTTAAGGGCTTTCTTTTAGCAGTTTGTAAAGGGCTCTTTTTTTTTTCTTTTTTTTTCTTTTTTTTTTTCCCAATCATTATTTGCTGACAAAATACTCTGGGTTTGGCCAGTTTGTCTCATCCCAGCTGCTGCAGAAGTTATCCCCACAAATTCTAGGGCATTCAAGTTTTAATGTTATAACACAGAATCATAGAATGGCCTGAGCTGGAAAAGACCTTAAAAATCCCATCATTCTAACACTTTCACTTCAACACTTCCAGAGATGGAGCATCTAAAACTTCTTTGGGAAGGCTATTCCACAAACCCCACAGCACAGAATTTCTATCTAATAATGAATTGAAACCTATGCTCTTTCAGTTTGAAGCCATTCTCCCTTGTCCTGACTACATGATTTTGTAAATATTCTCCATCTTCCTTGTAGGGTCCCCTCAGGTTTTGGAAGGCCACAATTAGGTCACCGTGAAGCCTTCACTATTCCAGGCTGAACAAGCCAAATTTCCTTAGCCTTTCCTCATAGGAGAGTTGCTCCATTCCTTGGCATATCTCTCTGACAGTGTGAAGCAGTCAATATGTGCTGTCAAACCACTGGTGCTATGATAATTAGTATAAAGGCATCCCAGGGAAACATTTTCTAATTTTTTATGAAGGCAGTCTAGCCAATCTGAACCTAAATTACCAAATAACAGGCCAATAACTGACGAGAAAAAGAGCCGAAAAAGTTTCTGAATTTAAATTAAATTAAAGTTAAAAAGGTTTGTTGCATTAAGCATTGGCAGAACTTATTTAGTAGTCATTTTACACTGCTGACAAAAAAAAATTAAAACTCAAAATTTCACTTTTTAATTATGTGATAAACTGTGTTAACTTGAAGTTTCAAGGCATAGAGTCATAGAATATCCTGAGTTGGAAGGGATCCATCAAGATCATTGGGTCCAACTCCTGGCTTGCACACAACATCCCAAAAATCCCACTGTGTGCCTGAGAATGTTGCCAAACTTCTTGAGCTCTGTCAGGCTTGCTGCTTTGACCACTTCTCTGGGAACCTGTTCTAGTGCCCAACCATCCTCTGTGTGAAAAATGTTTTAATGATATTTAACATAAATTACCCTTGGCTCAGCTTCATATTATTCTAGGGATTATTATCCTCTCTTAAAAGTTAAATTTTAATTCAAACATGAATGATTTTGCTAGAATCACCACAGGTATAAGTGAAAACTGAGATTACAACGTGAGAAGCTCAATCAGGAGACAATTTTGAAATATGACTGTACATGCAAGATATATTTCCCATTTACTTTTCATTTATGTGCAAAGTAAGTAAGCAAAGGACTGTTATTAAATACTATTCCAAAATTTGATATTATCTCTAGCTCAGCAAGAAATGCTAGAATCAAAGAAGAACTCACATATTTTGACATAAAAAAGCTACTAAATGAAATGTGTCCCACTGTTTCATCTATTTTGACTGCATGTAGTACACTAATCCACTTTTGTTTACAGATGAAAATAATTAGCAATTATACTAAACCTTCCAGACCCCAATGAAAATAATTAGCAATTATATTAAACCTTCCAGACCCCAATCTGCTTGTAAATAACCCTATATTTTCCATGTTTAAATTTGAACCAGCCAGTATGGTTCCTAAATTTTTTATAGATAAGAAGACACAATATTTATGCATCACCTCAAAAAATCGTAAGTATTTTTCTTCTTATTACAGAGGAGGAATCCGTTAAGGTCTTTCACAGGTATTGCACAGCATCACCACAAACTATCTCTTAAATCTTTTCTGAAACTGAGTCTATGATAGAAAGAAGTCTAAAATGTGTTGTCAACTTCAGTACCCTTACAATTCCTCTGGACCACTAAAGTAGGGCCATTTTGACCCTTTCAGACCATTAAAGGTTGAAAAAACACACCATACAAAGGCAGTCCAAGAGAAGCAAGCCAAAGTGGTCACACCTCCCAACTGGTATGGAAAGCAAACCAACTTCCAGGTTTAGCATGGAATATCATAATTTTGCTCCGGATTTAACTCCCCTTCCTCTCTTTCTGCAACATGTTTTCTTCAAGATGCTGCCAATAATATCTCCCCACACATTATGCAAATATTCCAATATTAGCAACAAAAACACAGTATAAAGAACCGTCAGTAAGAATTCTTGAGCAATCACTGAAAGAGAGAATCAACCTTACCCTGTGATGTGTTACATGAGTCTTCAGGATCAGCTTCATTCTGTGAGAAACAGCAAACACATTCTTCCTTCTGACCTGAGCACTTAAAGGGCTGTTCTGCAGCACAGCTCAGATGAACCCTCTGTTGGGAATATAATTCATCTGTGAGAGCAGAGTAGGTGCTGTCTCATTTATAAATTCCACCTCACTTATGCATCAAAATAATTTCACATTCTGGAAAAAACATGTCTGATATTGAGAGACAGGCAAAGAGTGAATTGATAAATATCAGCACAACTGTTTTATTTCTGTGTTTTAAGTTAGTTCCGTAATAAATACAAAGTGAAGACTGCAAGATGTTTGGCCGTTAAGATTTATCAAAGATGAAGGAAAATGAAATGTAATCCTTTTTCCTTTTTTTTTTTTTTTTTCTTGTGGTCTAGAGCATGGATTCTAATAAAAATCTGGTTATAAATGCATCTGTCAATGGATTGCAACACTGAATTATAAAAAAATTCTTTAATTTTCCCCTGGCTAAATTCTATTTTTGTCTCAGTTAATCTGAGAGTTCAACAGTTGCTACTGTTTATTCTCCTTCATTCCTATGTAATTTTTCCGTTTGCATATCCTTGAGCCTTTTTTGAATGTACTCTAGCGCTCATCATTCTTTTTATTGATCTGATCCAACCCATCAGGATAGGAAGAAAATAGCCATTGTCAGGTTCCTTTTTGATCATTTTAGCAAGGTCTTTCAGTGCAGAGTCATAATCCCCCCAGAATAAGAAAAGGAGTCGTGATCAGAAAAGATAGAGCAAGGAGAAAATTTTTGATATATCAATAATCTGTCAGATTAAAAAAATGGGACGTAATTTTATCTTAACTCTTTTCTTCAAAGTTGTTTAGCAGTCTGTGAAACAATTATATCTCCATCTGTCTAAAGAAATAGAATGAATATTCCTGGTGCTTAGAGTACTTAGTGGTCCTCAGTTTCAACATCCTTTCTGATTTTCCATTTAAATTTGAGGGTCTTGCCACTCATCCTCCTCCTTCCAATACTGTCAAAGTGCTCACATAATCCCTCTTTTGCTACACATCATGTCCATTCCTCTGTCTGATTGTCTGACTCCTGGACCCTGCATCACTGATGAGCCAGAGCCTCACAGTAGCCACACAGCAGCTTCCAAGCACAGCCCTGCTTAAGCACAGTTTTCCAGATGACTGCAGCCACATTAAGATAGAAAGTTTTAACACATTGCATTGTCTCAAGCTTTGTTTGAACATTAACAGCAAATTCCAACAAATTGCCAATAGCCAGAGTCATCCCTGAGCAAAGACTGCCCCTAGGTTAGCAGCAATAACCACTAAAACCACAAGCCTCTTGGAAAGCTCAAGGACATACAATGCCTGCTACAACAAAAGTTAGAGTGACTCACAATTAGTAAAGTACTGATGAACTTAGACAATGATGGAAAAATAAATTACTAATGAGGTAGTTTTGCCTCGGCAAACTGTGGTTTGTGAAGAAACACCGCTAGTCGAGGTAAGAAATATAAGTAGAAATAAATTCTGTTCATTTAAAAAAAAACAAAAAAATTAAATCATCATTATTAAATTGGTTTCTATAAGATTCATTCAGGAAAATTGCAGGGAACAATACCAAATACAGAATCAAAGTTTTATATTACCATGTTGCTTTTTTTCTCTTCCTCAGTGATATGGCATTGACTAAGAAAGTAGTTTCAGAACAGTATTACTACCTTAGGCAGTTTAACCATGAACTAATTTTCAAGAAAGCTCCTGACTAAGGACTGAAAATGAGCCAAGAACTTTAAAAAAAAATCTAAAGCTAGAAAATGTTAGGTATCTAGAACAACTTCCCATTTGCTAAATATGAAATACTGAAAGCTTCTGAGAAAGGAAAAAAACCTAATATCTGACTTCAGAAATGTGCATCATTAGGAAAAAAAAAGGCATGGAATAAATTAAATAGTTTGTGTTCCATATAGCAAAAGGAAGCGTCATCATTATTAGCCATAAGAAAGAGACAGAAAATTTACACCAGAATTTTTGTTTGTAACAATAATTTTAGATAGAGCTCTTCTAGAAAGCCACCCAGAGGGTATGAATTAAATGGAACAGTCTGTCAGCACGCTAAAATAAAGAGACAAAAACTGCACTACTCAGTGCAAAAAACTACAAAACCAACCTGAAAATTGAAATAGTATTCAGCTTCAGGTAAAAGAAAAGGTTGTGTATACAGGAGAAAAATGTAAAAAAATGTAAACTCTGAATGTAAAAGGTGAACATTAGGGCAGAAAACTGGTAATTGGAAACAAATTAAAACAATCTAGTCTAGATTTAGCAGAAGTTATACAAATCCATCCAAGCAAATTAGCAAACTTGTTGATATACCTTTGTTTTCCTCGTTTTGCTGCCTTCTGCATTAAAATGTTGTGTCTGGTTCTTCCCTCTGCTTCCAAGATATGACATGTTGCTTTGAAACACAGCAATATGTTAAAAACTTACTTAATATTTCATTGAAGTCTTCTGTAAAAACACATATCCTTAAAAAAATGTTATTGTGACACCAAGATGATTTTCTGCCTTTTCTTTTACGTATCCTCAGTGTTCTTAGCATGTATACTTGTAATTCCTTAAGTCTGATAACTTAGCATAGTCCTAGTATTCTGTTATGCCAGGAGACCAAACATCCTAAAGGCCTCACAGCTAGGGGCTGGAAAGCCCTACGCTATCTTGGGAAACCAAGGTCCTCTCTAGAACATAACCTTATAAACTGGAGATTTGGCACATCCAGGGGGCAGTTCCACAGATGGGGGAATATCACACCATTCACCCAGGCCTCCCACTGGGGCATCCTTGTTAGATATGCTCATTTGTAAGGTCTATAAACTGTATGTGCAATCTATCATGTGTGTGCATTGCAGTGCATCCCACCTTGGCAAAGTGGTGTACCAATAATGATCCTTGTTAAAATACCAAGGTAAAAATCCCTTATCCCTTTACCGTGTCTGGCTCTCAATTTTTAAGACCAGGAAAAGGCATCTATTACACCTATGTATATACCTCCTATAAGTTTTCTCCATGTTTATGTAATCAGCCTTATAAATGGTGTGGTAAGAATTCTATGGGGAATTGCATTAGCATCCTCAGACAGCAGAAGAAATTCATTTAAGGGCTGACATTTTAGACAGAGTCACTGTGGTACTTACAACCCTTATGAGGGATTTCCTTTCATGCTGGGTAGCTTACAGAGAATGTCTGTACAAACAAAGCCTGGAGGACTCCAAAGAGCTAGCAGGCCACCAGCTAGTTTATAAGAGAAAAGAGGGCTCAGAGAATATTGTGATCACTGTAACTTGGATAGTACTGGAAAGCTACTGGAATATGTTCTTGCTGTCTGATGCTTTCCATTTTTCAGGATTTCAGTTATTCTTTCAGAAAGAATATTATTTTGGTTGACATGTTGAAGATAAATCCACACCACTTTTAATAATCTCATTTAGTTTTAGTGTCATATAGATTATTCATTGCTTAACTCAAAATTATCTTGAAAAATCACTGACTCAGGCTATTAGTAGTTAAGGGTTAATGTTCTTGGAAAAACGATTAGTATACTTATTAAAAATATGTACTACTTAAATAGCTCTTAGTAGTTGGAGAAGTGGAGATACTGGACAGATTCCAGGAAATGACCACAAAAATGATTAAGACACTAAAACATCTCTCCTATGAGGAAAGTTTATCTGGGACTGCTCAGGCTGGAGTAGAGAAGGCTTTGGCAAATCCTATCAATGCATAAAAGAATGGAGGGAAGATGAACTGAGGACTGTCAGGTGTTGCCTAGTGACAGAACAAGGGACAATGGACACAAACTGAAAACAGAGTGCCCCAGTTCATCTGAGTTAATTTTCTTCTTAGTAGTTGTGCAGGTGCTGTGTTTTGAATTTAGTATAAGAATTATCTTGCTATCACACTAATGTTTTAGTTTTCGCTAAGCTGTGCTTACTCTGTGTTAAAGACTTCAGCTTCTCATGTGTCCCATCAGCATGTGGGCTAGGGAGCAGAGGAAGCTGCTGGGAGGAGACACAGCTGCAACAGCTGAGCCCAACTGACCAAAAGGGTATCCCATACCAAATGGCATCACACTGCTTATATAAACTAGGGAGAAGTTGCCCACAGAGCTGCTACTCAGGGACTAGCTGGGCACCAGCCAGCAGATGGTGAGCAATTACATTGTGCATCATTTGTTTTTTATATTCTAATTCTTTTATCACTGTTATCTTTTTCTTTTCTGTCCTATTAAACTGTATTTATCTGATCCCATGAATTTTACAATTTTTTTCTTTCCAATTCTCTCCCCCATCTGACTGCGTGGAGGAGTGAATGAGCAGATGTGTGGTGTTCTAACTGCCTGCCAAGTTAAATCACAACACAAAGAGGTCCTGCCTGAATGTCAGGA